>JABCIY010000061.1:0-320421 GCA_014298035.1 Pseudocercospora fuligena | reverse complement strand
ATACTAGTATAGTATCCTAAATTATTCGATTCGACTATAGAGTAGAAATAATTCTAGCTACAGATACTTACTATAAGATTCGCTATACGACTCGCGGTAATAAAGATCTACTACTTATATTTCGAGAGTCTTTAAATATAGTACTAGTAAGATAAACTAACGGATTAAGATATAGTAGAACTAGTAAGTACCTACTATTACTAGATAGCGTAGTTACTTCTACGAGCTCCTACGCGAGTTACTATACGATACCGACGATCTAGCCGATATTATTACCTTCCTTATAATCTATATACTAATTATCCGCGTAGAAGTTCTAGACTTCGTTTACCTCTAGAATAGCTATCGTATCTAGAAGTAGGCTAATCGACTATACTCTATTCTAAGTATTCCGTATATCCTATACTATTATCTATAAATAAGTAGATATTCTTAGTAAGGTATTCCTATACTAGAAGATATACTTAATAAGATTAAAGAAGATCTATAAGGATTTAGTATATACGAGACTTATTAGTACTCGCTATAGACTCGCTAACTAATTATACTATAGATCTCGAAGCCTTTCTACCTAAGGAAACGCTTATTTAATATTAATAAGTACTACTTACTAATAATATAATATAGCTAGTTAGCGCTAGTAGAAATAACGTCTATAGAGACTATCTTTACCGAGAGGTATACTTACTTCTTCGGTAAGTAGCGAATCTATATATAGCTAGTAGTAATTAGCCGCTATTAACGGAGCTAGAAAAGCTATTAGTAGCTCGGAGTTAGTTAGTACGGTAATAAGAGGGGCTTATTAATAAGGATACTAGATTAATCGAGTTTACGAATAATAAATAATTAGATAAAATAGTTAGTTAGGCGGCGAGTCGCTACGAGTTATATCTCGTATAATTCCTATAGTTCCTATCTTAGCTTATTAATAACCTCCGAGGGTTATTAAGGATACTAGATTAATTAGTCTACGAATAACGCTTATTAGATAAAATAGTTAGTTAGGTAGCGAGTCGCTACGAGTTATATCTCGCCTAATTCCTACCGTTCCTTATTTTCTTCCTTTATATACTAATCTTCCTATTCTTCCTATTCTTTACCGTACTAATTATAATAATAATAATACCTCCTTCTACCTACTAGTAGATATATTATCTTAAGACTAGCGCTAACTATACTAGCTTATATACCGATTATCGCTTCTACGGAGAATACGGCCTTTAAAACCCTTATCTACTAACTACTTAATTTATTCGCGAGCGATCGGTAGCTTTATAAGATACGAATCTACTAGCTAGTAAGTCTATAGTAAGTAGCCGTAGATTTAATATATTTACTTCTTTACCGAGTTATACTAATACTATACGTAATACTATAGGCTATTAGCTTTAGTAATAGTAACCTCGTAGATCTAATACTAGATCTCGGAGTCTCTCGTAGCGAGTACTAATACTATTAGCTCTACTATAGCCTATCGCGAAAGTAGAATCTCCGATATAATTCTAATACTATTATAAGATCTTTATCTAGCGAGTCGATATTATTATTAATAAGTACGACGTTAAAACCTAGATATATACCGAGCTAGTTAGCTACGGCGCTATATACGATACCTAGACTAATTATAGCTTTAACGATACTAGAATACCGGTAATAGACTTTATCTTAGACCGGATTAATTATAAGTACCTACCTTATATATCTATCTATAAGATAGACGATTACTATAACTATTTTTTCTATAGCGGATTCGATCTAGATACTAACTAACCGGTTAAAGTATTAAGTAAAGTAGTTAATATACTATTAATTATATAGGCTATATATATCTTTAGAGTAATATATAAGAATAAGCTTAGATACGAAATAAATATATATATCTATATCCGGAAACGATAGAAGTAATAGAAGCGGAAATACCGATTAAGTACTCCTAATACGAGTTATAGTACGAAGTATACTCTAGCGGATAGAAATATAACTCCGAGTATAGAGATTAAGGAAGAAAAGATAATATAGACTAAGAAGGTAATTAATATAGGTAAACCGCTAGAGTTTATTAATTTAAGTAGCGAGTCGGTAGCGAGTATAATAAGTATAAAGTAAGATTAAAAGTAAGATTAAAAGGATACTAAGATAGTAATTAAGTAGTCTAAATTTATAATATTAGTAGCGAGTCGACCGCGAGTCTATAACGAAGTAAATCTATAATAAAGGATTAAGAACCTAAATAGCTAAAGGGTATAAGAATACGGTTAAAGAAGGATTAGAAGGAGTAATTAAAGGAATAAGTAGATATAGACTCGCGGCGACTCGCGCTATACTTATAGTATAATTTTATTTATCTAAATATCTTTAGCTAGTAGAGCTCTATCGCTATCTAGCTATAATCCTTTCTATAGTATATATATATCCTTAGACTTAATAATAGCCTTATTCTTAAGCTATAAGAACTACTATTAATAATATAACTTAAGTCTAACTATCTTACTATCGAGAGTAGTTAACTTAGCCTCTAGTATAATAATATACTCTTTAAGAGCTATATTTTTAATCTCCGTAGTCTCGACTCGCGTCCGTATCGCTACTAACTCGCTAATATCCTTATCTATTTCTTCGTCTTCTTATATAGCGCTAGTAATATATCCTAACTTATCCTTATACTTATAGTAGGTATAGACTATTTTATTCTTAGTATCTTTTATATAGTACTTATATATATCGCTATCCCTTATATAGTAGTAGTATAGCGATAGGCTATCCTTACTAGTAGATATTTCTATAATTATACTAGTAGCCTTATACTTACGAAGCGTATTTAACGCTACCTTTCTCTTCTTTTTATTACTAGTATTATCTAATAGCTCTTACTATCTCTTCTCGCTATAGTACTAGAAGTCTAAAGTATTCGTAGTTTATAGGTAGCGAAGAGACCTAAATTTTAGGAAAATTAGCTATAAGTCCTTAGCGATATACCGCGAGTAAGCTTATAAAAATAGTAACTCTATCTCTTTAGTTTTCTAAGAACCTATCTTAGTAGCTCCTAAAGCTACTATAAGAATATCTACGCGCTAGACGCCGTTATAATCGTTAGATATTATAGTAAAGTATACTAGCGTTAAGTTAGCTCTTAGAGTATAATATAGCTAGAAGAAAGTATAATAGATTAAGCGCTAAAGATATAGCGAGCGTAGGTAAGCTTCGCGGCTATTATTAAGGTTATTATTATTATATATAGAGTAAGAAGTAAAGAAGAAATAATAGCAAGTAATGCTAAGTACTATTAATTATATAGTCGATTTGGAGCTCCGTCCTGGCGCGCGATCTGCAGGCGCAGCTGTGGCGCGATGAGCCGTCCGGAGTCCGCATTAAATAATAATGCATGTGAGCGTGAGACTTGAGTGGACACACTGTAGTTACATGCGACGTTGCTGGGACTGGGAGACGTAGGCAGCAGACAAAGGCGATCCATCATCATACACCTTCAAATACTATTCTGAAGTCCAAACTCGATACTCAGCAGCGTATACCGTACAACTCCACCAAAGCTTCCTCGACCCCTAAGCAATGACATGAGGCATGACCAATCCGAATCGATACCACAAACCCCTCGATCAGGACGATCCCTTTGACGACGATGGCGAGTCGGACGAGGATCTCGTGCTTCATGAGCTAGACCCTCAGACCACGACAACTCCGCACTCGAGAACAACACCATCCAGGCAGCCAAGTTCTGGTCGCATCAGTTATGACTTTGGCAATCGTATTCCACTGCGTAATCTGCGCTTTGGTGGGAGACGGCGGCCAGCGAATAATGATCAGTATGAGTTGGACGAAGAATCTGGTCAGCGCATAAGTGCAGCCAGCTCTGGTCAAAGCCAGAACGATGAAGCGCCTTTGCTGGAGCAGACACACGAAGGCAGTCTGAGGAAGACCTCACAGTTGGCTTCGTATAGCTATGGAGATCCTATGCGGTCCAAGAAAGGCTTGCTCTCCTTCTTGCCATTCATGAGGCGGTCTACGTCCATCCACCTGCCATCTTCAGGAGACGCCGATGAGCCAGAGGATGAGCACGACCCAGCTGCGACCAGATCGATAGCAGTCGGGCAGAAGCAAGCTTCACGATTCCCTCCCAACGCTATATCCAACGCGAAGTACACGCCATGGAGCTTCCTACCGAGAACTCTCTTCAACGAGTTCAAGTTCTTCTTCAACATGTACTTCTTGCTGGTGGCCCTGTCGCAGATTATACCTGCACTGCGCATAGGATATCTGAGTACATATGTCGCACCGCTGGCATTCGTGTTGAGTATTACCTTGGGAAAAGAAGCTTACGATGATATCAATAGAAGAAAGAGGGACAACGAAGCCAATAGCGAAGCATACAAAGTATTACGATTTGATGAGCTGGGAACGAATGAGCTGAATGGCAGCATCACAAGCAAGAAAAGGAAGATTAAAAGCATAACGGAGAAGAAGAAAGGGAAGCGCAGGCGGGTCTCACTGGACGACGATAAAAGGTTGCAGCAAGCCGAGGATGAGGAGTACAGGACTGAAGGGCTCGAGACTCCTTCAACCAGCGTCACAGAAATTATGAAGCCGTCAAGAGATTTAAAAGTCGGAGATGTGCTGGTTCTTGGGAAAGACCAGAGGGTGCCAGCCGATGTAGTAATCTTGAAGAGCTTTAGCTCTGAAGTTGCTGCTCAAGCAACGATGACCGAGAGGAGAAGATCTGATCCAGCACTACTAGACCTTGGAGAAGGTGCAGCGTCTTCCAACGCTCAGGAACGGGCGTTATCAGGTCAAGAACTTGAGAAAGAGACCACAACTTCTGACCCTAGTGGTGGGGGCGAGGCCTTCATTCGCACCGACCAGCTTGATGGAGAGACCGATTGGAAGTTACGTCTAGCGACACCGATTGCTCAGAGTCTCAAACCCAGCGAATACGTTCGACTGCGCGTGACGGCTGGAAAGCCCGACAAGAGGGTTAACGACTTTGTTGGGACGATCGAGCTGGAAGCGAAAGAGCGGCGAGAACGACTTACTTCCAATACAAATGGACCATCTTCAGGAGACGAAAGTCCAGGCAAGCACTCAAGTCCACTAACGATCGACAACACGGCATGGGCGAACACGGTTCTTGCCTCGTCAACCACAGTGCACGCTGTAGTAGTCTATACAGGCTCACAGACCCGAGCAGCGCTGTCTACATCTGCATCGAGGTCGAAAACGGGACTGCTCGAGCTAGAGATCAACAGCCTGGTCAAGATTCTGTGTCTACTCACAGCAGCATTGAGCATTATCCTCGTGGCCCTGGAAGGCTTCAAGAACGAGTGGTATGTTGCTGCTATGCGCTTCTTGATCCTTTTCAGTACCATTGTTCCGATATCTCTTCGTGTCAACCTGGATCTGGGCAAAAGCGTATACGCCTACTTTATCCATCGCGATACAGGAATACCAGGCACGATAGTACGAACGAGCACAATACCAGAAGACCTTGGCCGTATAGAGTATCTGCTGAGCGACAAGACCGGCACACTGACGAGGAACGAGATGGAACTGCGCAAAGTCCATGTCGGGACTGTGAGTTATGGCGGCGAAGCAATGGAGGAAGTCAGCGGCTACGTCAAGCAGGCTTTCGAGGTTGCAGATGATGCCGAAACAGAACCATTATTTACACCATCCGCAGGTATTGGCTCCTTGAGCGGCGCGACACGGACAAGACGCGAAATTGGCTTGCGCGTACGAGATCTCGTTCTTGCTTTGGCATTATGTCACAACGTAACGCCGACGACCGAAGAGGATGAAGAAGGTACACCCAAGGTATCTTACCAGGCATCATCGCCAGATGAAATTGCTATCGTGCAATGGACCGAACAAGTTGGGCTTCGACTTTCACATCGCGACCGGAAGAGCATATCGCTCCAGTACACTGGCAGCGATCGAATGGTGGTGAAGGTCGAGATCCTGAATGTCTTTCCATTCACCAGCGACAGCAAACGAATGGGCATCATCTGTCGCTTCACCCGCGATGGTACCCAGAGTAAGGACGAAGCAGGAGAGATAGTGTTCTTCCAGAAGGGTGCCGACACTGTCATGACCACAATTGTCGCTTCCAACGACTGGCTAGACGAGGAGACCGGCAACATGGCACGCGAAGGCCTCAGAACGCTCGTCATAGGTCGCAAATCAATGTCAGCGCAGCAATACGCGGCGTTCAACGCTGCCTACTCTTCGGCCTCTTTGTCACTTGCTGGTCGCGACGCTGCTATGGCGGAGGTTGTGAAGCAGCACCTGGAGAACAATCTTGATCTTCTTGGTGTGACCGGCGTGGAAGACAAGCTTCAGCCGAAAGTAAAGCCAAGTCTCGAGCTCTTGCGCAATGCGGGTATCAAGATATGGATGCTCACTGGTGATAAAGTGGAAACAGCGCGATGTGTTGCTGTCTCTTCTCGGCTAGTCTCTCGGCAACAGACTATACACACCATTGCAGGATTGAAGAACCGCAACCTTGCTCTCGATGCGTTGAGCCCGTTACGAAGCCAGGCCAATGCAGCTCTGCTGATCGATGGACAGTCTCTCGCACTACTCTTGCAATACCATCGAGACGCTTTTATCACTACAGCTGTCAAGCTCCCTGCCGTCATTGCTTGTCGCTGTTCTCCGACTCAGAAAGCAGACATTGCACACCTCATCCGCGCGTACACCAAGAAGCGCATAGCCTGCATCGGCGATGGAGGCAACGACGTCTCGATGATTCAAGCGGCGGATGTTGGTGTCGGTATCGTGGGCAAGGAAGGAAAGCAAGCCTCCTTAGCTGCCGACTTCAGTATCACGCAATTTGCGCATCTCACAAAGCTGCTTGTCTGGCATGGGCGCAACAGCTATAGGCGAAGTGCTAAACTTGCGCAATTCGTCATGCATCGTGGGCTCATCATCTCTGTCTGCCAGACTGTGTTCAGCATCGCCTCCAAGTTCGAGCCCATAGCTCTCTACAGAGACTGGCTGCTCGTTGGCTATGCGACCGTATACACCATGATGCCTGTCTTCAGTCTGGTCCTTGACAAAGACGTTGACGAGGGACTTGCTAATCTGTACCCAGAGCTCTACAAGGAGCTCACACTGGGCAAGAGTCTATCATATCGAACGTTCTTCATCTGGGTGGCGATCTCGATCTATCAAGGCCTCATAATTCAAGGCGGCTCAGAACTTCTCATGCCAGGCTTCAACAAGAACGCACCTTTGGACGACCCTACCTATCAGCCTTTATCTACCCCTGGTTTCAAAAAGATGGTCAGCGTCAGCTATTCTGTGCTCATCGTGAACGAGCTTGTTATGGTCGCCGCTGAAATCACGACTTGGCATCCGATCATGATCTTCAGCATACTAGGCACAGCGGCGATGTACTTTGGATCGATACCGGCATTGAGCGGCTACTTTGAACTGCATTTCATTGCGAGTCCTGGGTTCTGGTGGAGGTTCGCTGTCATCGCTGCGGCAAGCTTGGGTCCAGTGTATGGTGGCAAGCTTATCAGAAGAACTGTCAAGCCGCCTTCTTACAGGAAAGTGAGGGGCTGATGCCAATGATGAATAGCATGTATCTTGTTTAGCGTAGCGCACAGCGTATTGAATATGTCAATGTCGATGCCCTTCGGGGTCCGTGTCGTCGCTCTTTCCTCAGGCGCGTGAAGTGCTGCCACGCGACGTGGTAGTTGCCTGACCGCTGGCTGAAATTCATTTAAAAAGTCAAATTGCCACAGATCATCAACGACACTCCGATGCAATCAAGCATGGCATCTCGGCGACACTCAAAGAAACGCGAAGCATCCGCCAACATGTCTGGCTACGAGCCATGGTCAACATCTTCGAGACTCGTCACTGGAGGCGCTCTTTCCCAGATGTCCACGTTCAGCAAGGACAGTCTCAACTTCCAGCATCTTGTTAAAATCGAGCACGAGGACGCATTCAAGCTCATTCCTGTACGCTTGCAAAATCCATATCTCGACCGAATCTGCCTAGACATGCACGGCTGACACCACAATCTAGCTGACCGTCACCGAAGGCTCCTTCGCGGGTCGTCATGTCCTGATGCTCGAGCCAGTAACCGACCACTTCCGCTTCCTGGATTTGCCCCCAGAGATCCGCAATCTGATTTACGATGAGCTGCTTCTCGAGCACAGTCCTGTTAAGATTGTCACTTATAAGGCCAAAGGTCGTGCTCGCCGAGCTGTCAGAAGCACTCTGCACCACGGCCATCCTGGACTGACCTGGAATTCCAAACTCGGCACATGGAAAGGTCAGGCCTCGAGCGCACATGTCATTTTACAAGTCAACAAGCAGATCCTAGCGGAGGCAGGACCGATCGCGTATGGCAGCAACGTGTTCCAGCTCGACGACTATCGCGGCCTTCGAGACTTCCTGGAAGGCATTGGAAGCATGCGAGCTCATCTCAAGCAGATCAGGCTCCTTTCGCCCATCTACTACACCACAGTCGCAACTACAGCTTTGCACAAGCTGAAAGACGCAAAAGGCCTGGTTAGCTTGGAGTATCCCAGAGACCTGCTTTCCGACAATCCTCAATCTTATAAAGGAGTCACTCCACAAGGTCTCTTCAACGACTGCAAACAACTTCTGAAGGCACTCTACAGCTACCGGAAGAAGCACAAAGGTAGTGTCGACGATCTGGTC
The DNA here is from genome assembly GCA_014298035.1 of Pseudocercospora fuligena. Taxonomy (NCBI): domain Eukaryota; kingdom Fungi; phylum Ascomycota; class Dothideomycetes; order Mycosphaerellales; family Mycosphaerellaceae; genus Pseudocercospora; species Pseudocercospora fuligena. Next base: position 311,733 of record JABCIY010000061.1, on the reverse strand, counting down.
AACATCATCAAGATCACGCCTGGTGTACATCCCATCTGTAAAAAGGCTTGGCGCGGCGAGGCTTGCAAATGCGGCAGTGTTATGCGGGAAGATCGCTGTAAGAATGTGATCGCCGACCTTGAGAGATGGAATGCTGAGCTGCGCAATATGATTGTGGAGGAGTTCGACATTAGGTGGAAGTAGTGAAGCCCAGTGTTAGGCCGCGATGTGACAAGACCGAGACATGGAGGGCGAATCAGGCAACACCGAACTGCTCGATTTCGAGATGACCAACGGGCAGGCACAAGCTACTTCGCTATGTTGCAGACAGTGGTCAAGATGTATCAAATGAGCTCAAATTACACTGGTTTGCCATTCATTGCGTCAGACGGAAGCCGCTTCTCTTCGTTGATGCAGGGGCAAGCTTCGTACATTGCAGCTGCATGCGGCGAAAAGCTTGCGCATTCACACGTGTATCTGCGCAGCTCTGACAAAATTCAAAGTCGAGGAACGATGAGAGGCATCTTGTCAGTGTTCCAAAACGTAGCAGTGTGACCAGAGAGCGTTCGAGAGAGCCGTCTCTCCAGACACGAGATTGGACCGCAATCCTTGTCAGCGATGGCGCCATCCGCCAAAAGCTTAATTCAATGTCCGTGCCACCCCTGCATATCAATGCGCGCTGCATTGCCGAGTGCGGCGACTCCTGTGAGCCATCACACAACGTCACTTCCCATCGTCTCACAGCTCAGGAATTCCACTGACATGAGCACAAAGACCGCTTTGTACGCCTCTGACGATGTAGACAATGGCGGGCGGCAAGATGGCGTCGCTCAAGCACGAGCTCACGCCGCACAGATTCTGCGATCCCACAAGAAGTATTTTGAGATTCCAATGTTCGCGTCTCGACTTCTCACAGCATTCACGCGCGTTAGCAGGGCCCATGCTGCACCTCACATTGAACCTACTCATGCTCGTGTGGTGATGAACTAGCAGTTGAGAATCCAGCCCATGGCAAATACAAGCTCACCTTCGACACCTGTAGTACATCGTCCTCGCCCTAGTGTTACTGGCCTTTGTTTCATCGCCATCACCACCATCACGCACACGCGTCTTTAGACAAGCATTGCGGCTGCCGTTGGGCTCCAGCAGGGGCGTTCCTGCATTTGCATTGGATTCTGCTCTGCACCCTCCACTTCGAATCGACGCTCTTCCTACCCCGAACGCTCGCCACTAACAGCAAGTCCAATTGTGACCTTGCGACTGCCACCTCCGACACTGCATTGCAAGACCACGCAAATGCCTCGCGCGTGCTAACCATTGCTGTTCAGCATCCGCCTTCGCTTTAGGACCGTTCGCGCGACATCATTGCATGGCCTTTTTGGGAACTTTGGAGCGTTGGAACCTCGATGGCTCCATCCCAACAGCGACGACTGCAGAAGCGTAAATTAAGGCCAACTCTGGGAGCTCCACAACGATATGATGGCGTTGACGAGAGGCAGTCACAACAGGCCGGGCGATCGTCAACACACCTCAATGCACAAGCCTCGGCGCAGACAATACGCGAAGCTTCACGGACCAGTTCGAGAGATGGGAGAACGAGTCCGCCAGAGTCGTTGAATGTCGTCAGGAATCACCAGCCGGCCGACGTTTGTTTGCCATCACCTGCACGTCAACAGCAAGATGGTGCTCGCTCGCCTTATGCTCCTGCCGTTCCTTCGCCGCTGAATCAAAGTCCTTCGATTTCGAGTGTTGAACAGCGAAGCCGAAAGAGCAGCGCGGAAAGTGCTGGCAAAGTAGAACCATCGGGCAGTCCTCAACGTCTCGAACGTCATCTGGCTGCTGCCACTGCAGCTATTCCGGCGGGATCTCAGACGCCTGTCAAGCCGCATCTGAGAATACCTGGCTTACCGCAGATGGATTCGCTGTCGACACTCTCACACTCGACGCCAAGAAATGTACATGACTTGGGATCAGATTACTCCCGCTACCCGAATCCATTCGCTACACGATCAAACTCAGCGAATACATCGCAGCAAGATCTTTCAGCTCTGACAGTACAAACACCGACATTCAGCTCGTCATCACATCTTGCACCAAGTAATGCAGTATCATCCTCAGACTTGGCTAAGCGCCTGTCAAATCCATTCAAGGACGAGCGGAGACTATCAGCATCAATTGTGTCGGAAGACATCACTCCGGTCGAGATTGCTCCAGATAGTCCGCAGCCGGAGCCGAGAAATGATGAAAGGGACAAGGAGTCCGCCTCTGCTATGGCTGCCGGTCCAGTGCAAAGAGCTGGCACGCCTGCATTCATCCATAACGCGGATCCCGAGAAAGTGCCTTTCTTTTGGCTGGATGATCGGCTTTCTGCTCCATGTGCCTTCCCATTATACGTGGATCAGCAAGAAGAAGACGATGACATGCATATGCCCAAGTGGGACGACGATAAGCAGTTCAAACCTACATTCAAAGATCGCTTCTCAAGAGCCAATATCGTCAACACAGTCGGTGTGATCTTTTTGATCACAGGCCTCTTTACGATCTTTGTGGTTCTACCGGTCGTGTCATTTACTGGAACTAGTCTAATCCCGTACACTTACGATACTCCATTGGACCAGATGTATGGCTATGGCGACGACAGCGAAGCTTGGGCGCATGTGAACGACAATAGCTATCCTCTCATTCAGAATGTCCGATCTGGACTCATCGATCCTGACACACCAAATGCCGCCATGAAGAAGACTGGAATCGACGGCCATGACCTGGTCTTGGTTTTCAGCGACGAGTTCAACGCCAAGAACAGAACTTTCTATCCCGGAGACGATCCATATTGGTTCGCACCAGATATGTGGTACGGAGCGACACAAGACCTTGAATGGTACGACCCTGATGCTGCAAACACTGGTTCGTAACGTATATCTCAGTAACCGGAGCTTAGTGCTGACTGTTTCTAGGCGATGGTACTTTGCAGCTTCAGCTTGATGCATTCCAAAACCATGGACTAGGTTACCGTTCTGGCGCTATACATTCCTGGAACCAACTATGCTTCAAGGGCGGTGTCTTTGAAGTTTCCGTCAGTCTGCCAGGACCTGCAGGAGTGCATGGCCTCTGGCCGGGTGTATGGACCATGGGCAACCTTGGACGTCCAGGCTTCCTCGCAACTACTGATGGTATGTGGCCGTACACATACGACAGCTGTGACGTCGGTATCACACCCAATCAATCGTCTCCAGACGGCACAAGTTGGCTACCTGGTCAACGACTGCCGAATTGTGTCTGCTATGGCGAAGATCATCCTACTCCAGGCACTGGCCGCGGCGCGCCTGAGATCGATATCATCGAAGTCAGCGCAGACTGGGGTGGGAAAGGCTATAGTGTGGCCACTCAGTCCTACCAAGTCGCACCTTTCGACGGCTTCTACTATCCGAACTACGACTTCATGGAGACACCGAATTACACTTTCAGTATGGTGAACACGTATACTGGAGGACCATATCAACAGGCAATCTCCACAACCACCATGCTGAACAATCAGTGGTATGACGGGAAGCAGTACCAAAAGTATTCGTTCGAATACCAACCCGGCAGCGGTAAGGACGCCTTTGTCGCCTGGAAGGTAGGGGACGATGAGATGATGCGCTTCGATGGTCGTGCTATTGGACCGAATGGCAACATTCAAGCACGGCTCGTCACAGAAGAACCGATGTCGATGATCCTGAACCTTGGCTTTTCGCACAGCTGGGTCAATATCGACCAAGCAAACTTGAAGTTCCCAACCATCATGCGAATCGACTATGTCCGATGGTATCAAAGGGAAGGCGAAGAAATGGTGACTTGCGACCCACCGGGCTATGAAACCACCGACTATATCGCACGACATCCTGAAGCGTACAACAATCCAAATTATACCAAATGGGAAGACACCGGATACTCTTGGCCCATGAACAGCCTCATGCATGGCTGTTCTGCAGAACAATCATAACCGGATCCAGGTTGGAAACCAGGCCTGACTTTCATGGGGTGTTTGTGGGACTGTACATATCTGTAGAGTATATACGCTACGCTCACAATCCATTTGAGGGAAGAATGCAAGGGCATCAACGTCGAAAGCATTGATACACGCTTTGTGCATTCACGGCGTTTCGGGGCACGGTCGGCAGTGCGTGGGCTTGCTTCTTCAATTGGATTTGCGGTATTTGCAGCAAGAAGAGATATCCAGCGTCTTTCGGCCAGTCATTGATCTTTTGCAGCGTTCAGCGAGGTGGCTTGCTCGGGTCATTCAAGCACGATGTCGACGAATCGCGCTCGGAAATGTTCGAGAAGGCTATCATCTGCCAGGATTTCGCTGGCCACGTAACATGCATAACGATAATAAAGCTTCTAGAGTATAGATATCAGGATCTCGAAGCCGCTTTGAAAGATCCAGCCGCCTTCAAGGCATCTTCATCGATTCGCGAAATTTTTTTAATTTTAGGAGGTCGGTATCGCAATGGTAACAAACGAAGTCGATTTGTGCTCATGACTAATACGACCGGGATATCAGACACTGAGTCAATTAGAGTTCTGATCCTAATTGGAGAACCCGGCAAAGGTAATTCCAATCTCTTCGCTCTTTCAAAGCATGATGAGAGGTTGGACCAAAGAAATGTTTGACCACTCCCAATCTCGCGAAGTTCGGCTCGCGAGGACCACTCCGCTGGCCCGGTCAATCAAACACTCCATCCTCAACCTCGAACGATTAATCACTTCTTCACCGTGGAACATGAAACAAACAAACAACAGAGAGATGGCCGCCCGGCTAAATCTCGCGCGAAAAGCTCCCTTCGCAACACGTCGGGCAAGCTGCTTTGTCACAGTCGCTACTTTGACTCCAAACCACTTCAGCTCCGAAGGATGACGATTGCGTAGCTCGATCCCTATATAACCCAAGCATCCCTCCTCTATCAATAATGGGAAACATCTGTACTACTCCACGAAAGCCGCCTCACAAAATGTCGAAATCCATTGACGACCCGTCCTTCGCCGACGAGGAGAAACAAGCCCGCTACGCCTTCGGCCTCAATCCACCCAAAAGCGTCATCTCCGGCCACGCAACAAGAAAAGCCAGCACGCAATGCGCATACATGATGCCCACATTCCTCTCCATGGCCAAAGAAAATCCAAAATTAAAAGTCCTAGACGTAGGCTGTGGACCAGGTTCCATAACCGTAGATTTCGCAGAAATGATCCCTCAGGGACATGTTATCGGTTACGATTTATCTGGAGCAGTTCTAGAAACTGCCAAAATACACGCTGAGTCTAAGGGAATAACGAATGTGGAGTTTGTGAAAGGTGATGTTTACAATTTGCCGTTTGAGGATGGGGAGTTTGATGTTGTACATACTCATCAGGCTGTGGCGCATTTTCATGAAAATGTTAGGGCTATTAAGGAATTGATTCGTGTTACGAAGAAGAATGGTGGGATTTTATGTATGAGAGAAGGGGATTTACATACCGCGAGATTCTATCCTGGTTATCCGGAACTTGAGAAATGTTTTGAGACGATTATCAAAGTTCATGCCAACAATGGTGGGGCTACGGATGCTGGGAGGAGATTAAAACATTGGACTGTACAGGCTGGAATTCCGAGGGATAGGATCATCGCAACGCATAGTGCTTGGAGTTATAATACTCCTGAGGGAAGGAAAGATTATGGTGGGCATTGGCCTGGAAGGTGTACGCATGGGGCTTTTGCTGAGAGGGCGAGGGAATTGGGTGTTACGCAGAAGGAGTTGGATGGGTATGCGATGGCTTGGAAAAAGTGGACGGAGGATGAGGATGGGGCTTTTGCTATGATGCATGGGGAGGTTATTGCACGGCCATGAAGACGTGTGGAGTGTCTGGATTGCAGCCGTTGGTCTCTGGCTCTTCCCAGCCTAAGCTCCACCAGGTCGCATTATGATGGTACTCAACACCATATCTCGCCGATCTCGAACACGTCTTTGGAGTACCTGGGACTCATTCGTTGGTCTCTGGCTCTGCCCAGCTCAAGCTCCACCAGTTTGCATGATGATGATACTCAACGCCGTATCTCACTGCAATGAGCTCGCCAATGTCGCGAGTCATGGCTTTCGACTTCTTTCTACCTTCCAGGCATGTGCAGCCGCAAGAGTTCTTCTCCAAGCATTCATCGAAGAAACTGTTATAGCATTCTTGGCACTCTGGAAAGTCGACGAGGATCTAGATCACATCATGAGAGGTAAGCATGTAACAAGCACAGTTATGAGGTCCGCTTACCAAGTCCGCAACACTTGTATCAACCTTACCACGCCCCTTCCAAGACTCTGCCAGGATATCAAGGAGTGGCGACAACTTCCCGACGAACTTCTCAGCAGTTGCTCCCTCATCTTGGCAAATGTCCGGATGATAAACATGAAACAATCTCAAATTCTCAGCCCGACAAAATGTCTTCATGGCTGGTCGTAGCGAGCAGCCGTACAGTGAATCCGCATTCATGCGGATGCTCTGGATATAGTCTACGCCCGGTCCAATGATCTCGAGGAAGCGACGAAAAGCCGTGATATCTTGGAAGACAAATGTGTTCTCGCCATAGAGTACTGCTAAGCCTTCGCGGTGGATCTGCTTGTTGGTGCGCAAGAGCGAAATCGTGGAGGTTTCCGCAAACAAGAACTTGTCCTTCCAAAAGCCATCTCTTTTGATGCGAGGTGGTTTGTTGCGTCGCCGAGCACAGATCAAATCGATGACAGCGTTGTTGTTCTCCAACAGGCGTCGATAAATGTCGTTGCGCAACTCAGCTGGCAGGTCGAGGAAGCGGAAGTACTTGCGCTTGCTTGTGGCATCTCTGGTAACGGCTATGATGTCCGAGTTGCTCTGTGAATCTCGAATTTCAGCCATATCAATCACATCATGTCGCAAGGGCAATGTGTACCTGAGTCCGTTCAGCCAATTCTCATGTCAGGATGGAGATATCCCCAGAGCGTCTTTGGGAAAGCGAAAACAATCCAAGGAGAGGTTTGCGCACATGCAAACGAAGAAGTGGGTCGGGCTGGATGCGTCACCCAAGCTTGGACCCATGTGGTCCACATGTTTCACGAGACCGGTCACAAAGTGAGGTCAAAGTGAGAGCGGACGGCGTACTGGATTGAGGTCCGAGACAAGTGCAAAGTTGTCACAGGAGTGCGCGGCTGCACGTTCACCTCTGTGCTGCTCAACATCTGTTTTCAAGGCCGTGTCAAGCAACCACAATCGACTGAGTTGGGCCTACTCGCACGGACTGGCATATTCCCAGCGAGCGCTGTTCACGAGAGAACATACATGCCAGAAGGCTATTGTGAGAATCCATTGTATACCGGGTTCCCCCTACTTCTATACATACCTTCGTTCTTGACACACGAAACGGGACTCTGGCACCAGTGCTTTTCAGCCTTTGAAGCTGGTCAAGCAAGCTCAGAAGACCTTCTCACCTGCTGGCTTTCAATCCTACGTTCATCGTCTATAACACCTGGGCGGGAGCTGGATGCAAAAAGCATAGTACCAACCATCGGCGACAGTTATACGGCCGTTGTCGAAGTCGACGAAGGATTCGGGGACGAGGGATGGAATTAATCTGTTCAGGAGCCGTGTCGAGCAGTATCAGAGTCTTCTGTTCGTCGTCCTTGAGACCTCGCCCTCGGCCTCGGACACGATTAATGATTTCCATCGCCGCATGACAATCACAACGGATCGTGGAAAGGTTGTCGGCAGCATTAGAATCCTTGGTTTCTGCAAAGTGGTCTTGAGTTGGTCTTCCACAATCACCTCGTTATGAGTTTAGGCGCTACCTCAAGGCGGCATTACAGCTGGACGCCTGCAAGCCTCAACATACCGGAGACACTACAGTCGATCGTTGTGATGTTAGTACAGTATGACCATGATCAACCGCGCTTAGCTCATCTACACTCACTCACGAGATACTGAAAAGAGAATTTCGTGAGCTTCAAGTCGTTGTAGCCATTGAGCTATCTTCATAATCAGGAGAGGCTGAAGCCATCTCACGCTAGCTGATCTCGACGCTCTCAATCATGGTATCATGCAGTATCTCATCCCCTTAATCCATCCAAACGCCGTCTACCCCCTGGATAAGCAGAGCTGATGGACAAGGCTGAAGCTATTACATCTCAACTAACCTCAACGACTTCAATCCTGCATCATATCGCACATACGTCCACCCTTTCATTGGAGCGCCTACTGCCTTCGACTAAGCGGAGCTGGTCAACCGCTCAACCTTCATGAGTCCGAAGAACACCAGCAAGCTTCATCATGGACAAAGCACAGTCCTCTTCCGCCGTCAAGCGCTCTTGACCAGGTCCGATGACGTCCTGAGGCTCTTCTTCCTCCCCAACCGCCGCCTCGCCAAACAGCTCCAGTTCAGTCTCCGCCGACATTACCTGTCCATTCTGATCGTCCTCGACATCAAACGAGCCAGTTCCACTGCCGCTAGCTTCAGCTTCAGCGTCTGCGTTTGCATGAACGTCCGTCTCATTATCATGGTCGAGAGGAGTCTGCACTTGCTCAGCAGTAGCATGTTCTGTTGGATCGATAGGAGGCTCCTCAGCCTTCGACCTCTGACCTTGAGACTCCACTGCAGAAACCTGTTTGTGGCCTCGACGCTGACCACCAAGCATGCGCTTTCCAAAATCTGGAGTATCGCTCTCACCAATCTTCTCAAACGACCGCTGATCGTACTGATTACTCGGCTGGAACCGCAGTGGGAATGAAGAGGCCGAAGTATCAAGTGGTCTCCAAGCACCTTGAGTGGACGGCTGACTGCTCAGCATTGGGGTCGCAGCTGAGAACAATGGACCAAAGCCCTGGCCATAATACGGCATTGCAGGAAGTGAGAGGAGAGCGCCACCTGAAGCAGCGTTTTTGTTTGCCGTTAGCTGAGTACTCGAGGCCGCTTTCTTAAGTGGAGCAGGTGCCGCTTGTGTCGCAGCCTGATTTCCGGTCGCCTGAACTTTGCTCTCGCGTTCCTCCTCCCTCTTCTTAAGAGTCTCCTTCTTTCTCTGCTGACTCAGAGCGTTTCTGCGCTTTGGAACCTCATTGGCGACCTGTGCTTTGCTGAGTGCGTTTCTAACACTCTGCTCACTGACTCCGAGTTGTTCGGTGACATGCTTGATGGCACGTTCGGTGAGATTGCGGACTTTGAGACGCTTGGACTTGTCGTCAGATGATCCAAAATCGCCGGCGAGCATCAGCTCCTCGAATGTATTCTGTGCGGCGAGCAGAAGCCAGTTCTCGTGCTCGTCGTTCGTGAAAGGACGGACAGTGCCTGTAGCGTAGACCAAGGTCATCTGGCTCGCAGGCGTGGTTGGATTGCGGGCGAAGAGAGCGTCCAGTGCTGCTGACCCGCCCATTGAATTGGATGTGGCTGCGTTGTTGGCACTGCTAGCAGTGGTGACAGATGCTGTGCTGCTGGCGTTATTAATCATATTCGCAGAAGTGTCGCCTTGGGCCGTGTCTGGGCCTGCAAGGCTGCGCTTGTTGTTTTGAGACATGGTCGCGCGCCTCGCAGAGAGTACTAAGGCAGTGTCTAAGTTTGAGCTGCTTGAAGACAGGTCTTTACTCCTAAGAAGTGCAAGTCTCGGGAAGGCCGCTACAAACGCGTGCCGCGTGTACCTCGAGAGGGCAAGTGCCAAGGATCAACACTTTCACATGAAGCAAAAAGCACAGATCAGCTTCTAGTACCAAACAATCTGGCAGGGGAAGTGGGAAAACGTACTCCTTCAACTCAATCATACATGCTTTACCTAAAAGCTGCCATGCCAGCGCTTCCTGAGAGCGCGGTACCAATCAGGGCAGCAATTCCATCTGCAAATGCCAACGCCACGAGTATGCCAACTCTTTAGTAGTCTCTCCTCTGCACAGAACTCTTATGCCAAGCCTCTAATAGTTCATCTTCAATACTCCTGCGAGCTTCAGCATAGTGAACGCAACATCTTCCTCCTCCGTCAATTCCTCTTGTCCGGGATTCAGGTTGGGATTGGCCGAAGCAGCGAAGGCATCGACGGTCCCGGCTTGATGCTCAGCAGCCAGACGAAGAGGCAGCGCAATCGCATGAGACTCCGCTGGGACTGCATCGGGCTCTTGCTGCTTGACAGGTCCTTCGAACAACTCATCCATACCTCCCATGTCCGCATCCTCCCCTCCCTCCATTGCAGTGTCTTCGTTTTGCTCCTGGCCGCTATTGTTTGTTTGAAGTGGGAAGAAAACTCTACCATTTGCGTCACCAACAGCGCCGAGCACAGAAGTTTCTCGGTAGCGACGGATGTTGACACCGTTCGTCTGCTGCGCTTCGTCGAAAGCCGCCTTGATGTCTGCGCGCTCGACACCTCGGAACTTGGCAACTTTCGTGATGGAGAGCTTGATCATGCTCTCGATCTGGGAGACGCTACGCTGGGTCATGCGAGAGAGCTCTGCGATAGTGTACTTGGAAGCAAGGAGCAGAGCATCCTCGATGTCCGCGATGGCCATGTTTCGGTTGCCAGCCTTGCGCTGGTCTTCGAAAGCTGGATTCTGGGCGCCCAGTGCCGAGTTGCCTCGGAAGAGGTTGTCGGCGTTGAAATCCTGGTTGTTGGAGGCCATTGTAGCGTGATCGAGGTCGTAGGTCGGCTGCAGATTAGAGAGCTGGTCTTGCAAAAGTTTTTGAGGCTCGAGTCGCGGGTATCTTTCTGTGGTGACAACGTGCTGGAGGGAGGCTCTGTCGGTGGTAGTGGTGATGATGGTGGTGATACAGAGCACTCCGAGCGACAGTTTATAAACCATGACGCTCGTGAAGCACTTCGAGCAAGTGAATATACCATGGTCGGTGCCTATACAGCAAGGTTTTGTGTATATTCACCAGCGCCATAGCGAGGCCGGAGAGCTGGCTTTACTCCAGGCCAGGCGACGCCGGGTCTGCTGAAGTTATGTCGGACAATGCCTTGTTCTTAAATCTGCTGAACGTCAACAAGAAGACAAAGGCAGCTTGAAGCCCAGGCAGTACGACAATCAATAGGCAAGACTGTCTGAAGTCCTGCTTGAGTAGGACCGAGACATCGACAATGCCGATAGTAATGAAACTTTCATACATGCGGAAGGATCAAGCGTCACAGGCTAGACCACTTCCTAGCTACTCTTACCAGTGAGTCGCTTGTTTTCCGAATCGCTGTCTTCGTCATCAGTCAGCTTGTCCTCGTCGCCCAGCGCAAATATTGTTTCTCCATCCAGTGACTCCCTCGGTAGCGTAGCAGGCTTTTTAGGTGTTGGAGCCGGCAGCGGTGATGCATCTTGGTGTGAGCTGGAGCCGCCTCTCGGCGCATCGTATGGCGGCGGTGCTTTGTTGCCATTAGCTTCCATAGCTTCAAGGTCGTCTTCCATATCCATAGAGTCTCGTATCGAAGCAATCTCAAAGCCGTCATCGTCTTGTGCAATCTACAATTTCTGTCAGCATATTGAGACCGCCATGTGAGAGAAGTACTTACCTCATCCGACATGGCAAATCTTCTGTTGTTCGCCGTCGGTCTCCACACGTAGGCGACGAAAGCCACGTCGAAGAAGTAAACGAGATTGAGCCAGCCGTCCAGAATGAACCAGCGCGTCTGCCAGTGGTTTGGCACAAAATCTGCATTGCTCTGTCCCGCAAAAGTCCAGCTATTGACGAAGAAGAATGCAAAGATGACGACGATACTGATGAGGATACACCACCACAGCTTGCGGTACATGGCGGCTTTGATGGTCTGCTTGCGCTCCATGAGATCCTTCATGGTGTAATTGAGACTGTTCAATGTCCAGATGTAGAAGGCAGTCAGAGTGCCGGCCAAAGGAAGAACGACCAGAAGTACAAGCGGCCCAGCATTCTCAGATGTTACTGCAAGTGATGCAATGGCGTAGATGACTCCGAAGACGAAGTGCGTAATAGCCAGCCATCGTACGTAGATCATGGTCTTTCCTAATGTTGGCTTGACCACGCCATAACCCATGCATACGATCAGCAGGAGGAAGAATGAGAAACTGTTCCTGGCAGCACTCAGGATTGAAACGACCACAAGTAGAGCTTTCGCGCCTGCGTTGAGTCCATGTCGGTTCTGGTAGTCGTAGAATAGCCAGGTCATGAACATCTCGATGACCAGAAACACCACAATCGCTGTGATGTAGTTCTGGACTGCAAGGATATCGCGTCTGTTCATCCAGTACAGTACTCCCCAGCCCATGGCGAGGAAGGCGTAGACGATCGTAAGAGCTGCATAGAATGGCAGCTTAGCTATTTGGGCAGCAGGAAGCTCTCCAAAAGCATTTCGAAACTCCACGATGCCGGTATATTCTTCAGCGCTGTACGCAGCTGTGCTGACACAGTAGTATCCTGTCCTCTTGATCGGGTAATTGACAGCTCCCGGCTCTTTCAAATGAATCGCTTCCGATCGAATCAATGATTTTGACTTGCCAGTAGCATTTGAGGCAAGTATGAAGGATCCAAGATCCTCTTCTTTGCAGAGTCCAGCATCTCTGGCGCCTTCGTCGCATAGGTAGTCGTCCTGCAAATCGATGTCAATTTCCAGATCTTGAGACCACGCTCTTTCTACTCACAACTGTCTGATCATTCGGATCTGGCTTTCCGATGAGAGGTCTGTCTGCCCATTCGAATATCACCAGGCTGACGATTGGATCTTGGTCCTCGGGGAGATTCTCCGGATGTATAAATTTGACCATTATGAAAGGGTCAATGCTGCCACCCCATGACTTCCGCGAGTACATGCCGGAGCATACTTGTCTGTTGGCGTCTTTCTGGTCCTGTTCCCAACATTTAGCATAGTGTCCAGCTGGTCAACCTGTCACTCCACATACGATCTTCATCTCAGCAGCCAATGTCCCGACAAGCTGCAATAGCAGCACTGCCGCTATCCGCGACCATCCCTTCATGTCTCCAAGCTCTTCTCCCAAAAATGCTGATGTGGAGGAACGGTATAGAGGACAACGCGACGGCTATGGACTCGGGGTCGCGTAGCACTTGGCGCAAGAGCAACCCTCAGGCAACAACGCCTAGCCGGATCGTTCCGAGATGAATTGTTGCTCGGTTTCCAAAGGCTTCTTCTTCTTCTTCACTTTCGACTCTCACATGCACACAGGGTCTACCGCTACCGGCAAATGCTGAAGCCGTCGTCTATCCTACAATGTGCATGAAACAGGGAGCTGTCAGCACCGCCACAGACATGAAGATCACCGCGGTCGCGGTCTGGAACAGACTTCGAAAACGCCTTGAACGCCACGAATTTCGCTGATCGACGACGGGAATTGTGGCTGAGTCTCTCTCACCTTGCCAATGTGACGTAGATCACTGCAACCATTCGTGGATTCTGTGATAACAGTTAACCCGACCGCGCTAAACGCGGGAGTGACTGAGCACGTAACTCGGCTCGGTCAGACTTTCCGCCGTATAGTTAGGTAGGCTTTTATAGGGTTAGCTTTTATAGATCGTTCTTTCCTTATATAATCTACTAATATCGATAATATCTCGAGCTATTTAAATTACTACCGATATCTATTCGAATTACTAACAAACGATATTATTTAGATTATAATTCGGATAGATTCGAACGATTAAGCTCCTTAATATTACCTCTATCTACTTCGATCTAAGCTCTCTATAAGAGGCTATTCGATTCTATCGATTAGATTATTCGAAGTCTAATTATTCGAATTAGTATATTAGTTTATTCGAATTAGTATTACTCGAATAGGATCTTAGTCTTATTCGAATTATACCTTTCTCTCTAGATATCGACTTACTATTTATTAAAGAAGATCTAAATATCTTTTTAAAAAATTATAAAAAGTATAAAAACTAGTTCTTTACTAAAGAAAGGATCTATACTAATAAAATAGATCTTAGCGATAATAAGACTAAACTAGATAAATCTATCGTACTATTACGTAGGCTAATAAACCTAATAATAGTTAAATATATCGACTTTATTAGTATATTACCTTTATATCTAGATACTAATAATAATAGCTATATATTTCTTATCGATCTTTATACTAAGATTAATATTACTAAAGAGATTATAGTAAACGGTTTAGTTAAGCGAGTTATTAAGGATATCGATATAAGTAATTCGAATAGAACTATATTCTTATCTAAATAGATTAGATTCGAATAAAGAAAGCTAATTATTCGAATTAGATCTAATATTTACGAACCGCTTAAAAGGATATATCTACTATATAGTATATCTTCCTTAATCGACTTAGATAAGATATAAAGTATTATAAATACGTATATTAATATAGTAGTATATATTACTACTAATATCTCGATAATACCTTTTATTTAATAGACTATATAAGCCTTCTAAACGACTTCCTTAAGTAACTAGCTATCTATCGATATAAGGATCCTAATACTATTAAGCTAGACCTACTAAAAAGAAACGCTACGAAGTAAGTACTAATTCGAATTAGATATAAGACTAACTTAAATAGGTTTTATTCGAATTAGCGATATCTTTAATTCGAATAATCGCTTATCTAGTAACTAGCTCTTTTTAGAATATAAGCCCTTCGATTAACTAGATCGCTTTTACTAATATATTCTAATATATACTTTAGTATCCGAGACCGATTCGAACGATCTATTATCTATAGCGATTCGAAGAGCTTATATAGTCCTATAATAGGATAATTCCGGCTTCTAAATATAAGTATCTTACTTCGAATATAATAATTCGAATAAATACTCGATCTAATTCGAATAGTATAATAGTAGTTATAGATTCTATATCTACTATTCGAATCGATAGGTAACTACTATAAATCGAGACGATTACTTCTTTAAGCCTATTCGATATACTAATTAGATCGATATAGACTATTTCTAGAACTTCTATTCGAGATCGCGATCTATACTATATACTTACTATTACTAAATTAAGTAAAGTAATAAACGAAAGAAATATTACGGTAATATTATTCGAATAAGATATATTCCTTATTCGAATTATATTTATTCGAATAGATACTAACTTTAATTTAAATTAGGATTTATATATCTATAAGATCCTAGAGAGATACTATACTATAGCTACTTAGTATCCTTTCTTAAGCTTATACTAGAAGATCTCGTTAAATATCTATATATTCTATAGATATTAAGAGGTATATATACGTACCCTCTACTATCTTCTAATAGGCTACTAGTATCGATTCTTAAGGAGATTCGAATCCTAATCGCCTACTATATAAGTAATAAGCTTACTTTTAGTAAGCGCTATTCGAATCGCGATATTATCTTATTCGAATTATACTTACTCGAATAGGATTTTAAACTAACTCGAATTAGCTAGCTTTAAATAAACCGAGATATATAAGAAGTAGTTAAAGGATAAGGATATTAGTACGATTAAGAAGCTTATATAAGGTATAGTAATTAAGAATAGGATCTTAGTAGAGATTATAAGATAAAGGCTCCTTTATTATCTAAAAGATACTTATCTTATAGGCGTCCTATTTAAATATAAATAGTAGAAATTAGACCCTAAGATAGTAAGTAACTCGAATAAGTATACTAATTAATTCGAATTATAACTATTCGATTAAGAAGATCTACTAATTCGAATATAGTAATATATCTAAGGCCTATAGAATTTAAGTAATAATATTATAGTTATATACTTTTATAAGATATTAGTATAGCTCTTTTACTAGCTCGGCTACTTTAAAGTCGATATATCCTTTTAGTAGATATAATAGAAGAACTTAAATAAATTAATCTTTATAAAATTCGATAAGCGCTAGAATAAGAGTATATAATTCGAATTAGATATCTCCTTAGTTCGAATAGCGATACTAACGAGAGATTCGAATCGTAACGCTAACTAACTTAAATTAGATATCGTTCTTACGAGATACTTTATTAAAGGAGAAATAACTTAAATCTATAAGCTATATTTCGATCGCCTTTTACGCCTTATCGATAAGATTACTAGAACGCTACTATAATAGTTATATATCTATAGCGGTAAGGGTATCTTCGGAGTCGTAGCTAATATAAGTACGAAATAAGCCGCTAGTATAATTCGAATCCTAGAATATCCTTATTCGAATAAGCTTCGCTCGAATAATAAATAGTACTAATTCGAATAACGTAGATCTTAGCTAATATCTCTATAGTCTATATCTATACTTTACGATTTAAGAATACTAAATTATAACTCTTATCTACTATAATATTTACTTTAAACGATCGATTAAGCGTATAGCTAGTAAGAGCTAGATAGATACTTATTCGAAGATAGAGAGCCTTTATCGAGCTAAGGAGGGCCGATAGGTATAAATAGATTATAAACTATAATAGAAGCTATAAGGAGTAGTAGGGGCCAAAGTAGGAATAGTAAGTATATTATTGTTTTCTATAGGTTAGGGCTAAACCTAAAAGGTATTAGCTTAGATTAGTTATATAATTGTAATTATATAATCTAGCCTATCTTAGTATCTCTTACTAGGTTACTAACTAGACTCTATATTCTAATACTCCTACTTAGGACAATTAGTCCTTAAATCTAATCTAAAGGTATAAGTTTAATTAAGAATTTCTATTATCTAATTAGGTATAATAGCTTCTAGATTAGTATAGTGTATCTAATCTACTAAGTTCAATTCTTAGGCCTAGTATCGATCGTACCTATTTATATATTAAGTATATATAGGCAGATCCTTTTACTATTATATAAGTTGTAATTGTCTAATAAATTCCTAGAACTATAGCCCTATCTTTAGCTTAGTTAGGCTATTAGCTACTATCTCTTTTATTAGAGTATATTCTACTATAATTTTCCTTTACTACTAAAGATTTCTAACTTTATTAAAGCTAATATTAATATGTTTTAATCTCTTATAGGTATAAGTATCTTTAACTAAAGTTAAAGCTACTTAGTTGTCTCCCCTAATCTAAATAGGTCTAATTTTATTTACTATATTAGAATTTCCTTTAATTAATAGTTAAAATAAATATTCTCCTACTAACTATATATAGTCTATCTCCCTTAGGAGTACTACTAGGAACTAAGATTGCTTTATATATATATTTATTACTATATACTTAGCTTCTATAGTTAATATAGTAACTAACTTTTACTTCTTACTTATCTAAGAAACTAGTAACCTATAGAGAAAGAAGATACTTCTAAGGATTGAGACTCTATTAGCCTTATCTATTATATAATTAGAGTCTAAATATCTTATTAGCTTTCCTCCTCCCCTCCTAAATATTAAACCTAGGCTTAGGAATAATCTTAGGTATCTAGCTAGTTTCCTAAGTACTTTTAGGTATCTCTTAGATAGATCTAATATATATAATCTAAGTCTCCTAAGAGTAAAAGCAATATTAGGTCTTATTATAGTTATTAGCTATATCTATATACTATTCTAACTTTAGTACTTAGTCTTATTATACCTTTCTTCCTCTAAGTTAGATTTCCTTAGACTTTTATAGCTATTAAGTAGTAATAAGATTAGGTAAGCTATTTCTTTAGTTATTCTAAACTTTATAAGGTTTTCCTAGATATAGTACTCTTAGTCTAGCTTTAGAGTACTATTCTTTCTATCTCTAGTAAGCTTTATCCTAAGAATTTTAGTTAGTTTACCTAGGTCTTTAATTTTAAATACCTTACTTAGTTCCTTCTTAAACTAAAGAATATCTTCTAGCTTTAATACTATAATAGGAATATTATCTATATAAGTTAAAACTATTAGGTTCCTTCCTTTATAGATAAGTAAATATAGGTCTACCTCTAACTAGTAGAATCCTATTTTCTCTAGCTTTAAGATATATAGCTTGTTCTAGTCTCTTACTACTTGTTTTAGGCTATATAAGCTCCTTAGAATTTTTAGAGCTATATCTTATAGGATTTCTATATCTAGTAGGGGAATTATAAAGATATCTTCTTATAGGGTACTCTTAGTAAATACATTGTTTATATCTACTTAGTATAGTTCTAGATCTTTTTTATATATAGTAGCTATAAATACCCTAAGTATATTATACCTAACTATTAGTATAAATGTCTCTTAGAAGTCTACTCTAAACTTCTAAGAAAATCCCCTTATAACTAGTCTTATCGAGCTAAGGAGGGCCGATAGGTATAAATAGATTATAAACTATAATAGAAGCTATAAGGAATAGTAGGAGCCAAAGTAGGAATAGTAAGTATATTATTATCTTCTATAGGTTAGAGCTAAACCTAAAAGATATTAGCTTAGACTAGTTATATAACTATTATTATATAATCTAGTCTACCTTAGTATCCCTTACTAGGTTACTAACTAGACTATATATTCTAATACTCCTACTTAGAATAGTTGGTCTCTAAGTCTAATCCGAACAAATATATATAATTTAGAATTTCAATTAGCTAATTAGATATAGTAGTCTCCTAGTTAGTATAGTATATCTAACTAGTAAGGTTTAATTCTTTAATCTAGAATCAATATAGTAGAACAAATCCTAATAATCTGTTTCTATTATATTCTTTTGTCTTTCCTTTTAAACTACTATATCCTACTTATATTTATATTTAGGAAAGATTCTAGGTTAGCTAATTAGGTATAATAGCTTCTAGATTAATATAGTATATCTAATCTACTAAGTTCAATTCTTAGGCCTAGTATCTTGTTTGCTTAACGGCGTTAATCGCCTTTAAGTAGGCACTTTTGTTGCCTTTTATATAAGTTATAATTGCCTTATAAATTGCTAGAACTATAGCCCTATCTTTGGCTTAGTTAGGCTATTAGCTACTATCTCTTTTGTTAGAGTATATTCTACTATAATCTTTCTTTACTACTAAAGATTTCTAACCTTATTAAAGCTAATATTAATATATTTTAATCTCTTATAGGTATAAGTATCTTTAATAAGAGTTAAAGCTACCTAGTTGTTACCTATAATCTAAATAGGTCTAATCTTATTTACTATATTAGAATTTCCTTTAATTAGTAGTTGAAATAAATATTCTCCTACTAACTATATATAGTCTATCTCCCTTAGGAGTACTATAAGGAACTAAGATTGCTTTATATATATATTTATTACTATATACTTAGCTTCTATAGTTAATATAGTAACTGACTTTTACTTCTTATTTATCTAAGAAACTAGTAATCTATAGAGAAAGAAGATGCTTCTAAGGATTGAGACTCTATTAGCTTTGTCTATTATATAATTAGAGTCTAAATATCTAATTAGCTTTCCTCCTCCCCTTCTAAATATTAAACCTAGGCTTAGGAATAATCTTAGGTATCTAGCTAGTTTCTTAAGTACTTTTAGGTATCTCTTAGATAGATCTAATATATATAATCTAAGTCTTCTAAGAGTAAAAGTAATATTAGGTCTTATTATAGTTATTAGCTATATCTATATACTATTTTGGCTTTAGTATTCTATCTTATTATATCTCTCTTTATCTAAGTTAGATTTCCTTAGACTCTTATAGTTATTAAGAGGTAATAAGGTTAGGTAGGCTATTTCTTTAGTTATTCTAAACTTTATAAGGCTTTCCTAGATATAATATTCTTAGTCGAGCTTTAGAGTACTATTCTTTCTATCTCTAGTAAGCTTTATCCTAAGAATTTTAGTTAGTTTATCTAGGTCTTTGATTTTGAATACCTTACCTAGTTCTTTCTTAAACTAAAGAATATCTTCTAGTTTTAGTATTATAATAGGAATATTATCTATATAGGTTAAAACTATTAGGTTCCTACCCTTATAAATAAGTAAGTATAGGTCTACCTCTAATTAGTAAAACCCTATTTTCTCTAGCTTTAAGACATATAGCTTATTCTAGTCTCTTACTACTTGTTTTAGGCTATATAAGCTCCTTAGGATTTTTAGAGCTATACCTTATAGGATTTCTACTCCTAGTAGGGGAATTATAAAGATATCTTCCTATAGGGTACTTTTAGTAAATATATTGTTTATATCTACTTAGTGCAATTCTAGGTCTTTCTTATATATAGTAGCTATAAATACCCTAAGTATATTATACCTTACTATTAGTATAAATATCTCCTAAAAATCTATCCTAAATTTCTAGGAAAAACCCCTTATAACTAGTCTTACTTTAAACTTATTAATTGCTCTACTAATTAGTCTCTTTATATTAAATACCTATTTTAAGGTAACTAGGTTTACTCCTTTTAGTAGAACTACCTAATCCTAGGTATAGTTACTTCTAAGTATAATTAGCTCTTTCTAGATTGCCTCTTTCTATATATAACCCTATTTTAGATCTTATATTGCCTCTTAGTAGGTTCTTAGAATTGGAACCTCCTATCTTTATATAATCCTTAGTATAAAAGTAGGGAATACAACCTTATAAATATATTCTAGAAGTTTATCTACCTAATCTATACTTAGATCTAGATCTTTTATTAGGTAGATAAAGGCTCTATAATATTTAGCCTTAGGGAAATTATTATCTTCTAATTCTCTTAGTCTCTTCTATATAGTTAATCTTATAATTATACTATAAACTCTTTCTTCTCTTAACCCTTTATTAGAGATTAATCTTCTTCTCTTTAAATTCCCTCCTAAGTATAGATATTCTAGTTGTCTTACTAAGGTTCCTCTTAGCTCTAATTTAGAGCCTACTATTTATATTTTTCTTTTTCTTCTTCTAGATTATCTATTACCTAATATTAGTCCTTATCCTTTAGTAGTAGAGGTAGCTAAACTTATAGTAGTTTTAGATCTAGTTTCTCCTTTCTTACTAGTCTACTAACTAGGTTTCTAGCTAGAGTATAGCTTAGCTAGTTAAGTCTAGGAATATTTAAAGTTATATCCCCTCCTTTCTTATCCTTAAACTAGATAGTATTATTATATACTCTTATAGCCTTTATATTAGGCTCCTAGAATAGCTATATCTTAGATATATTAGGTATATATCTAATAAATATAGTATCCTTTCCTCTATTTATTAGTTTATCTAACCTTATCCTAACTAGCTAAGATTTAGTATCTATATATATAACTACTCTATATCCCTAAACCTTAAAGTATAATATAGAAGGTTTCTTTCTAGTAAAGGCTTTATTAGGTAAAACCTTAAGTCTATCTATATCTAGCCTATTTAGAAGGGTATTTCTTATAATAGTATAGGTATCTAATACTTCTAGCTAGAATTCAACTAGTATATTTAATTCCTTAAGTATTGCCCTAATATATTCTTTAGATATCTAGATTAACCTTTCTATAACTCTATTTTAGATTAAGTTATATACTTTAGTTATATAGTAGGAGATTCTAGATTCCTTCTCCTACTACTTAAGTAATATAAGTAATTCTCTTACCCTATTACTTCTTACTACCTAAAGCGGATTCCCTAATTATAGTTTAGCTTTTCTTTTCTATTCCTATAGTATATCTACTATATCTTCTCTTAACTTTAATAGGAATACTTACTTCTTTCTTAAGAAGTTATTAATAATCTTAAGCTACTATTTAAAACCTAGCCTTAAGATAGGTAAAGGTCTATAGATATTAATTAAAATAAGGGAAAGTCTAGCTAGCTTTCTCTCTATTTCCTTTCCTTTATATTTCTTTATTTTAGCTAAAGAATATACTCTATAGGGCTAGTATCTTATAGGGATAGGAATTTTTCCCTTTAGGTTAGTAACTTTATAAAGATCTCTTAGAAGTCCTTCTCTAAAGTATCTAACTCTTCTATACTATAGCTCCTACTAATCCTAATTAGTCTAGACTATAAAGGTATAGATATTATTTTTTATTAAATCCTAGGAAATATACTAGTATATAAGTTTATCTAGATCTTAGCTAATTTCTTTAATAAATAGTATTCCTCCTAAAAGCCTTATCTAGATAACTAGCTTCCTATTAGGTAAATAAAGTATAAATTTTAGTAGTTAAATACTAAACTACTTACTAAATTAGTTCTAAGAGACAAGATTAACTCTAAGCCTAGATATAAAGAGAATACCTTTTAATATAATCTATTTTCCTCTCCTCCTATCTATAACTATACTTCTAATATATATAGCTATTAGATAGCTACCTCTAACCTTAATCTACTTCTTCCTTTTAAGAGGTTTTATATCTCTAAAGAGTAATTCCTAGTTAGTTATATAGATAGAAGTATAAGAGTTAAGTAGCTATTTAGATAGCCTATACTTGCCTTTTGCTTTAATAGTTAAATAAGCTATCTTATCTATATCTTCCTCCTTAGAAGGAGAAGATAGTTTAGAGGATGCCTCTATATCTTATACTATATAGGCCTTTTTAGAAGATAGTTTTCTAGTCCTCTTTTCTAGGGATTATATTCTTAGGCTTAGTTTCTTTACTATTTCTTTAAGTTGCTCTTTATCTAGTAAAGATCCCCTTCTAGCTCTAGATAGGGATTATTTCTTTACTACTCTATAGCTCTACTTTAGCTTAATAGCTACTTTTGCCTTATCTAGGTTAGGGTATTCTCTAATCTAGTACTTTCCTTTATATAGGAAATATAATAAATCCCTATCTACCTAATTTCTTTTCTTAGTAAATATAGCTATCTTCTATCTTATTATCTATTCCTATTTTTCTCTTAAGATACTAAGAATATCTTATAGGCTTAGGTCCTATCTTAGATCTATTCTATCCCTAATAGTAGTAAATAATTCTAGAAGGGCTACTAGAAGCTATTAAATCCTTCTCTCCTTAGTCTTAATTTCCTTAAACTATAGAGAGATTAATACTACCTTCCTAGCTATACTACTTAGGCTTTACTATACTTTATTAACTGTTTAGCCTTCTTCTATACTAAAATTAGTATACTATTAGAGTAAGCTTCTTCCTATTACTTAAAGCTTCCTCTTATATTTTCCTTTTATCTATATCTATAGATACCTTATATATTTAAGCTCTTAATATTTATCCTAGT
This sequence comes from Pseudocercospora fuligena, assembly GCA_014298035.1. NCBI lineage: Eukaryota > Fungi > Ascomycota > Dothideomycetes > Mycosphaerellales > Mycosphaerellaceae > Pseudocercospora > Pseudocercospora fuligena. The sequence continues at coordinate 288,811 of JABCIY010000061.1, read as the reverse complement.
TATCTTCTAAAATATAGATAAATATTTTATATAATACTATTATATTATAAACCTTATAACTTACTCTTCTAATTAACTAGTCTAGTAATTCTAATAATATTATTAAGATATACTTAGATAGTATAGATACTAGGATACTAAGGACTATTTTATCTAGTACCTATTTAACCTTTAGCTTTATTAGGTATATCCTAATTATCTTAAACTATAATTTATAATTCTCTCTTATTAAGATTAGTATAGCCCTTCTTTTACTAATTCCTCCTTCTTAATCTATAATTTCTTCTATAAATTAAATCTAAATAAACTCTAGAAACAAGCTCTTTCTTTAGTCTAAAAATAATAGTTTCTAGATAGCTATCTTCCTTAGTTATAGATCCCTAGCTCTATAGATCTTAGTTTTAAAGGAAACTAAAAACTTAGTCTAGATTCCTCCTCTATATTTCTAATATTTTCCTTAAGTCCTTCCTAACTATCTTATATAGGATAGGAATTTTTCCCTTTAGGTTAGTAACTTTATAAAGATCTCTTAGAAGTCCTTCTCTAAAGTATCTAACTCTTCTATACTATAGCTCCTACTAATCCTAATTAGTCTAGACTATAAAGGTATAGATATTATTTTTTATTAAATCCTAGGAATATACTAGTATATAAGTTTATCTAGATCTTAGCTAATTTCTTTAATAAATAGTACTCCTCCTAAAAGCCTTATCTAGATAACTAGCTTCCTATTAGGTAAATAAAGTATAAATTTTAGTAGTTAAATACTAAACTACTTACTAAATTAGTTCTAAGAACAAGATTAACTCTAAGCCTAGGTATAAAGAGAATACCTTTTAATATAATCTATTTCCTCTCCTCCTATCTATAACTATACTTCTAATATATATAGCTATTAGATAGCTACCTCTAACCTTAATCTACTTCTTCCTTTTAAGAGGTTTTATATCTCTAAAGAGTAATTCCTAGTTAGTTATATAGATAGAAGTATAAGAGTTAAGTAGCTATTTAGATAGCCTATACTTGCCTTTTGCTTTAATAGTTAAATAAGCTATCTTATCTATATCTTCCTCCTTAGAGGAGAAGATAGTTTAGAGGATACCTCTATATCTTATACTATATAGGCCTTTTTAGAAGATAGTTTTCTAGTCCTCTTTTCTAGGGATTATATTCTTAGGCTTAGTTTCTTTACTATTTCTTTAAGTTGCTCTTTATCTAGTAAAGATCCCCTTCTAGCTCTAGATAGGGATTATTTCTTTACTACTCTATAGCTCTACTTTAGCTTAATAGCTACTTTTGCCTTATCTAGGTTAGGGTATTCTCTAATCTAGTACTTTCCTTTATATAGGAAATATAATAAATCCCTATCTACCTAATTTCTTTTCTTAGTAAATATAGCTATCTTCTATCTTATTATCTATTCCTATTTTTCTCTTAAGATACTAAGAATATCTTATAGGCTTAGGTCCTATCTTAGATCTATTCTATCCCTAATAGTAGTAAATAATTCTAGAAGGGCTACTAAAAGCTATTAAATCCTTCTCTCCTTAGTCTTAATTTCCTTAAACTATAGAGAGATTAATACTACCTTCCTAGCTATACTACTTAGGCTTTGCTATACTTTATTAACCGTTTAGCCTTCTTCTATACTAAAATTAGTATACTATTAGAGTAAGCTTCTTCCTATTACCTAAAGCTTCCTCTTATATTTTCCTTTTATCTATATCTATAGATACCTTATATATTTAAGCTCTTAATATTTATCCTAGTTATCTTCTAAAATATAGATAAACATTTTATATAATACTATTATATTATAAACCTTATAACTTACTCTTCTAATTAACTAGTCTAGTAATTCTAATAATATTATTAAGATATACTTAGATAGTATAGATACTAGGATACTAAGGACTATTTTATCTAGTATCTATTTAATCTTTAGCTTTATTAGGTATATCCTAATTATCTTAAACTATAATTTATAATTCTCTCTTATTAAGATTAGTATAGCCCTTCTTTTACTAATTCCTCCTTCTTAATTTATAATTTCTTCTATAAATTAAATCTAAATAAACTCTAGAACCAAGCTCTTTCTTTAGTCTAAAAATAATAGTTTCTAGATAGCTATCTTCCTTAGTTATAGATCCCTAGCTCTACTAAGCCTCTTAGTTTTAAAGGTTACTAAAAACTTAGTATAGATTCCTACTCTATAGGGCTAATAACTTCCTTAAGTCCTTCCTAACTATTATAATCTATAGGTTAGGATATTAGTAGTACTAAGTACTAAATCTAAGGCTTATCTAATAGTACTTAAGACCTAGGCTTATCTATTCCCTTTATACTCTAAGCGATCTAATATGCTTTAAGTAAGTATATCTTACTAGGTTCTTTTATAGCTTATATATATAGAGCTTCTTTATATAATATATATAGATCTACCTCGAGTCTCCCTCTCCTATTTTGCCTCTTCCTTCTAGGACTAGACTTATAGGTTTAGGAGTAACCTATACTACTTTAGTCTTCTACCTTATAGTTATGAATCTAGGCTTATAACCTATCGAGCTAAGGAGGGCCAATAGGTATAAATAGATTATAAACTATAATAGAAGCTATAAGGAATAGTAGGGGCTAAAGTAGGAATAGTAAGTATATTATTATCTTCTATAGGTTAGAGCTAAATCTAAAAGGTATTAGCTTAGACTAGTTATATAACTATTATTATATAATCTAGTCTGCCTTAGTATTCCTTACTAGGTTACTAACTAGACTATATATTCTAATAAGTCTTACTTTAAACTTATTAATTACTCTACTAATTAGTCTCTTTATATTAAATACCTATTTTAAAGTAACTAGGTTTGCTCCTTTTAGTAGAACTACCTAATCCTAGATATAATTACTTCTAAGTATAATTAGTTCTTTCTAGATTACCTCTTCCTATATATAACCCTATTTTAGATCTTATATTACCTCTTAGTAGATTCTTAGAATTGGAACCTCCTATCTTTATATAATCCTTAGTATAAAAGTAGGGAATACAACCTTATAAATATATTCTAGAAGTTTATCTACCTAATCTATACTTAGATCTAGATCTTTTATTAGGTAGATAAAGGCTCTATAATATTTAGCCTTAGGGAAATTATTATCTTCTAATTCTCTTAGTCTCTTCTATATAGTTAATCTTATAATTATACTATAAACTCTTTCTTCTCTTAACCCTTTATTAGAGATTAATCTTCTTCTCTTTAAATTCTCTTCCTAAGTATAGATATTCTAGTTGTCTTACTAAGGTTCCTCTTAGCTCTAATTTAGAGTCTACTATTTATATTTTTCTTTTTCTTCTTCTAGATTATCTATTACCTAATATTAGTCCTTATCCTTTAGTAGTAGAGGTAGCTAAACTTATAGTAGTTTTAGATCTAGTTTCTCCTTTCTTACTAGTCTACTAACTAGGTTTCTAGCTAGAGTATAGCTTAGCTAGTTAAGTCTAGGAATATTTAAAGTTATATCCCCTCCTTTCTTATCCTTAAACTAAATAGTATTATTATATACTCTTATAGCCTTTATATTAGGCTCCTAGAATAGCTATATCTTAGATATATTAGGTATATATCTAATAAATATAGTATCCTTTCCTCTATTTATTAGTTTATCTAACCTTATCCTAACTAGCTAAGATTTAGTATCTATATATATAACTACTCTATATCCCTAAACCTTAAAGTATAATATAGAAGGTTTCTTTCTAGTAAAGGCTTTATTAGGTAAAACCTTAAGTCTATCTATATCTAGCCTATTTAGAAGGGTATTTCTTATAATAGTATAGGTATCTAATACTTCTAGCTAGAATTTAACTAGTATGTTTGATTCCTTAAGTATTGCCCTAATATATTCTTTAGATATCTAGATTAACCTTTCTATAACTCTATTTTAGATTAAGTTATATACTTTAGTTATATAGTAGGAGATTCTAGATTCCTTCTCCTACTACTTAAGTAATATAAGTAATTCTCTTACCCTATTACTTCTTATTACCTAAAGTAGATTCCCTAATTATAGTTTAGCTTTTCTTTTCTATTCCTATAGTATATCTACTATATCTTCTCTTAACTTTAATAGGAATACCTACTTCTTTCTTAAGAAGTTATTAATAATCTTAAGCTACTATTTAAAACCTAGCCTTAAGATAGGTAAAGGTCTATAGATATTAATTAAAATAAGGGAAAGTCTAGCTAGCTTTCTCTCTATTTCCTTTCCTTTATATTTCTTTATTTTAGCTAAAGAATATACTCTATAGGGCTAGTATCTTATAGGGATAGGAATTTTTCCCTTTAGGTTAGTAACTTTATAAAGATCTCTTAGAAGTCCTTCTCTAAAGTATCTAACTCTTCTATACTATAGCTCCTACTAATCCTAATTAGTCTAGACTATAAAGGTATAGATATTATTTTTTATTAAATCCTAGGAAATATACTAGTATATAAGTTTATCTAGGTCTTAGCTAATTTCTTTAATAAATAGTACTCCTCCTAAAAGCCTTATCTAGATAACTAGCTTCCTATTAGATAAATAAAGTATAAATTTTAGTAGTTAAATACTAAACTACTTACTAAATTAGTTTTAAGAAACAAGATTAACTCTAAGCCTAGGTATAAAGAGAATACCTTTTAATATAATCTATTTTCCTCTCCTTCTATCTATAACTATACTCCTAATATATATAGCTATTAGATAGCTATCTCTAACCTTAATCTACTTCTTCCTTTTAAGAGGTTTTATATCTCTAAAGAGTAATTCCTAGTTAGTTATATAGGTAGAAGTATAAGAGTTAAGTAGCTATTTAGATAGCCTATACTTATCTTTTGCTTTAATAGTTAAATAAGCTATCTTATCTATATCTTCCTTCTTAGAGAGAGAAGATAGTTTAGAGGGTACCTCTATATCTTATACTATATAGGCCTTTTTAGAAGATAGTTTCCTAGTCCTCTTTTCTAGGGATTGTATTCTTAGGCTTAGTTTCTTTACTATTTCTTTAAGTTACTTTTTGTCTAGTAAAGATCTCCTCCTAGCTCTAGATAGGGATTGTTTCTTTACTATCCTATAGCTCTACTTTAGCTTAATAGCTACTTTTGCCTTATCTAGGTTAGGGTATTCTCTAATCTAGTACTTTCCTTTATATAGGAAATATAATAAATCCCTACCTACCTAATTTCTTTTCTTAGTAAATATAGCTATCTTCTATCTTATTATCTATTCCTATTTTTCTCTTAAGATACTAAGAATATCTTATAGGCTTAGGTCCTATCTTAGATCTATTCTATCCCTAATAGTAGTAAATAATTCTAGAAGGGCTACTAAAAGCTATTAAATCCTTCTCTCCTTAGTCTTAATTTCCTTAAACTATAGAGAGATTAATACTACCTTCCTAGCTATACTACTTAGGCTTTGCTATACTTTATTAACCGTTTAGCCTTCTTCTATACTAAAATTAGTATACTATTAGAGTAAGCTTCTTCCTATTACCTAAAGCTTCCTCTTATATTTTCCTTTTATCTATATCTATAGATACCTTATATATTTAAGCTCTTAATATTTATCCTAGTTATCTTCTAAAATATAGATAAACATTTTATATAATACTATTATATTATAAACCTTATAACTTACTCTTCTAATTAACTAGTCTAGTAATTCTAATAATATTATTAAGATATACTTAGATAGTATAGATACTAGGATACTAAGGACTATTTTATCTAGTATCTATTTAATCTTTAGCTTTATTAGGTATATCCTAATTATCTTAAACTATAATTTATAATTCTCTCTTATTAAGATTAGTATAGCCCTTCTTTTACTAATTCCTCCTTCTTAATTTATAATTTCTTCTATAAATTAAATCTAAATAAACTCTAGAACCAAGCTCTTTCTTTAGTCTAAAAATAATAGTTTCTAGATAGCTATCTTCCTTAGTTATAGATCCCTAGCTCTACTAAGCCTCTTAGTTTTAAAGGTTACTAAAAACTTAGTATAGATTCCTACTCTATAGGGCTAATAACTTCCTTAAGTCCTTCCTAACTATTATAACCTATAGGTTAGGGTATTAGTAGTACTAAGTACTAAATCTAAGGCTTATCTAATAGTACTTAAGACCTAGGCTTATCTATTCCCTTTATACTCTAAGCGATCTAATACGCTTTAAGTAAGTATACCTTACTAGGTTCTTTTATAGCTTATATATATAGAGCTTCTTTATATAATATATATAGGTCTACCTCGAGTCTCCCTCTCCTATTTTGTCTCTTCCTTCTAGGACTAGATTTATAGGTTTAGGAGTAACCTATACTACTTTAGTCTTCTACCTTATAGTTATAAACCCGGGCTTATAACCTATCGAGCTAAGGAGGACCGATAGGTATAAATAGATTATAAACTATAATAGAAGCTATAAGGAGTAGTAGGGGCCAAAGTAGGAATAGTAAGTATATTATTGTTTTCTATAGGTTAGGGCTAAACCTAAAAGGTATTAGCTTAGATTAGTTATATAATTATAATTATATAATCTAGCCTATCTTAGTATCTCTTACTAGGTTACTAACTAGACTATATATTCTAATAGCCTTCTATTATAGTCTTCGCGAGAAGCCTATATTAATATAGTTCGAGAACTAATCGGTTAGTATTATTCGAGTTAGTAAATATTTTTATTCGAATAGTTATTATTCGAATAATAGGTACTAACGATTCGAATTAGCTTATCCGTTAAAGAAGGTACGAGATTAGGCGATTAATAAGCTATTACTAATAATCCGGTATAGTATAAATATATACTAGTCTATAATAGACGCGTTTATCTTCTACTAAATTCGATCGTATATAAATACTATTAAGTCTTTAGATATATAGATCTATTAGATAGGGATATAGTAGGATCTACTCTCTATAATTAAATAGTAAGTTAATTTAAATTAAATCTCTTAATAATTTAAATAGAGATTATTCGAGTTAGCGACTATTATTACTTAAATATCTAATATTAGTAGGAGCGCCCGATTTCGATACTATTAGTATAAGCTCTTTAGACTTCTAGAAGAAGTACTCGACCTCGATACTATTAGCTTAAGCTCTTCTAACTCGGCCTAATTCGAATAATCCCGCCTAACGATTCGAATAAGTACTATTCGAACTAGTAACTATTATTACTTAAATATTTAATATTAGTAGAAGTATCCGATCTTAATATCGTTAGTATAAGCTCTTCTAATATCTAGAAGAACTACTTAATCTCGATACTATTAGCTTAAGCTCTTCTAACTCGGCCTAATTCGAATAACCCCGCCTAATAATTCGAATAAATACTATTCGAGCTAGCGACTATTATTACTTAAATACCTAATATTAGCGGAAGTACTCGATCTCGATACTATTAGTATAAGCTCTTCTAATATAATTACGGCTCCCTTCGCTCCGATTCGAATAGTATTATTAGATAATTCGAATAAGTACTAGTCGAATTAGCGACTATCTCTACTCGAATATATATTCTCTATAAGATCTAGAATATTCTCGAAGATATCTATCGTTAATTCGACGATATAGTTAATAAGAAGCTCGACGATTAGGCTAATCGTTAGCCTAATTATCGAGCTTCTCGTCGACTATATTATCGAATTAATAATAGGCGTCCTATTCGAACGAGAAAGATCGATAGCTTAAATAATCTCGTCCTCTCTACTATTCGAATAAGAAGCTATACTAATTCGAATAATACTAACTCTCGTATAGGATAAGAAAGATTAACGATCGACTCGTATTAAGCCGGTAAATCCGAGAAGATATAGATATTCGATAAGGCTAGTATAACGATAGTAGATATAAATAGGTAGCTTATTTACTCGCTTTATTAAGAAGTAAGTCTTTATATCTCTAATTCGAATCGCTAATAGAACTAATTCGAATAAAGCCTCTACTCTAAAACGTTTCTATAATATCTTCTATAGTAAGGGATCTACTCCTAGAAGCTTAGCCTTAGTAGCTATTCCGATTAATAATAGTCTATTATAGCTACTAAAGAAACTAGTAACCCTAAAACCGAGAGAGCTAGACGTCGATCTAGTCCCCTATTCGAATTAGCCGAGCGATAATTCGAATTAAGCTATACTATCTTCTAAGTATCTAATCGAAGGTTCTATCGCTTTTCTATTATCGCTATCGAGTTCGATATTAATTATCTTACCTAAGCGAACGAAAGTATAATAATTAAAAGAAGAACTAGCTATCGAACTAGATAAAAGATAAGAAGCGACTCGGATAAAGAAGTTAGAAAATAATCGGCTAGAATTAGAGAACTATAGGCTTCGGTATAAGCTTAGAATAGACGAATAATTCGAATATATAGGATTTCTTATTCGAATATAAGATAATTCGAATTAGCCTAAAGCCTTATTTAAATTAGACTACTTTTAGATCTTCTTTCTCTAAATCCTTAAAGAGCCTTAAATTATAATAACTAATATAAAGATATAACTTTTTATCGTTTTTTAAATATACTAAATAAAATACTTTATAACGATACTTCTTTAGCGTACTAATTATCGCTACTAAGTATAAGGACCTCGAGGAGATAATATCTCCTACTAAGGCTTACCTTAGTATATACGCTATATATATAATACGTAGGCTTTTTACGTAGCGTCGTATATATACTCGAATATATACTTATTAGTTCTATCTTCTATCGACTTATCGGTTAACGGGTATCCTATACGTTACTATATACCTAGCCCCTTATAGTTCTAATAAGTCTACCTATCGTAGCGGCCTATAAGACCTCGTACGATAGACGTAGACGAAGCGACCGCGTCGGACGGTAAAACTAATAATAATAATATACCTATAACTAATAAGGAACGCGTCTAATAGGATACTAAACGATAAGCTATACTTAATAAGCGATAGGCTATACTAAACGAGCGCCTCGTATATAAAAAGGTAGAATAGAAACTACTAAAATAAGAAGTCTAAGCTTAGAAGATCGAGCGTAAAAATATATATCTTCGTATATAGTATAATACTAGGAGAGTATAGATAAGAGCTAGTCGAGAAGTAGGTAACGAGTAACTAGAGTAAGAGCCTATAGGGCCCGTTACTACTAATAACTCTAACTCTTCTAACTCTAAGTCTATAGAGACTATATCTTATACCCTTCTATATCGACTAAGTCTACGTTCTATACCGGTATATATCCTAAGCGATATAAGTAAGCTAAGTATAGTAGACGTAGTCGCGGGCCTTACGAGTAGTAAGCTATAACTAAAGGAATCTAAGCCTTTTAGAGGTAATACTATTAAAGAGATAAGGAGGTTTCTATAGGAACTAGCCTTAATCTTTATACTATCTAGAGATACCTATCGTACGAATAATAGTAAGACGCTTTATAGTATTATATACCTCGTAGGCGATATATATAAGAAGTAGTATAATAACTACGATATCGAGAACCTAGATATATATATATATTAGGATTTTAAGGACTTCTACTACGACTATATTAGCGATCCTATAAACCGTATACTTAATATAACTCTCGAGTATAAGAGTATTTATTAGCGTAAGAACTAGTCGGTTTAGAACTTTACTCTCGAGCTTATAGTACTAGAAGATTAGCTAAGCGACTATACTAAGGCGTAACGAGTACGATACCTACTCGTAAAGCTATAGCCTACGCTATATAGCGTAATCGTTAAGTACTACGCCGTTCTAGTATTACGATAAGAGCTCGTAGAGCTTACGGCTCGTATTAAGATACTAGATAAGGCGTATAGTAAGCGACGAGAGCGTAACGACGATAACTATAGTAAGAGTAAGAAGAAGCGTCGCTTCGATAACTATAGTAGTAGTAGTAGTAGTAGTAGTAAGGAGTAGTCTACTCGCGATCGAAAAGTAAGTAATAAGTAGTCGCGAAGTAATAATAAGAAAGGTAACTAGGATATTAATAAGGTCGAATATTATAGATACTATAGAAAGGGCTATTATAAAACCGACTACCCTAACCGCTACTTATAGAAAGATAACGACTCGTATAGTATATATAAGATTAAAGTAGCTAAAAAGGGAAAAGATAAAGTACTACCTAAAAGCTAAGAGTAAGTACTATAATTAATTCTAGTAGCTTAGTAGTCTACGTACTATCGAAGCGAGTACGTAGCGTAATAGTTATATAGAAGGGTAATATATAAGTCGAATACTTACTTAATAATACTACCGATATTAATATTATCTTTCGAGAATTTATCCTTTAGTATTAACCCTAGTAAATCGTAGATACTACGCTTCCCTCTATAGACGGCTTTTAAGGAGAAAGAGGGTACTACTATAGAGCGTACTACCTAAGCCTATATATCGTAGATACGACTAGGTAAGAATAGGTTACGAGCGGAATCTTCTATATATTCGAGATACCTAACCTAGATATTATCTTAGATCGGCCTTAGAGAAGGGATTAGAAGATTATCGTAGATAGCGTAACCGATATATAGACGTATAGTAAGCCTAGTATAGTAAGCTTAGTAACGATACGGGAACTATAGTAGTTTTAGAAAGATATATATAACGTACTTTATATATATATAATTAATCTATATAGCGTTATAGTTAGTAATAATATAGACCTACTAGAAGAGTTTAAGGACTTTATAGATATCTTTACTATAACTCTAGAGGCTCGACGCTAGCTATACGTAGATATAGAGTATACGATCGACCTTATCGACGGGAAAAAGCTACTATATAAAGCCCTCTATTACTAGTCTAAGCGAGAACTTCGTAAGCTCTATAAGTATCTAGTTAAGGTATTAGATAATAACTAGATCTAGCCTAGTATAAGCGAAGCGGATATACTAATCCTATTTATACTAAAGAAAGATAGTAGTCTCTAACTCTATATCGATTATAGAGGGTTAAACGAAATTACTATTAAGAATCGTTACCCTCTACCCCTTATAAGCGAGACGCTTAATAGGCTTAAGAACGCCGAATAGTATACGTCCTTAGATCTATAGGATACCTACTATCGTATCTAGATTAAGCGAGACGACGAGTAGAAGACTATATTTCGTATATACTATAGATACTTCGAGTACTATATTATACCTTTCGGCTTAACTAATATATCTATAACGTTTTAAGGATATATTAATAGAGCCCTAGCCGGGTTAGTTAATATCTACTATATAGTCTACCTCGATAATATCCTAGTCTATAGTAAGATATAGAAGGATTATATACGCGACGTATATACTATACTTAAGTATCTTTAGATATTCTCTCTATATACGAACTAGAAGAAATACTCGTTTTAGAAAAAATAGATAGAGTTCCTAGGATATATTATTAGTACTAAAGGTATATCGATAGATTAGAGTAGGGTAAACGTAATTATAGAGTAGCTACGACCTACTACGCTTACTAAAGTCTAGTCCTTCCTAGGATTCTATAACTTCTATCGTAGGTTTATCCCTAACTACTCTTAGATAGTTATACCTCTAATAGCTCTCTTAAAGGAAGCTAAGAATAGTAAGAAGCTAGGTTAGATTAAGTAGAACGTAGCTAAGGAGTAGGCTTTTAAGAGCCTAAAGGATACCTTCTACTCTATATTAATACTTCGATATTTCGACTCTATAAAGCCCTTATATTTCGAGATCGACGTATCTACGTTTATAGTAGTAGGTATCCTTTTATAATAAGGAGAAAAAGGCTACTAGTATCCTATTACTTTCTAGTTAAGGAAGATAATCCCTATAGAGACTAACTATAAGACTTATAACTAAGAACTACTAGTAGTAGTAGAATCCTTTAAGTATTAGAGATCGTACTTTAACGGCTTATAGTATATAGTACGCGTACTTATCGATTATACTAATCTTAAAGGATTTACGACTATAAAGTAACTAGTTAGTAGATAGGTAAGATAGACTATATTCCTAGTACCCTTCGACTTTACGATTAAGTACTAGATAGGAAAGAAGAATCCTACTAATATACTATTAAAGAGAAGCGACTATAAAGGCGAAACGTAAGTAATAAGTAATCTACTATCTATACTCTAAGCTAAGCTTTTAGTATAGTTAGATCTAACTAGAAGTATAGAACTAGTAGTAAAACGTATCTCGGTAATATATATCTCTATAAGAGGATTAGGAGTAATATAAGTATAGTATAATAACTTCGTTTACTATCTAGTAAGGATAGTAGCTATAGTCGTTAAAGATAACGGCCCTTACTACTATATACTAGATCTATTACTTAGCTTTATACGGATACTCTAGTAATTAGAGCTATTAGCTAAAGAGTTATATAAGGCTACGAAGAGTAACGGTAGTATATTTAAAGGATATTCGCTTCGCGAGGATATCCTTTTTTAGGATAATATAATTTACGTACTAAAGGATTATATATTAAGAGCGTAGATTATACGTATATATTACGACGATGTCTTAGTAGGGTATTTCGGCTATATAAAGATAGTAGAGTTAATACGTAGGAAGTACTACTAGTCTAATATATCTTAGGAGATAGCTAAGTATATCTCTATCTATAGTATCTACTAGCGGTCGAAGGCGAAGTAGTACCGCCCCTACGGCGAACTATCTACGCTACTAATACTAGTAAGACCGTAGTAAGAATTAATAATAGACTTTATTACTAATCTTCCGCTAAGTAAGCTTAGCTCCTATATCTATACTACGATACTCGTAATAGTCGACCGCTATATAAAGATAAGCCTCTTTATCCTAACGACGAAGAAGTATATAGCTATAGAGCTTATAGAGATCCTATAAAGGGAGGTAATTAGAAGGTTTAGAGTACTAAGTAGTATTATTAGCGATCGAGGATCGCTATTTACTAGCTAGTTTTAGAGCGACTTCTACTATAAGACGTATATAAAGCGTAAGCTTAGTACTATATTCTATCTATAGACCGACGGTTAGACGGAGAGAGTAAACTAGACGCTAGAATAGTATCTATAGTACTACTACTTAGAGGACTAAGAAGACTAGGCGTCTTAGCTAGTATAAGCGGAGTTTATATATAATAATAGTATATACCCTATACTATATATAAGTCCCTTTAGGATATTATACGGATACGATCTAGATATAGTATCTATATTAACTCTAGCGACTTCTATAGCTTAGGACGAGCTATCTAAGGGAAGGGTACCGGCGATAATCGATACTATAGATAGGTTATAATAAGTATACGAGATACTTACGTAATACTAGAAAACTATAGCTAAGTATTAAGCGAAGTACTATAACGCTTATTATAAAGTAAAGAAGTATAGTATAGGTAACCTAGTACTACTAGTATCTAAGAATATTAAGCTAGATATACTAAAGAAGAAACTTAGACTAAAGTTTCTTAGACCGTTTTATATTATCGATATAGTAGGTATATAGACGTATCGCCTAGCGCTACCGTTAAGTACGAAGATCTATAATATCTTTTATATATTACTACTAGAGTCTTAGAAGGGCCGTAAGGATAAGGAATATAAAGTAAGTATATCTATTATAGAGGAAGCGGATAAGTAGTAAGTAGAAGAGATCGTAAAGAAGAGAGTATAGAAATAGAAGATATATTATCTTATTAAGTAGGTAGGATAGCTAGATAAGTATAATATATAGGAACTAGCTAAGTACGTTAAAGATACTATAGTACTTAACGCCTTTAAGGCGTAAGCGAAGAGTAGATAGAAATAAAATAAGACTAAAATAAGTTAATAGTATATACTCGTTTTACTATTAAAAAACTATATAGGGCTTAGTAGCCCGTAGATACTAAGTAGTAGAAGAGGAGGTTATATATATACGCCGCGTAGGCGCGTATTTAGTCGGAGTCGTTACTAGGAGTAATAGTACGGCCTATAATCTCGTCGACGGCGTTAATAGCTTTAGTAAGGCCGTCGTTAGCTAGACGCTAGAGCGGTTAGTATACGAAGCGTATACGATACGGAGTAGTAACTTATATAGCGACTAATCTCGACGAGAGTAGTAAAGGAGGTATTAATACGCTTAAGCGTACTAATAGTATCGAGGCCGCTAAGTATAGCTATAGCGCTACTAGCGCGCTTACTCTTAAGTAGGGTACTATTAGAGGAGACCTTATTCTTATTATAGTAGAAGGCGCGGAGGGTTAGCTTAATAGCTATATACGATTAGTATATAAAGCGTAAGCGATAAGTAAGATATATATACTAGAGATAGCTATAGCGAGCTCGTTATCGATATTAGCCTAGACTTACTAGTACTCCTCGAGGTTATTATAGGTATCTAGCTCGAACTTATTACGCGTAGCGTATACGTCGCGTAAGCGTAATAGTAGCGCTAAAAGGGCGGGAGCTAGTACCGGCTTATACTTCTAGTTAATACCCTTATAGCGGCGATAGCGGACGGTCTAGCTAGGATTAAAGTAGCCCTCGGTATAGGTATCGACTAGGTCGACTAGTAAATAATTAGTATATATAGCGTAACTATAACGGAGGCGAGAAGCTTATAGTTAGCGGTTATATAGTCGTAATAGTAGATATAACTCTTAGCTATAACCTTAGTATACTTCTTAGAAGTAGTAAGTATAGGTATAGCGGTTATATAGCGCTTACCTAGAGTATTAGAGGGACCTATAGTAGCTATAGTAAAGATATTAAGGTTATTTAAAGAGAAGAAAAGGGTACTTACTAGTAGGTTACTAGGCGTAGGAGGGGCGTATATATAGTATAGGCTATAAATAAAGGAGACGCTTAGGAATAGAAGAGAGTTCTTAGATAGGCTTTATAGACTACTTATACTCGCTACGTATACTTAAACCTATTACTATAGACTATCCGTAAAGCCGCTTTACTTTACGTAATTATAAATATATATATAAATAATATAGTAATAAAGCCTTTACTATAAATAGTAAAGGCTAAGTACTAGAATAGTATAGCGATAGAAATCTCGTATATAGTAACTAGTATAGAGCGACGAGAACGTACGAGAAGTATAATAAATACGCTAGATAGAGGAGCTTAATATAAGATTAGACTATATCTATAGCTAAGAATAGCTATACTAGGGAGAAGGAGATAATTATAAGGACCTCGAGGAGGTAATATCTCCTACTAAGGCTTACCTTAGTATATATACCGTATATATAACGCGTAGGCTTTTTATATAGTATCGTACGTATACTCGAATATATACTTATTAGTTCTACCTTCTATCGACTTATCGGTTAATAGGTATCCTATATATTACTATATACCTAGCCCCTTATACTAAGTTAGCTTTATTAGTCTTTTTATTTCGAAGTATAGGAAATAGTCGAGGTTATCCTATTAGTAAGCTAGATAGAATAGGCCTATAAGTTATATTAGAATTATTCTATAATAGTAAGTAATAGTTACTTACGACGGCGATCTAGCTAGATCTTTAGATATACTAAAAATAAGTAAGTAAAGCTAATTCGAATAGGAATATCTAGTAATTCGAATAATATACGGATTTTCCTTTATATTTATTATATTTACTATTATAAAGATAGAAGAAGTTAGAATAGGATTATTACTATTATAACTATAAATAGAGATAATAAGAGGTTAGAAAATAAGAAGTATATTTAATAGTATCCTTCTTAGAAGCCGACGATTCTAAAGATAGAGAGCTATAGCTTTATTAGCCTTAATTCGAATAAGAAATTAAGCTAATTCGAATTATATCTCGATATATTCTTTTCTCTCTTTACTTCTAAGAAAAAGCCTTTAAACTCTTTACTATTATTATAGTTATTATTATTACTATTATCGCTATCGTCGCTATCGTCGCTATCGTTAGAGCTAATAGTAATAGTACTAATAGTATTAGTTTATTAGAGGCCTAAAGGTTAGTATAAAGAAGAAGAGATACTTACTAGATAGATCTAGTAGCTAAGAAGTCTAGATTCTAGTAACTATCTAAAGATCGTATAAGCTTATTCGAATTAGACTATATAGTTATTCGAATAAGATAAGTAATAATTCGAATTAGAGTAGATCTAAATTATTATTATTATTATCCTTTATAACTATAGGAGTAGTAGAGCTCTTACTATAAAGTATCCGACTACTAGGAATAATATTACTATAGCCTTTACCTTTACTTATCTCTTAGTAAGAGCTATCCCTAATTCGAATTAGTTAGTATATTTATTCGAATAGAAGTATTAGCTAATTCGAATTAGCTTTAAAAAGAGTTACTTATTTAGACTCTTTCTTAGTAGAAGTACCTTTCTTATAAATACTAGCTAGGAAGATCTTATCTTTCTTAGAAGTAACTAGGGATCTAATTCGAATAAGGTTAATATCTAGTTTAAATAAGTAGAGAGTTTAATTCGAATTAACTTATACTAGAGCTAGATCTAAAATTAAGCTAGTAAAGAAAGTACTAGTAGCTATAGTCTTATAGTCTATCTTAGTAATCTTTCTTTAAGTAATCTTTTTATAGAACTCTATAATTCGAATTAGATTAGCGGTTAATTTAAATAAGTATTAGTACTAATTCGAATTATATACCTTTAGCCTTATTAATCTTATCCTATCTTATACTAGTCTTCTCTTCCTTAATAAAATAGATCTACTTACTATCTAATCTTATAAACTTCTTATTAACTAGTTTAGAGTTCTTATTAGCTACCTCTTTATAATCCTTATAAATATAGCCTACTAAGGCCTAGCGACCCTTATAAGTTCTCTAATTCGAATTAGTTAGTATATATATTCGAATAAGTAAGTATTCGGATTCGAATTATATTTTATAGCTCTTAAATCTATAAATAACTTCTCTTTAGTAGATCTTAATACTAAGCTAGTTATAGCTCTAGCTATCTAGCTTCTTATTCTTTATAAGCTTCTATTCGAATTAGTTAGTATATTTATTCGAATAAGAGATAGTACTAATTCGAATTATACTACTTTAAATAGTAGAAGATTCTTACTAGCTTCTTTCTTAATAATATATAAGTAGAGATAGTATAAGCGAAAGTTCTTAAAAGCCTAGATATTATAGTAGCCTACGATAGCGGAGATATTATTTACTATAGCTATTTTAATATTAATTTAAATAAGGCTTTAAGCTAATTCGAATAAGAGTATAGTATACTTCGAATAGGCGTAGTAGGATAGTAGGGTAGTAGGGTATAGGTATTTAGATTAGAGTAGAAAGCGTAGTTAGATTTTAGTTAGCGCGGTTAGGTAAGCTTTAGCGCGGTCACTCCCGCTTTTAGCGCGGTCGGGTCAGCTGAACCCACGTCGATTCTGCAGCGAGAGCTTGCACTGGCTGGAAAAACAAGATCGGGTGACACTCTCCTACATCACTGGGCCGAAATATAAGACGAAGTATACATTCGCGCCTGCTTCTGTTGCTTGTAGTCTGCCATTCTTAGCAACTCCCCTCCCGCCCAGTTGTCGACCCGTCAAGCGCCCAGTCGTTGACGCCGCGGCAACGTTTCAAGCGAGAGTGAAACACGCGCCGCATACCAATCGATCCCAAACATTTCTATTGCCAGCATTCACCGCGTTTGCAGGCCCACCATCAACCTTCTATATAGGTCTATCGGCCTTTGCTTGTTTCTTGTATCATTCCTCTTTCTGAGAGCATTACAAGCAGCAGCAACAATGGCGGCAGTAGTGGGCAAATATGCGGCGAACAAGTTTCTCAAGAAGCACATGAAGCAGTATGAGAACAAGGCGGTCGAGAGCGGAGCGGTAAGTATTCATAATCACTTTGCACGAGACCATCACTGACGATGCTATTCAGGACCCGTACTTCGCAATGGTCGAAGACCCGCGAAGGCCTGGCAAACTTAAGAAGGTCAAGAAGCAGATCCCAGAATACATTCCTGAGCACGACGCCGAAGTCCTCGCAGCTGTCCGTCGACGAGCTTACCGCCTCGACTGTTGTCTCTTCAGCCTCTTCGGTATCAGATTCGGATGGGAGGCTGTCATTGGCCTGATACCCGCAGCAGGTGATGCAGTTGGAGCTGCACTTGCTCTGCTCATCGTCAAAAAGTGCTTGCAAGTTGAAGGTGGCCTTTCGAGCAGCCTGAAAGCTCGCATGCTTATCAACATTGCCATCGACTTTGCAATTGGACTTGTACCATTTGTGGGTGATCTTGCAGATGCCGCATTCAAGTGCAACACGAAGAACCTCCGCCTTCTTGAACGATACCTCGACGAAAAGTACAAGCCTCAAGCACTTCGAAAGGACGAACGAGACTTCCAAGGCATTGACAGAGAAAAGAGACGATCGAATCGGAAGTCAGGAATCTATATGCCCAACGACCCTCCACCAGCCACCGCGTTCGATGACAGCGACACAGAAGAAGAGCGTAGGCGCTTCGAGCACGAAGAACCGCGCGTGCAAGAGCCGAGGCCAACCAGAGCTGCAGAGGACAGGAGAGGCGGATGGTTCTCTGGCGGTAGAAGCAAGCAAGCTCCCCGTCGTGAAGGCAGTCGACGTGAGCATAAATTGGACATGAGACAGCAGCGACAGGAGACAGGCAGTGTCAGAAGATGATGCTACGGGATAGCACATCTTTGCACTTTTGCAGCATAGCAGTACGGCGTTTGACTCGTAAATTCGATACCCAGGGAAAGGTTCGACAGACGGATAACAAGATGTATTAATGCAGATTCTTCTTCAGCCCTTCACATACCAGCGTGATGGCTTCCTTGCCTTTGGTCAATACACCGTCCATAGCCAGGAACGGATGCGGCATGCCCGACATTACGAAAAGTTCGCTGGCGACTCCTGCCTCTCTAGCCTTGGAAGCGAACTCCTCGCCTTCGCTGCGCAGGACATCGAGTTCGCCGACGATGGTCCGAGTTGGTGGGAGTTGACTCCAATCACCCTTCCAGAGTAACGGCGACGCTTTGGGATTGGACCAGTCTTCCTTGTCGGGCAGGTATCGAACTCTATACCACATCATTTTCTCGGCAGGCAATGCAGCAGTGAATTCGTTCTCTTTCCACGACACTTTCGTTTCTGGAGAAGCCGTGTTGTCCGTCACAGGCACGACGAGAACCTGAGCTGCAAATTTTGGGGCGCCTCGCTCAACTGCTCGCTGCGACATAACTGCTGCTAAGTTGCCTCCAGCAGACGAGCCCGCGACTGCGAACCTCGAAGCATCAATTTGCAGTACATCCTTTCCGCTCCTCAGAAGCCACTGGACTGTTTCCCAGCAGTCATTGACCTGAGCTGGAAACGGGTCTTCGGGCGCAATGCGATAATCGACTAACACGACAACAGCTTCGACTCTGGAACAGATGTGCGAGCAAACGACATTCTCGGTATTGATGTTTCCAAGGACCCAGCCGCCACCGTGAAACCAAAGGCACACTGGCCATCCTCCGCTGGGCCTAGACCCCTGGGGAGTGAACACCCGAACTTGCACATCTGGACCAACGCTTTCGACTCGCTGGAAGGTGAGGTCCTTGATGTCTCCAACAGGAAGCTGCGGGCCTGCACCAGGTATCAATATACCAGAGGAGCGCGATGCTTCCACCGATTGGTACTGGACTTGCTGGTTGTTGATGATATGCTCGTTGTAGAAGTCAACGTATTCTGGATCTAGCTTGTCACGAACAGATTCATGGAGAGGATAAGGAGGTTGTGGTGTAGACGACATCTTTCTAAGAGACAAGGAGTCCGCGATCAGTACTGAAGTCGGTACAAGCTACCTAGAAGGCTGATCTGTACGAAAGCTTGGCCGTCGGCCAACGGCAGCGGTGCTCTCCCACGGACGATCCACGAGGCACCCCAACACGACCCCAAAAGTCTATCTATCTCGAACCATTTGCCGAGACTGGCCTATCCGGAACATACGGCGATACGGTTATCCTGCAAACTCATGCTTCGGCATGCCTTTGGCGTTAGGAGGCTTGAAGGCGTAGATGTGGCCTCCTTTGTCGTTGTCCTTTGGATCTGTGCTTCGATCCTTGCCAGAGGCGATATATAACGTATCGAAGTCGGGTCCACCCCAAGTTGTGCATGCCATGTTGTAAGAAGGAAAGATCTAGAGAAGGATTAGCCGCTGAGGCTCGCATTGAAGACACGGGAAGACCTCACGACATCGACGAGATGCTTGCCAGTCGAATCAAAAGCCATCACTCGCCACGACGAATACATCGCGATCCACAGATTTCCATTCGTGCTGTCATCAAAGTCAGCATAGAATCCATTACCGACTTGCCCATTTTCATACTCAACGACCATGCCATCAGGCTCCCCATACGAGTTCCGACGATCAATCAACAACCTCTTGTTCGAAATGTTCCCAGACTCAAGATCAAAATCATAAGCAAATACAGTCATCCCAACCGAATCATGAAAATACACTAGCATCAAATCAACTTCAACGTCACTCCAGAGCAACCTTTGCAAACTCACTAATCCCATTATCCGGACTCCAACCCAACCCATTCCCACAAATTACCCCCTTCTCCATCAAATGCAAACTCCCATCAGGATCATACCTCCAAAGTCTCCCCAAAGCCTCCCCATAATCTTTCGGCAACTTATTCGCTCCATAAGCAGCAGCTTTAAGATCAATTTCCGCTAACCAAAACCTACCCTTCGCGTCGATACCACCATCATTGAATCTTCGAAATTTTCGATCGGAGGTCGGGATGATTTCTTTCACAACATCAAGTCTCCCGGTCTCCTCGTCTAGGAATGCAACGCCTTGATAGTAAGCACAGATGTAGGAGCCGGGATGATTGCGGCGAAAGAAGTGGACTGTTACGCTGTCGGAGAGGATGAGACGTTTGCTGCGGCCTATGGGTTTATTGGTCGCTAAATCGAATTTTAGCAAAGATCTCGACATTCAACTGCTTTCGAGGTATTGGTTTCTTACCAGGGTCGATCTTGAGAATGTGGAACTCTGGTGGATTTGCGAGGCAGTCGACCCAGTGAAGGGTTGAGTCAGAAGCTCGATAGATCGGAGCTTCACCTAGGACCATTGGTGGATTGCATTCGTAGAAGGGGGTGGAGGGTGCTGTGTAGACTTGTAGGCCTGGTGATGTTGACATTGTTGGAGGAATTGTTTCTGCCTGAGGCTCGTGGAGTGAGACTTCCGCTTGGAGTTCGTCCTTTCTTTCCTTTCCTTGCCACTTTCAACTGTTCTCACTCTACAGCACAGCTGTCGAAATGTTGAGGATGCAAGGCTTTTGCTTGGTTGATGAGCGCGTCTCTCGAAGATCTGGAGCTAATTGAATACCTGAACTGCTAAACGGCTCCTGCTGACGCGGTCTTGGATTGTACCTCTCTCGTAACAGTTGACTGGCCAGCTACTCACCAGATAAGTCTTGCTCTCATTGTTTAATCGTCAATTTTCTGGATTACTTGCGAATACCTGACCTCGTCCGCCCGGCAAAGAAGATGGCAAGCATCGTCTGGATTGGGGGTCAAAAGCTTCTTCCTGCTTGAGGAGAAGCTTGAGATAGGCAAGGATGTTCGTATCAACCGGCCGCCGCAGGCAGACCAACACCTCACCTGGCGATAATCGCAGAAGAATGAGATACTTCATAGCTCTCTTGCCCGAAGATACTCGAACTCTGAGTTCTGGATGACCAAGAAGTCAACAAACCTTGGCACAGCGTGCCTTCGACCCAAGAAGAACGATCAAATGGCTGCAAATATGGACGATAAGAAAGCTCCAATGTTCAACCAGCAAGAAGATCCAAATCCTCCAACACTCAACATAACGGAAATCACAACTCCTCCCCAAGGTCACAAAATCCTAGGCCTCAATCTCCCCGCCTACCGCTCCCCCATAGTCCAAACCCTCCTCGTCTCCCTCGTCCAACTCCTCGTAGTAGGAATCTTCAACGTCCTAGCCGCACTAGGAGGCGGAGGCCAAGTAAACCCAACCACTTCCAACAACGCCAACACAATCCTCTACTCCCTCTTCGCAGCCTTCAGTCTCTTGGCGGGTTCCGTAACAAACTACCTAGGCCCCAAATGGACGCTCGCAACAGGAGGCGTCGGCTACAGTCTCCTCGCAGCATCATTCTGGTGCTACAACCACACAAAGAACCGAGGATTCGTGTATTTCGGTGGAGCAACTTGTGGGATTTCAGCAGCGTTTTTATGGACTGCGGCGGGATCGCTTATCATGAGTCTGCCGTTGGAAAAGGATAAGGGGAGGTAAACTTCGATTTTTTATGGGTTTCAGTTTGTGGGGAGTGTGGTTGGAGCTATCATTCCTACGGTTGAGAATTGGAGTGTTACTACTGCGGGTACGGTTAATGATGGGACTTATATTGCTCTCTTCATTCTCATGTTTAGTGGAAGCATTGTTGCTTTATTTGTGGCTGATCCGAAGACGATTGTGAGGATTGATGGATCCAGAGCACAAGTCCCACGCGAGACTACGTTCGTGCAGGAGTTGAAGAATGTGAGTTGAGGAGATTGCTTCGTTAGGTGGAGTTTGCTGATTGAGAATTCAGGTCGTGGTAGCTGTGCAGAAGGAGCCTCTGATCTTTTTATTCTTCCCATTCAGCTTCGCGGGATTGTGGTAGTAAGTCGATCATCAACACCTTCTTCAAAAGCTTCCTAACCGAGCGACCTAGTATACCCTACCAATCCAACGACTTCAACGCCTACTTCTTCGACCTGCGCACCCGCGGATTTGCTGGTCTGTGGTATAATTTTGGCCAACTTTGCATGTCAATCCTGATCGGGCTATCTCTTGATATCTCAAATACTTCCGCCGCAGAACCCGCGCCTTCATCAACTGGACTTTTCTCTTCGTATTCTTGAACGCAGTCCTGATTGGAGGCATCTGGCCGGTTCGAGAGTCACATAGAGGTGTGCCACCAGCAAAGCTACTCAGTGTTGGGCAGTCGAAAGCGAGTGGGTACATCGCGTTATTGACTTTCTACGGATGTATCGATGGTGCATGGCAGACGTTCGCGTGGTGGATCATGGGCGCTTTGTCGAATGATCCTGTCGTTCGTAAGTGTAAGCTCAGTCTGATGGCATATGACAGTGCTCACGCATCGCAGTCTCGATATACTCTTCATTTTACAAGGTCTTTGGAGCTACGGGATGTGCGATCGTGTTCAGCTTGGACAATCATGGGACCCCGCACTCTGCCATGTTTGGTTCCTATTGGTATGTACATTGATGCAGTCGAATCGGGCTTTGCTAATTCGTATGTTCCAGGGGCCTGCTGTCTGGATCAATGCTTCTGGTGTTGTATTTAATTCATAAGCGGATTGGAGATACTAGCAAAGAGCAGGAGGTTACGCTGCAGACTATCCCGACCAAAGTAGCAGACTCAGCGCTGATGTAGTGAATTGCGACTTAAAATAGCTCTCATCTTGTCTGTAGCTGTGAGAATATGGCTCCTCATGTGCAGTGCCGCTGTTCGAATACACGATTTGATAATAACAGAGTTCTGAGTACCTATGTCTGTGTTGTGAAACAGCTCAAAAGACTAAATGTGGTGGTATCACTTTCATACCTACATTCATGCCTGTTTTCCTCTCGAGCGATTGAGAGACCAGACACAATTCCAATCTTATGCGTCACCATTGGATCCGGGGGACCGCCAAGCTCCCATTATATCTTTCCCTGGTAAAGCTCCACAGATTCTGAAACTTCCGACAAGTATGCACTTGGTCGGAGTCTACGTACATTTGATCGATCGCTGGTTGATACCGCAACGGTGTGATTGTGCCATCAGCGGAGCATTGAATGCGTTGACGGATTTGCTCTATGCAATGCACTTCTTGTCATCAGTACCCAGACTAAAGTCGAAGGATGATACGGGGACTTACTATTGTGTTCTGTTCCGCCGAAGAGAACGTGATGTGCTGGATAGTAATCTGGGCTCAGGTTCTTCCTTATCATATTCTGCACACTTCAGTCAGTATGACCCAACATCATGATAGCCATTGCGGTACAAGATCTGCATACCAAACAATGCAACATATGAAAAACGTCGAATCTAGTAAGTGGAGGTCAGCATGACGCTCTAAGAACATTTAGTCTTCATAGCACAACAGACTGACCCTCCTGTATAACCTCCCTTGAGGTGATCGCGATATCGCTCAAAACCAACGCCCCAAAGCATCTTGGCCTCATCTCTGGAAATAGACCAATATCTAGCTTCAACGAGCTCGTCCCAGGCTCGGTCGATTTCTGGACTCGGGTCACCAACGTACACTGGCTCACCCGCATCGAGCATCAGTGACTTGGAGCCGTCCGATAGGAAGCGGATACCACCGGTGAATCTTCGCTGTTCAATCTCGTATAGATTTGGAGGTACTGGACGTCTAAGTTTAGCACAAAGCCATTGCTCCACGGGGCTTCTGAACACATACGCATCTTCTCGGTCACGAAACCGTGCTCCAACGTCCCGAAATCGTGCGTACTGAAGTTCCTGGACGGTATGGAGCGATAGATCTGGGAGGCAGTATATCCGAAATAAAGACCAAGGACGAGTGAGAAAAGTGGCATCAAGGCCACGAGAAAGGTGCTTCGTGCGGGCTCTCGCTGTGCTTTGCGCTGATCGCCTTCCAGGCGGTGAGACGCCATTGTTCTTGGGCAGAGTCCTTACGAGCGCTCGCTGCTCTTGCTATGGACGGTTGAACTGCTGAGGAGCTCCATCGATCTCCGCGATGTTAACTGGGGCCGGATGAAGCCATGTCCGGTTGGCTTGATTCGTCAATGGCATCGTCACTTCTCGGTATCATGCGAGCTCCTTGTAGGAAGACTTGAGCTCTATCCCTCAAGTAAGTACACGGAACGACA
This sequence comes from Pseudocercospora fuligena, assembly GCA_014298035.1. NCBI lineage: Eukaryota > Fungi > Ascomycota > Dothideomycetes > Mycosphaerellales > Mycosphaerellaceae > Pseudocercospora > Pseudocercospora fuligena. The sequence goes on along the minus strand of JABCIY010000061.1, from coordinate 263,969 downwards.
CAGGTCGATGGAAGTAACCATTGTGAGTCCGCGGTGCATGGACCACGGCTAGTTCTCCCCCGCACGGGCCGCAGCGGAATCCTTGTAACACTCGTCTCGGGGTATAAGTGACGCAAACAACTTCACCTCTTCCCCTTTTACTTTATTCAAATGCATCTACAGGTATACTATCCACGAGCACGACATTGTCCGACAACACGACAATAAACATCTGGCTAAAGCTTTCAGAGAACAATTGTCGGCTAATGCGCTGCCTCCGAAAACCTTCCGGGTCTGATGGACAATTATCCCTACCACAATACAGCTTCCAAGCCTTCCCCATCCCGTACTCATGCGACAACGCTGCGACTTAGCACTTGTATCCCCTCACTCACATCTGCTGACCTGTGGTCCGCATATGACTTTACGACTTTTGCTGGGGAATTTGTCATGCGCTCCTTGCTTCGTGACAGACAACCGACCCAAGGCCTGTGGCGGCCTCTTCGATGCAGCGTCTCTCCGCGTCGTGAAATCATCGTTAGATCTCCAATCCCCGAAGACGCAGTGTTTGATCGGCCAGTCTCTACGTAGGTCAGGATACATTGTCCTCTATGCTTTCGGCTGTCGCTCGCAGAGTAAGATACCAACTGGAAACTAAAGCGCTTGAGGGTCGCAAACTGGCGAAGAGAGGGCCGAATCGAAGCCAGGCGCCCCGTCTATAATAGCTTGACCTTGCAGCTACCCGCGGCACTTAGGTGCAAGACCATATGGGGCTGCCTCCAATCAGCCGCTTCTTGCAGCCTTCAAGTCTCATACACCTTTGAAGACCCACTTTTATCCTAGCAACCATCAAACCTCTTAGCAACCACACCTTCATAACAACAACTCTAGCTCTTCATAACAATAACAATGGCTTCTTAACCTCTTCGAGGATCCGGCTTCGCCGGGGATAAGCCGAGAGAGGGTTGATTGGAGACAGATATGGGGAGGGTAGGAGGGAAAATGAGACCTCTATAGCGGTAAATTCCTCCGTGCCAGAGGGGGCTAGAGAAAGTAAGGGCCCTGTAAAGCTCTATGAGCGCCTACGCCTCCCTTGTGGTAGATGCTGTTCGGTACTTTACTGGAACTTGCCTATGGAGTCTGGAATCTGGATTGCGATCGAATCAGCCGTTATCCAATACCAGGATCAGCCACTACGATCAGGACCATACTGCTGAGAAGACCTCTTGACCTTCTGGACTGCTTCCGACTTCCCGTCGTGTGAGCCTTCTTACCTCCTCCAGCTTTAACAATGAGGCATGGGTCATGTGGCCGGATAACATCCATTCCCAGACCCAGGTCGTGTTTCGGTAGTTGTCACTTCAAGCTCCCCCTCAATCACGTATCGTGCTACTCGATGTCTCCCAGATCACAGCTTTATGGATCTTGCAGGCTGTGTTGGTCTTGCTGTGTAAGAACTCATCCTCTTTCAACAACTTCGTTAGCCCCCATGGATCCAGACGTCAAATACGTCATACGCTCAGAATCTTCCAGCAGTCACAGTGTTTTGAGCGATGTCGACAGCCACAACGACAATGAAAAAGGAATGCTGCTTCCATCCGAACAAGCAACAGCCACAAGGGGTCATACTCGTCGTCGCTGGTCATGGATCTTGTTTCCTGTTTCCAGTTTGTTCTTCGCTAGCTTGGTTTATTTCGTTATGCAGCAGCGGCATCTTTCATGTTCTTGCCCGGGAGAACAGCTTTCGCCCTTCATGTCAAGCATTGATCGGACTTATCATTCCGAAACAGGCAATGCCGCCTTTCCAGACTCGGCAGGCCACGACGCTGGGAATGAATCATGGAACAACTTCACGGTTTCTGTTGAGGTCGGAGGCGATGAGATTGAGGACTGGTGGCTGGATCTTGGCGCATATAGTGAGTCAATATCTATGATACTTACTCAAATAGTACTGATGCTCACACTCCACTTCTTTTCAGCCGCGCCTGTGCTTGTCCCGCTCGAGTATGGGAGCGACTTCAACTTTGATCCGGAGAAACATGCCATTGTGAGACCCGGCGACGAGGCACATGGCTCAGGAGAAGTACCATACGAAGGCTACCCAGCTTCGATCGAAGTCATGCACAAGTTACACTGCCTGAATTTCTTGCGTCAAGCTGCCTATTACAATCATCAATACTATCGAAGCATTCATGGCAAACCTTGGCATCTCAACGAACATGAGCTTGTGCGGCATATTGGGCACTGCGTGGATATTTTCCGGTAAGTCACAATTCGAGGTGCCCCATCCGCAATTCCTCTTTTCTCCTTGATGATAGCTGCTACTGCTGCTGACCTATAACTCCTCCCTTAGTCAAAAGATTATTTGCGAAGCCGAGATCGAGCTGGTTCCCTTTGTACGTTCTAAAGGTAGTGCCCACAGGAATGATTGGGCAAGACCGAAGACATGTCGAAACTTTGAGGCGGTTCGAAGTTGGCTTGCCGATCATCAGTGGAAAGCAGGTGACCCGCATTTCTATCTTGATGACCATCATCACATCGACGGTACGACTGTTACAAAGAAGCCCGTCCACACTACGAGAGAGCTTTGGAGAGGATTCTGAGAGTCCTGCAGGGGTACTACATCACCTTGTCACAGAGAGTCGCTGCTGTTGTTCAATAATCAATAATTTTCGTCATACCTTTCAGTTCAGCCAGGTGCTCAGCCTCAGCCTTGCGCGTTCAGGCAATCCTTCCCGAACATGTTCTAAACTCCGCAATGCGAAGAGTGATGAAACATGCCTCTTCTTTTTCTGCTACAAGAGAAGGCGAGGACTATCATGAATTGAAGTCTTTCGGCAGGGTCAATCAATTGTCATGTTGCCGATAGCAGGAAAGATTCTAATCGATACAGATTGCTTTCATTGGACGGAGGCCCCACAATCATCGGTTGCATAGCATATAACGGAAGACAAAGGCACTGTGTCAAGACCGAGAAAGTGAAGAAATCGCCCGAACGAGTCCAGGATATCAGAAGGATGATTTCAATGTTTCCTGATTGCTATGCTAACCTGTAGTCAAATGTGATGACATGATCTGTTGAAGATCGACGTCTTCAAAAGCAATCCTCCAACTGATCGACTTGTTTCAGTCAGTCATTCGACACAAACACACACACGCACTCTCTCTCTCTCTCTTTCTCTCACTTCTTGTCCGCCACAACTGGATCCCACCCGTAGTTCTCATATGCACTCTCAACTTGTTCACGTTTCAGTTTCTTGTCCGCCACAACTGGATCCCACCCGTAGTTCTCATATGCACTCTCAACTTGTTCTCGCTCTGCATTGATAAGTCTAAGCAGTTGTTTTCTTGGTTCGCCCGGTGCGAGCACGACTTACCTGTCAATTTGGCTTCTGACACTGGAGCGCAGGTGACTACTGCACTGAGAGATGCCACGAGGAGAGCAATGTAAACCTTCATTTTCGCGATGATAGAATTGATGGCGTTATTGAGTATGTTCAGTTTCTTCAAATTGTGAATCAATTTCACTGCCAACGGTGTAGGCGTCTACCATCCTTATGTAGCGCTTTCAGGAAGATTAAGGACCGTTTGTATGACTGTGGTCATTGCCGAGCCATTCGCTGTGCTAGGCTCTGATGGTCATTTGTCGGTTACTACTGCCCTGACGACTGGGATCGGGATGAGGTGCTCTTGCATTCCACTTCCGCAGTGTCTACTACCTTGTATTTGCATATTCCCCACCTCTTAACATATGTCGGCAGTTTGAAGAAAGAGTAGGATCGTACTAGCAGGTCACATCGATCATGATCGATGGTATGAGCAGGTGGCCTGATCTGTAGAAAGGACCACCTCAGTGTCAGACCATGGACGAAGAATTAGCGATCACATGTGTGGAATCAGACTTCGTGGAGAAATCTTAGCTTCCGTACGCACAGATCAGTACTCCAATCCACGTAAGGAAAGAAGTCTTCAGTGGTGCGCCTGACATTGAGGTAGAGAAAGGATACCAAGGACGTAACTTATTACCCGAAGACCATCTTTGGGTACATTGCGACTTGGGAGGAGTTGTAACTTTTCAGTTGATGACACTTCTCTGGCGATTCGCATTATACCTATATTAGCTGCGCGGGTGAAATCCTCGATACGAGGCTCTTGGGCATTGAGTTCCATAACGCAATGGCCTTGGCATTGTCGACTCTTTAAACAACATGATCCAAAGGCCTGCATTGCGTACGTGATTATATCACAATGTTCTCAGTTGGATGCGAGCTCCTCGGCAAATGAACTCGACCTTCTAAACAGGGAATCCCATCGGGCATTCGATTTTCCTTTCACTTTGAGTTCCCTTCTTCTTCTTCTTCGCGTAAGCTTTCATCGTTGTATTGCACGCGGCAAAAGTGTTGCCTAGTCAGAATGCATCACAAATACACCGCTATCCGCCACGAAGAAGAAAGAGAGGAAGACGAAGAAGAAAATGTAGAAAGAAAGAAAGGGTTCCCCTCCAATACAATTCCTACACAGAATACACAACCCCTCCGTCCACGAAACGTTCGCGTCGTACTCATCACCATCCTGTCCACCATCTTTTTCGTCCTAGGTACAGTTCTCGGATCCTTCCTCGAGCAAAAATATACCAAGCCGTCCAAAAGCTTTCAATCCCTAGGTTCCTCCACGACAGGCTACAAAACAGAAAAGCTCCGTGCGTGACACTTCCCAAAGAATTAAAATTAAAAAGAGAAAAAAAAGGTATTTCACACTAACAACACCAAGTCCCATCCCAAGCCCTCACCCTCACCCTCCGCACCTTCGAAGGAGGAAACCCATACTTCCTCAAAAACGGAACAGAAATCATATCACTTGATCCGAGGGCACCAAAATACGTCTCTACCAACCCATCAGACGACGAGAACGAAATCAACGAGAACTGGAACTACATCCTATATGGACGATATTTCCCCATATCAGTCCAAGAAGGACGCGAGATATGGGGAGAAGAATATACACAATACGAACGCAATGGTGATCATAACGGGGATTGGGATATTATAGCAGGAGGGTAAGTAAAGTCCTCCTCCGTTCTTCGTACATGTTAATCCCCATTCATTAAACCTCGCCAACTCTCATATATAGCTTCGACACCTTCCATTCCCTCCACTGCTTAAACGAGCTTCGAAAACGTTTCAATCCAGAATTCTATCCTCCGACGGAATTACATGGTCCAATACACGATCAACACTGTATAAACCATCTTCGACAAGTCTTGCAGTGCTCGAGTGAAGCGACGATAATTCCTTCTCTATATAGGCCTACGATTGGGATTCAGTACTCGGATGCGGCGGCGCAAACTCATGTGTGTCGGGATTTTAGGGCTATGTTTAATTTTACTCGTGAGCGGTATTCACGGCTGCAGAATGGGGTGTTGACGGAATGGAGAGAGGCGCCTGTTTGGTGAGGAGGAAGGAGATTGCTTCCGTTCATCATCGACAGCTATGGGGACGAAGGAACTTTTGCCGAAGGAAATAAAGATGAGGATGCACGGATAGATGCTGCGACGTCTGTTCCCCGGGGAGGACCACGATCTTGTAATGCGTTCTGGAAGGAATACGTGCCTCGATCGCTGCATGAGGAGAGTAGACCTGAAAACAGTGTTATACCAGACGAGACACGACTTTACTTTAACCTGTAAATGTTTACAGCGCTAAAAGCTTGACTGATCACAAGCGCGGCCTCATATACTGCTGAGCAGGTTTCCCGAGACTCGTGAGGTAGCCACAGAATGTCTCTGCGCTGATAACGCAGCCATTGGTCGTCAAGCTATAAGGCAGCTGTTCGTGCAGAGGTATCGCTTGGTGTGATTCGAAACTCTGCTTGGAAGGACGGACGTCCCAGCATTAGTATGCAGGTACTTTTCATCTCGGTAGAACATAAGAGAGAAGGAGGACCTAACGGCTACGTCAGAGATGAGGTAGCCAATGCTTCTAGTGCTATGTTTGATGCACCAAGAGAATAAGGGATACGAGCAAGGAGCAGGGTGTTACGCTGCAGACAATGCAGCCGAAAGCAGCGGATTAGTGGTACTTTTGTGATCTGCCTGCGAGCTGAGCCAAGGTGTTATATGCAGTGGACAGAATCGCTCAACTCGACCGTATGCCTCTTGCTCGCTGCTCACAAGAAAAGTTCAGTCCTGGTTCTTTTGTCACACTGAAATCTCATGAGAATAGCACAAGCTCTCTGGCCTGGGATTTCGAAGGCCGATTTTCCGCTCGATTCTTGAAGTTGGCAGCTTTCCCAGAGTAGTCTTCCTCGATCTCGGCAAGCTCGGCTTGAATGCCCTCAAACTTCGGAATGGCTTTCCAGAGGAAGTGTGAAATGGCTTTCCGGAGAGGTTGCTCGGCCGTGGTGTTCTTCTGCTGGTTGACCATAACCCTGCAGTCTTTCGTGATTGCCTCGAATATCTTGTCCACGTTCCTCTGCAGCTGCGACATGCAGGCTTCGATTGCGATATGCACATCTCTCTCGATGGCTTCCGTCATGATATGGAAGGGCGACTGCTGGCCTGGGCGAGAGAGGTAGCGGCGGAAATAATGGCACCAGCGGCGCAACACTCCACGACCTGTTGTTTGTTAGCGTCTTCATTCCAACGGTTCTAGGAAGCACTCTCACCATAATCCGCTAGACATTCGTCGTACGCAGGCTTCATAGCTGCGGCAAAGTAGTTGTCCTCGCCATCGTTGACAACATCAAGAATGATCGCGCTACCAGAATCAGCAATGTTTTGCAAAGGCAAATTATCCATGCTCACTTACCGTAAGCTTCTTTCAAGCTCGTCTTGAGCTGTGGTAAAGAGCTGGCTCAAGCCTTCGACGTGAGCTTCGAGCGCAGACTCGAACGTACGCATGGGAAGACCGATAGCAGCTGGTTCGCCTGGACCTGTTGTCAGTCTCGCTACCGATGAAGGGCAATGGACTTACGCTTGAGGTAATTCATGATGCTCTCCACAGCAACCGATACCTGTCGCTGAAGATCCCCGATCTGCTCGCGGCAATGGTCGGTAAAGGGATACCACATGTTGGTTTCAAGCTGATTCCGCACTTCTTCTGAGAGGAGTTCGTTCCAAGACTCTGTAATCTTGTTCGTGGACCAGTTTCCTCGCCTACGGAGGAATGCATTCCACGTCGACCACGCTGCGGGAGATATCGTGTTGTCCATAACTCTCGAGGCTGCAGCAGTAAAGTGATCTTGCCGCCTAAAGAGGACCGAAGTGATCCGTCGATGGAAATGAGTCTTGACATCCCGTGTGATGTTCTGGAAAAGTCGAGGGACGTCACCGCGAGGCCTACTGATAACGTTCACTAGCTGGGCCCTGCCTCTTGTGAGCGCTCTACCTGACCAGAGAGCTAGTCCGCTGAGGAACACCGCAAATTCGTGGCCGACGAAGTCGGTAAGTTGCTTGAACGCAGCTGGTGCAGCTGTAGCGAGGGCATGAGCTCCCAAGGCTGGGATCCCTGTTGCGGCGATGGGCAGTGTAAAGTTCTTTTGTCGGTCACCAGTCTTGCGGGCCATGTAGTGGGCGTTGGAGACGCAGAACACCTTCAGCGGAGATCCATCGGGCATAAAAGTCTGGCACTGTCTTTGCAGTTCCCGGGTGACAAATTTGTTGCGGCCCTGAACCACCTTTGCCCACCAGTCATCGTCAAGTGACTCGATCGATTGCTTGAGCTCTTTGATCTGATGTCGAATATTAGCGCTCCTGTGAGATGAGTTGGTGTCATTGTATTGCGCCAAATTTTTCTTGGAACGCTTGAGACCACCCAGCTTGTGGCCTGCCGCCGCTCGAGCCTCTTTATACTCCTTGAGTCCAGCGATATTGATTCCTCTCCGAGCATAAGTCGAGACCAGACTCTGTGAGACATTTTCGGCAGACCTGGTTCCAATTGCGAGCAACCTGCCTTTGAAAGGCTTGCCGTATTTCGAAACAAGTTTGCGTATGTCATTTTTGGATGACATCCGACCGATTTGATCAAAGAACCAGAGGTGGTCGCATGCGTTGATGGTCCTGAGGGCACTATTGATTCGGACATGATTGAGGTCCATGAGCCCTATGGTCGTTGCGTCAGCATTGCCCACACCATTCGAAAGGGCCTCTTACCAGGTAGATCGGCAACGGTCCAGCTGTCCAGTACGCGTGAGCCAGAGACACCGACACTAATATCGATTAGCTATCACCCACGTATTAGGTAAAATCCAAGATCTTACTTTACTTGTTTGATGAAAGGCCAAAGTGATGGCACATCGATCGAATTGCCAGGATCTGTGTGCAAATCCAACCAGTGGTGTAGTTCCGTCTTGGAATCAGTGTCGATGAAGTCTGGAGGAATGCTGTTATTCGCTCTTGCCCAAGCCATTACCGCTTCAGCTTGTCGAATCAAGCTAGTCGTCTTCTGTTGCGTCGACGCATTGGAGGTACACAGTCGGGTCAGAGAAGCCGCGGCGATGGTCTTGGTGCCAAAGTCCTCAGTGTCGCAAAAAACTGTTTGATAGATGAACAGCGCCGCATTTGCATGCCTTTCCAGCTCTTCTTCTTCATCCGGATTGAGATTCGCAGGCTTCTCGATATGGTAGGCCTGCCAGTCTCTCGTGGCATCAACGAGTAGCTTCCCAATGGAAGGTAGATCGAGGTACTCAATTTGACCCGCGAACCGATTCTCCTGGCTAGGCAATGGACGCCCATAGATCATTGGGACCCAAGTCACACTTTCTCCCGTGTCGAGCTGTGTGCTCCATCAGCAGAGCCAAGAAATGTAGTGTGGAATACATACCGCTTTCGCCAGTCCCGGAATGTCCGTCAAGGAGTTCACGAGCGAGCTTTTGCCTGCTTCTCGTCAGCAAAATTCGGACCTTGTCAAGAGCAACTTACCTTGTCCCGCGTTTCCCACCAGTCCGATGAGTTTCGGTTCCGGTCGTGGAAAACTGCGTACTGCCTTTACTTGGCTAAGAAGAATTTGAACATCCTCGGTACTGCAGCCGGCTTGTGCGAGAATCTTTTCGGCTTCTTCAGCTATGGTGGAGAGTCTCTGTTTGATATGTGGCAGGCGATTATCGTACAGAGGAGAGTCAGGAAAGCTTTCTTCTGCCTCCGAATATTGGTACTCTTCATCGCCATCGATAGTGTCAGCGCCATCCGAATCGTTGTCTTGCCGGTCTGTTTCCTCGTCGTCGTCGCGCGGTTCCTGCTTGATCTTGATTTCGCCATCGCTATCAATGGCAAATCGGCGGCGCACGGTTCGACCACCGCTGAAAAGACTGCGGTCATCGTGAGAATCATCCTTGATGTCGCGTTTCCTCTTGCCCAGCCCTTTCGGCAGGGAAAAGTATGGCGACATGGCCAATCAATTGCTGTGTATGGCGTGTTGTATGAGCCAATGTATCGTTGATCTATCAGACGATTGGGTATGAGGTTGAGGTTGAGGTTGAGTTGTCGCCTGCAACACTATAAGTCCTTTACATGCTGCGCCGCACTACCTTTCCATCTGATGGAGATGTCAGATTGCATGTGAGTCCGCCAAATGAACGATGATTGAGCTTTCAGGACCATTTGTGAGCCGGTTGCGTGAGAAGCCGCATGCGAAGTAAAGGATCTCGGTGATGACTGCTAGGCACAAGTACTGACGTGCTCTCGAGATTTATGTCTGTGGCAGATCAGAGTGTCACCGCTCAGATTCGCAGGTTCATGCTATGTACATGAAGGCTCGTTAGCTTCAATACTTCGCTCATCGTACAAGCTGGCCTTGATCCAAGCCAAGCTAGGGATATCATATCTTCTCCTTCTTGCCCACTCCTATTCGATCCTCAAATCTCCTCATGAGCTTATTCGTCTGCTCGGCCAAAGTCAAAGTCAAAATGGTGTGTGGTAATATTCGTGCCAAATGTGCAAAGAAGCCCTTGTAGACCGCGAGCACACCCTCGATCTTGACCGTGTTATACAAGCAGTCGAATGCGCCATTGTATAGGTTGCCGGTCTGGTTGTACATGCGACTCATGACAGTGTCGGGAGGATGCATGACTACGCATACCACGAAGCCTGATGCGGTCGAGGACATCAGATGTAGAGGAGTGCCGTCCTTGATGTCGAAATTCCTTTGCAGGACTCGTTTCGCGAGGAAGTAGGTCGGAAGCTGCACCGAAGAGCCAAAACCAGTACGGACCATAGCAGGACCTACTCCTCGCCAGAGACCCTTAATCCCTTCGGCGCCGTAGATCTGTCTTAGGCCGTCTGCAGCACTTCGGTATTGATGTTGTGTTCCAACTGGTAGGAAAGGAGAGAATGACTGTAATCGCGTCTTGACCAGGAAGAATGGAGATCCCAAGAAAGCACCCAAGATACCTGAGCTGGCACCTGATGCGATGTTGATCGGTACTGACTGCATCGCCTTGACTTGCGGGTCTGTTGCATTCATAGGACTTCGCGTTAAGACCAAAGAGTTCAAGGTCGTCCGTATGGGGTCGTAGAAGCCAAGACGACAGCCATTGAGGGTCATCTGGTATATGTACGCGCAGTTCAGACCTCGCAAGAGTCCCTTCAGGGCTTCATTCGAGTAGATGACCCGTACGCCGTGCAGCACACCTTTGTACAACTTCGGCGCATCTCGTTTCGCCTGCAATTCTCCTTGTAATTGCAATCGAATTTTGACCGTTTCGAAAGAATGTGTGACCGTCACAGCTCCGCAAGCAGCTATTCCTCCTGCTATGAAAGAGCCTATCGTGGTCGACATGTTGGCCGAGGTGTATGAATAATAGGTCCTCCAATCTCTTCTCCTTCCTTTCCACCGAGTGCAGGTCGTGCTATCGCAAAGTCATGCGGGTGTTCAAATGCTCGCCGTCAATATTGGGATCGGTAATCTCAGTACTATGATGTTTGAGAAGGTCAGACGGATGTAAGACGCGAAAAGAGTGGTATTGGAATATTTTGAAGCTGTCAGCTATTCTGCGCTCGCGTCAGACCCGATGCAATGCAATGCCGATTGCGGAGAGTTGCGGCCCGCCCTGCAGAAGTGGACCAGCATCTTTTAGCCGCATTCGAGTTTCACATGCACGCCCAAACCCATGCAGTCGCGTTTACAGGAGCTTGATCGCGTGAGCTGTTTGAGGTCAGCAACAACACCATCTTCAACACCGCAAAGATGGTGACAGAACAAGTCCCACCCATGGCCAAGGTGCAGGACACCATCGGCAGCTTCAGACCCACGAGACTCTTCAAAGCACCTTCGCCGTCAGCCTACACATCCATCGACTTCGACGACAGCGGAGAGTTCTTACTCCTATCACGAACCGACGATACCATCCAACTCTTCAACACCAAAGCCGGCCAACACGCAAAAGAGCTAAAATCACAAAAATACGGCAGCGCATTGGCTCGCTTCACACACCACAGCACATCCATAATCTACGCTTCCACAAAAGTAGACGATGGCATACGCTACCTCTCCATGCACGACAACAGTTTCATCCGCTACTTCAAAGGCCACACCGGTCGCGTGACCAGTCTCTCCCTCTCCCCAAGCAACGACCAATTCATGTCCGCAAGCATGGACAACACAGTAAAACTCTGGGACTGTCGCTCTCCAAACGCGCAAGGCCAGCTAAACTTCGAATCACCATGGCTAACAACCTACGATCCATCCGCTAGCGTCATTGCGATCGCAAGTCCGCCTGCGCAAGCCATCGCTCTCTACGATCTAAGAAATTACGACAAACCACCGTTTGCGACTTTCGATATGGAGCCGATTGAGAAGCAGTTTAGAGGACAAGGACAGAAGTATGGTGAGGGATGGTTGGGGATGGAGTTTTCAAATAATGGGAAATATATATTGCTGTCGACGAATGGACCGGGACATTATGTTCTAGACGCATTTTCGGGAGATCTGCTTCATTACTTGAATCGCCCGCCTGGAGCAGATTATTCGCATCGTGCTCCAGGGGAGGCTCTGCCAGGACCCAGCGATGGCCAGACACCGTCTTACGTCCAGTCCAACGCCTGCTTTTCACCTGATGGATGGTATGTGGTTGGAGGTAATGGCAAGCAGACTGGTCTTCAGGTGTGGGACTGCAAGAACGATCCCACAAACGATCACATCTTGGAGCCGATGACTGAACTACCGAGCACGAAGTCGGCGAAGGTGGTGGCATACAATCCCAGACACAACCTCTTGGCTAGTGCGGATAAAGAGGTGATGCTTTGGCTACCTGACTTGGATGTCTAAGGAGGAAGAGCAAGCTTCGATTTGTGTACGTGTATGATTTGAGCGTTCAAGCAAAGGCGCTATGGAGTAGAAAAGCTCAGGAAAGGGATGTGGGAAAAGTCGGCTTCCTGATTCAGGGCCGCTGCAAATTTTATGGTAGAATTTTTGAGTTGTTCTCAGAAGCTTCTCTTCGTTGATCTGCATTACGAAGAAATGAGATGGAAGTCAGAGCGTGAGATCTGGCCTGGAGACTTACGTGGCAGGCACTTTAAGGTCGAGAGGCAGTGAAGCGATCACAACCAAACGAAAAGACTATCCGAAATGATAACACTCTAAGTCTAAGGCTATAGCAGCTGTCGTTCGTTTCAATTCGTTTCGGCAGCACAAAGTCTCGGCCCGGTCACAGCATTCATTCAGGTCCGCTCTTTCGGCGCAAGGGCCCAATAGGCAGGTGCACGCTCAATGGTACAACCCATCTATCGGCGCAGCTCAAAATCTCGAAAGACCTGGTTGTTCCTCATCGGAAAAGTGGATATTTTACCAGGTGCAGGGTAGGAAAGAATCTGGGCCATAGCCATGTTTATTGTACAACCAAGGCTCTCAAGCACTGATCGCATGCCACGTGTCCGGCTATTCTGTCGTTCGGGCAGCATGGCATATTATATGTAGACCTCAATCTGCCGTTCCTCGCTTGGTCAACGGCCTTTGGTTCGGGTGTTACAATACTGTGCTGTGCCCTATGTGTTAATAAACAGAAAGATGATGAAGAGAAAGTGGATCCCAATGCGCGATGCGAACGGCATATAGACGGGCTGAGATATTGCAGATCCTGGTTGGATCCAAGCTTGGATCGAGCGTGGTTCTTAATACACGCGGGATATAGGCTGTACCGATGGGACTTGTCCAGTCACGACAGCACTATAGCGGCTCGGGTGGGCAGCAAGCGGCATCGTAGGCCGATGGCTTCAGAGCTGGAAGGTAGCTTGGTTATGTGCAATGTCAGGTAGCTGTCCAAGAAATCGATAGGATAAAAGCCCGGAAAGAAGTCGGTCGAGTACGAGTCAGGACGATGCGGACCATTGGGATGCCTTGCAGCTCACACTTGCATCGGAGGAGTGCATTTCGCATTGCAGATGTGGTTGTTGAGTAGGTACTGAGCCAGCCAATCCTGCTGCCATTTGCTGCTGTATTGCCGTTGTTTGAACCTTCGAGAGCCATATTAGCATCAAATTGAGAGCCTTGACATGCTGTGCGGTTCGACAGATTGACAATCTGCCTGCCTCACGAATGCCGCCTGTATAATATCGTCAACACTGGGAGCGAGCGTGGAGTGATACCGGTCAGCTGGAGCCGTAGGTGTTTGCTTATCGACTCGCGGTCAATGTCGTGGCACACATCCCGACGATGCCGGCGGAATAGACCCCACAGACCCGACGATGGTAGGACGTGATTGAGGTAGGGAAGCGTAGAAGTGTATCTGAACGGGTACCTCCAGTACACAACAAACCTGTTGCTCGTTCAACAGGATGATGTGCTGCCTGCCTGCTTACGCCCGGGAACGCCTACCGTAGTCATTCCAAGCTCTTGTTTTGCTGTGGCGGATCGAGAAGCTCACAAGAATCGACCAAGCATGATGAGCGGAGTTGTTCCTGCATGCACGACTTTTTGCCCAGCTGCGAAGACAGGGCTTTGAGATGCGAGCCGCCGGAACAAAAGCTCCCCATGCCTCACCCATGCATTTCCAGCTGTGGCGTCGCCGTTTAGGATGAGATAACATGGGTGAGCCTGGAGCTTATAGAGTGTAGACTATTGACTGCGGGATTGATGACGAAGCGCTCAATCTGGCAATACATCCATTGGACGGTAAGTAGCTATGTAGATACGTAGCTAAGAAATGAGCAGTAGTAGTGAAAGAAGCAAGGCCCGTTGCCAGGCACGTTCAAGTTGCTGCTGCACCAGAAGAAGCAAAGCGGACGTCGTAACCTCTGATCACTGGGACCGGGGTCCAAGCAACGGTTGTGGCGTTTCTCAAAGCAGAGCATATGTTGCCAAGCGCATAACGATGATCGCTTTGGTGGCTCTTTAGGCTCACAACTCTAGTAGTTGCCATATACTCTGGTCGGAGGACTCCACTTTGAAGGGACTGGGCCATGGAAGAGAGCAAACATCAATGTGAACGACGAGTACGCTGCCACGCTGTCGTGTGAGGAGGTCTTTGAGAATTCAACTGCATTACCGGATCTGGATCGCGCCACAGCTTGCAGGTGTGGATAGGTATCGAGCAGCCAGCCAGCGCTTCGCCCGACGATGCACCAAGCAGCGTTTCTCCCTCCAGAACCAGCATATGCCGCCAATCCCACCGGCAAAGGCAGCTGGATTGCGCGAGTCTCACAGAGAGCCTCTCAGTAAGAATAGGAGTCGTGTGCAGTGGGTGGGAAGTGCTAATGTTGATACCAGCATACCGGCAAATCGAGAGATCCTTGCCGCCAACACAAAGTCAGCAGCAGCAACAACAACGACCACCGCCTCGTTCGCGTCTCCACTGAAGACGGCATTGTCGCTGCAGACAGCCATTGAAAGCACAGGCTTTGCGTCGTCTCTCGAGGAGTCCTTGTCGGCGGTCCAGGAGAGGGCCTACTTCCAGAGTGCTCCTGCGTCGCCAGTGAGAGCGAGCTCGGACTTTCCCAGAGACACCAACTTGGACAGTCGCGCACCTACTCCTGTATCACGATTACCACACGTTGCGAATCAGCAGCTGCTGAGTCGGCCCAGCACTGCCGTCCAGGTCGACAAGCCGCTACCCGAGTCCCCCGGCGCGACGATCTACCCAGAGTCGGGAGGCGCGATGGACAAGTATGCACGCCAGGCAGGCGACACTACGTACGACAGCGATGCAGAGGCAGACGACGAGTTTGAGCGGAGCGTCTTCACGTCGCCAAACATTCCGCACGACTACGATGACCACTCGGATCACCCTTCCGACTCCGAGGACGACCATTCTGTGGTAGATGGCGAGGACACACCCACGACGCAGGGCTGGGCAGACCGAGATGGGCGGAGTCCGACGGGGAAGATCACACAGTGGACAGAAGAAGAGGTGGCAGATTATATCGCAGCCCTTTCTCCCACCCTGAAACAGTATGGCCAGAGATTTGTGGAAGAAGGCGTGAGCGGCGAGGCGCTGATAGCATTGAATCACGACGAATTGAAGGAATTGGGAGTCACGAGCGTGGGACA
Organism: Pseudocercospora fuligena; assembly: GCA_014298035.1. Classification (NCBI taxonomy): domain Eukaryota; kingdom Fungi; phylum Ascomycota; class Dothideomycetes; order Mycosphaerellales; family Mycosphaerellaceae; genus Pseudocercospora; species Pseudocercospora fuligena. The sequence goes on along the minus strand of JABCIY010000061.1, from coordinate 248,514 downwards.
CAGACTCACGATCCTAAAAGCGGTATACGAGCAAAAGATGCGGGCTGGCGTTAAGATTGAGGAAGGAGACTATGTACCCCTTTCGGCGGAGGGCGAGAAGGGCGAAATGACTGCTACTCAGGACGACATTGCGCGCATAATTGATTCACTGAGGTTGCGGGACCAGCGGATCGTGCAGGCGGAGCAGCAGTTGCGCATAATCCAAGCAGATCTGGACAGGACGATAGAGGAGAACCGGAAACTTAGAGAAGAGACACTGCCGATCATGCGACTGGTCAAGAACCAGAACACACCTCTGCCGGATCCAGCTGGAGGCACGATACCATCACCACGAGAAATCGATCCATCAGGCAAGCAGGGAGACAATAAGGGCAGCTCGCTGAGTAGGAAATTCTCTACCAAGAAGCTGTTCCTCAAATCCGACAGCAGCAAGCAGCCATCTCCAACACATCCGCCACAATCACATACTCCTCAACCTCGGGAAGTTCGTGACGATGGTGGAGCACATCTGGAAGCATCTGCAGCTGCGATGGCTGCCTCGACACATTTGACAGCGAGCATGACTGCACAAACGAGCCCGAATAGTGTACATGGACAGCAATTAAGCCCCACGAGCCCTGCGTATTCGACAACGGGACCACCTACTGGAGGCTCATATGGCCATGTACCGGGCTCTGCAGCAGCGCGCTCATTTCCGACACAAAACCAGAGACAGCATAACCACGATCACGACACACAATACGCAAATCACCATTACAGCCAAGCGAGCACGGTAGTACAAGACCAACCAAGCGCGCGTCTACGAGAACAAGACCGTTCAAGGCGGCAAGCACCAACACCATCACCCAGAGAAGACGAAACGCCTAACGCTGGGAGAGATAGGTATGTTTCGAGGTGGCTTCTTCGTTTGTCGTTCGATCCATCGCTGACACTTGACACAGGGACAATCCACAAGTCGAAATCTTTAAAAGCTTCCGGGTCAGCATCGATGACCCTTGTCGCGTTGTGTTACCAGTTGTAAGTTTGTGCCCTGGCCCCACCACAATATCAAACTATAATGGAGTGGAGAGATATGTTAACACAAAATCCTTATAGGCTCTTAAACGCTACAATATTACTGATGACTGGCGACAATACGCTCTCTATATCGTGCATGGCGATCAGGAACGATGTCTAGGTCTTGAGGAGAAACCGCTGCTGTTGTTCAAGCAACTTGATAAAGAAGGAAGGAAACCTATGTTTATGTTGCGACGGCATGCTTCGCCGCAGGAAGGGTGGAGTGGAGCTGCTGGTGGTGGTATCCCTACTCAAGAGACTAACAAGGTATGAATATTGCAGTCCATTGCTGCAGAGATGAGTGCTGACGTGTGCTTCTAGTCACAAATACCTGGCGGCGTGCTATGAGATACCCCAACTTTTTGACTTCTATGCTTGTTAGCGTATCCCAGATGGCAGCAACTATTATTCTCAGCATCGCTACCGTGTGGATCTGAGTCGAATGTGGATGGAACAAAGGACATATATCACGATATTGGAACTTGCACGAGAAAGCAATGCGTTGCCAGACTGGCCAGAGAATAGTCTTCAAGCCATCTATCTATCAGCCAGAGAACGCTAACATTCTTCAAAGACAACCCATCATCCCATCATCTCAATTCCTCTTACACACTGATCGTCTTAAACACCCCAAACCCACTCCCACCCGTCGCCATCACAGCCCCAGGAATCTGCGAATGCCAATGCGCTTCTTTCACCTGATCCATATAATGCACAAACAACAACTGCGGCGGAACATCCTTAACATCAGCCGTAAACCTACTCTCCTCATCATCCAACTCAACCGCCAAATCCCATAACGTCAAAGTATTATCCCCCGAACAAACACTCACGATCGAATCATCGGTAGGATGCCATTCGACACTTGTGATTTGGCCTAGGTGGAAGGAGAAGTGGGCGACGGGTTTACTCTTCGCGGCGGTATCGGGAGATTTCCACTGACGAAGATCCCAAACTGACCATGTCCCATCATCGTGTCCTGATGCCAAAAGGTGGGAAGTTTGATGGGACCATGATAAGACGTTGGCATCGGATTCAGAAACTTTGACTGAAATGGCATGTTTCCGGGATTTCGATCTCGCGTCCCAGATTTTTACGGTTCCGTCGCTTGAAGCTGAAGCGAAGACGTTACGTTCTGAAGGTGACCATTGGAGTTCTTCGATGGAGGAGGTATGGCCTAGGTAGGGGTTGGTATCGGTTGTGAAACCTCCGCCTTCGGTACGTGTTGTCGCAAAAATTTGGCCGGAGGAGTCGCCTGTTAATAACTTTCCGGATGGGACGAGAGGGGACCAGTCTAATGCGTAGCCTTCGTGTTTTTTGTGAGCGCGGATTGTGCAGAGGGGTTTGTCGGAGTTTGTGGGGAGTTGGTAACCTGGTTCGTCGAAGGAGCGGAGGTAAGGCGTTACGTCGTGGATGAGGACGTCGCCGTTTTCTTGCATTGCGGCTGTGATTGTGGTGGGAGGAGTTGAAGAGTTTGCTTGTGGTGACTGATGTGCTCGGATCCGGTTGGTGGTTGATTTGAGAGGGATGGATTTGGTTTCCAGGATGGGATCTGAGAATTCTTCGTCGTCGTCTTCTTCGTCATCTGAGTCGATGTTCGCAGCCTTGTCGTTTCTGGAAAGTCCTGAGAGTTTCATGACCATGATTTGGTTTTCCTTGGCACGATCGTGAGCTGCTTGGGTGCCGGCGACGGCGTAGACTGTCGCTGGATAGGACTTTCGATTGTCGCCAAGGTTGTCTTTGACGATGTCGAATGATAGACATGGCCAAGTTGGCTCAAGAGTATGCAACATCTCGTACGTAGACAAATCAGGTGCGAGTGTCTGCCCAGCTTCCAGTTTGTGGCGTCCAGGAATAAATGTTTCTTGGTCGACGTCCATGGCTCCAGCAGCTTTCTCTTCAGCCTCGCGCTCCTCATCTGGTCGGCCATCAACTCCTGCTTCCAAGATCTCATCTTCGCTCTCAAATTCGTCTTCGAATTCATCCTCAAAGTCCTCGCCATCAGCAGCTGGCGCATCCGCCACTGGACGCTCACCAGCTTTCAGAGTCTGCGGCTCTTCATCTTCTGCAGCGCGCTTGGCCATTTTCAATTATTTTTGGAACTTGGGATGCAGCAGAGTGATTGCCCAAGGCGCCTTATTTCAGACGCAATAGTTCAGCGTGTGCGGTCGACGAATGTGTAACTACTAACAATCCGTGTTGAAGAACCAAAATTTTGGGCAATTTTGACATGTGAGAGCAGAATCGGGACTAGCGGCGGGAGAGGGCGTCAAGGGTCGAGCCTTTTAATCCCGGTCTGTTTACAGGACTCGAGCTGTTGGCGGTTATTGGTCAAACACATTCGGGCGGCTTCTGCTTCGCTCTCCTTCGCGCCTCTGCCACAGCTCTCAATCATCAGCACTTGGGGAACTGTGAGCGAGGCGAGGCGAGGCGATGCGCAGTGGCCGGTAACGCGCGCGGGAACGGGCAGGTCGGCATTGTTACACGCGGCCGGGAGAGAATTTGGGAGAGGAGAGGAGAAAGGTCTCAGAGTCTCAGGCGACCCTTAAGCACGTTAAGGCTCACAGCTCTCAAGTTCAAGCGCGCTGAGAGCAGCGTCCGCAGTCGACTCCGTGCCGACAACATCGATAACTGGTCTACCAGACCACTACTTCTGCATCCGGCCTCAACCCCAGTCCAATCTGACGTGCACGCCGAATTGCCGTCACAGCCTCACTGCGGTACCTGCAGCAGCATATAACTCCGACATCCTGCACCACCATTGTTTTCCCCTATCTGCGGGAGAGCTCCTCGACATACGGTAACTCCACCACACTCCACCACCACGCCGTTGCAGCCGCCATGGACGTCGACCAGGCCAACGGCGGCGGCGAGAAGCACTCCTCCCTCGACGACGCCTCCATGCACACCATAACCGCCAGTTCCATGCAAAACCAGAATCCCTCCTTCGAGGCGAGACCCTCGACTTCCTACAGCGATACGGGCTTGCTTTCGCGGACATATTCCCAATCAGCGGACAACACACCCGACCACATGTCAAATGGTAATGGTCTAAGCAGACCGCCGTCTACGCAGAGTCAGGGACAATTCGATCAAAATGGCCAGCGGCAACAAGCGCAAAAGAATGCTTCGGTAGTGATCAAGGTGGGGATGGTGGGTGACGCTCAGATCGGCAAGACAAGCTTGATGGTCAAGTACGTTGAAGGAAGCTGGGATGAGGACTACATCCAGACGCTGGGTAAGGCTAGGCCGATGCGAGATGTTAACATTATAATAGACTGACATATTGCCAGGCGTCAACTTCATGGAGAAGACCATCAGCATTCGAAATACCGAAATCACCTTCTCGATATGGGATCTTGGTGGCCAGCGGGAGTTTGTCAACATGCTTCCGCTGGTCTGCAACGACGCCGTCGCCATATTATTCATGTTCGATCTTACCCGAAAATCAACTCTCAACAGCATCAAGGAGTGGTACCGCCAAGGACGAGGCTTCAACAAGACTGCGATCCCTTTCTTGGTCGGCACAAAATACGACCACTTTGTTAACTTTCCGCGAGAAGAACAAGAGGAGATCTCGCTCCAGGCAAAGCGATTCGCCAAGGCAATGAAGGCTAGTCTAATCTTCTCAAGCACAAGTCACAGCATCAACGTGCAAAAGGTAAGACCACGTTCTTTGTCTCAGACATTCGCCAGCATGCTAATCTTTCTCAGATCTTCAAGATCGTGCTTTCCAAAGCATTCGATCTTCGTTGCACGATACCCGAAATCGAAAACGTAGGCGAGCCATTACTCCTCTACCAAGCCGCCTAATCTACTCTCCCTCCAAAGACCTCACCCGAGGCTGGATCAATACGAAGGAAGCATTTACAACAAGCGACCAAATCTCGCCTTGATGGCGATGGCGTCACAAACGGCGCTGGAAGCGACCCTGGCGTCACACTTTGGCATATGATGAGTGATTGTCCAAGGCACACTCACGACGGAGGATGAACGAAATCACGCCTTGTACGTCGAAGATGAAAGAAAGAAGAATCATGCATTTAACAACCCGGCGTTGTGCGCTTGAAGCGAATGGCATGCATATTTCCCCTTTGTCGGGGAAGAAAGACGCGTTTATTTGAACGAATCACCAACGCAACAGCGCTGTTTTAGTCAGTATAAGCTAATTTGTTCTACTGTTTTCTCTATGTTCGAGAAATGGAACCAATCATGAAAGAGATTCGATGTCAATTCTCCTGAAGCGTGCAGGTGTCAAATTTGAGGCAAAGTTGATTTTTGGCAGGCATACCTGGAATACCTATGAACCGAGTGTTCTCTGAGTCACTCGACTTTCATCTCTTGCCGTTTCTTAGCCGTGGAGCTCCGAAAGAGGATGGCGATGCTAATGGCGAGCGAAATCCCCTCTAGATGGACCATATACCACCTGTCTATCTCGAGAAAAGCCCAAACCACTCCATCCTCCGTCTCGCACGGCCTTCCGAATGCAAAGCCTGAAAGACCTTTTCCTCATCAGACAACTCCTCACCATACTTAATCTTCAAAGCAATGAGCTCCTTCACAATCTCATCCATTTCAATCTTAGCTTCAGAAAGAAAAGGTTTCAAAGCCATTCTCGCCTGCTTCTCTCCCGGACTCTCAACCTGACGCGTCAGAATACCTTCAAACATTTTCGTCATATTTGATAGAATTTCCTGGATGTCTCGCTCTAATGTCCTTGTGAGCCAATCTGTGACGTCTTCGAAATCTTGCTTTAGGCCTGTGGAGACGGAGGTGAAGGGTGAGGAAGGTGCAGGTGAGAGGCCTTGGAGATAGTCGGAGAGGAGGGTGTGCATGCGAGCTGTGCAGCCTTTGCCTTGATAGGTTTGGGCTTCGTTGTACATTGGGACCATAGCTTGAGTGAAGTATGCGGAGGGCACGTCTTGAGTGGCGTGGAGGGCGACATTCTTGAGTTTGGTGTCGAGTTCTTGTTTGTGTTCATCGACTTTGAGTTGGATCTGAGTGATGAAGCCTTCGAGGTTTTCTTTGAGAGGCTCAATAGCGATGGGTACAGCGTTGGGGCTGTTGCCCAGCTGGTCTGGGATGTCGCGGATCGAGGCCTTCAATTTTGTTATGGCTGCTTGAATCATGGAGAAGAGCTGAGGGAGCATTGAGCTCAGGCCGGGTTCGAGTGTCTTCTTTTGGCCATCTGTGAAGCGCTCATTCCATACCTCGTACTGTGCCGCGGTTTTGTGCTTGCCGTTCTTAGCGAAGAATGCTCGGACAGATGCGTGGTGCCATGTTGATTGGATGTGGCGCGCATAGGCGAGTGATGCCAGCACGAATGAACTGCGGCCATTGTTCAGCGGTGTAATGAGTTGAGCTGTGGCGTACTGTTCGGAGCTTCTTCGACACTCTTCCAAAATGGAGCGCAACAACTGACCAGGCTGAGCAACAATGCTCATGAGACTCTCGTTGCGCTTCGTTGGCGGCGACTCGGTCCACAGGATAGCTCCTCGGAGTGCCAGAATGGCCTCATTGATGCGAATCTCGATTGCGTGGAATTGTTGAGGAGCTGCGAGTAGTAGAGCATGACTTCGGAGGGCTGGGATGTTGGTCGTCTCCACATGCATGAGTCGCTTGTCTGAGGCGTCGTTCCCCTTGTGGACGCCGTAGTGAGTGTTAGACACTGGAAACACTGCGAGCGAAGCGCCTGCGCTGAGGTGCTTTTGCTTGGCTTGCTTGAGACGCCTAGAGACGTAGGCGTTGCGAGCTTCGACTAAGCAATCGAACTGCTCGTCCATGGCTTCATCAATCTCTGCTTGAAGAGCATGTTTCTTTGCGTCAGCGTCCATCGATGTTCTCCGCCGCTTGGGAGCGTTTCTCGGCTTGCGATGGGCTTTGAGTTCCTCCTTCAGTTCGCGCACGCGATCTCCCAAAGCCCAATAATCACTAACGCTCTGCCCATCCTTCTCCAAGTCACGAGCAACTTCCGGCTTGAGGTCTGCGTCAGACCTAGTAGCGATGACAGCGATATTACTCCCGAACCTCCTGCCATAGGTGGCCAACGTAAGGTCAAGGTCCGCGTCTGCAATGACTCGACCGATTGGGCACACTGTCAACAGTGCTGTGGCCTTGGCGATGAATTTATGAGAGATCTCAGCGCGAACGGTATTCGTGTCTGATGTGCCCGGAAGGTCGAGCACATCTACGAACTTCAAGATTCGAGAGTTCGAGAAACCTTTGCAAACGTGTTCCACAAGAGGCCAGAGCATAGGCTCTTCGGGGTCGTTCTTCTCGAAGATATGCGGATTGATGGCTTCATTCAGTTGCTCAGCCGTTTCTGCCTCGAAGCGAAGCACATGCTGGCCCTCGCGCTCTTCAAAGGCACTCAGCAGCTCGCTGCACCACAGTTCCAGTGTAGGCAATGCTGTGTGTCGACGCTGTCGGAAGTAACGCTCAATAGCGCCAGGTGAGTCGAAGCCGTCCTGATCGCAGAACAGTGACTGAAAGACTTTCAAAGCGGTAGCCGAGCGACTGCTGTAGAGATGCTGCTCTTCGACAGACCACTGTGGGTCTTTTTCGAAAGTGAATTTGATGTAGTGGCCCACTTGTTCGGACAGAAAGTGTCGGCAGGTGCTTCCATCGTAGAACCAGATTTCAGCTGCATAAGGTAGTTGCTGACCAGGTATGCTGTCCTTTATGAGTGTTGCCGCGGTAGTACAGCTATCACCATTGGATGCCTATTGAAGTGTCAGTTAATGTTCGCAAAGAATGTTAAGGCGGACTTACCGCCTTGGACGCCTCCAGATCGTCAACAAAGGCATTCGTGGTTGAGCTTTTCCCAGTCCCTGTCTGTCCATGCAGCGCGATCTCAGGCTTTGTGACCTCTGGAGCTGCCTGAGCTGCTACAGCTCTGCTATGAATGACATGAACGTCTTCTGAGGTCTGTTGAAATGGCTCCAGATGCGCTTGCAATTTCGATGCAAGTTTCTCCGCGCGTTGTTGGATGAGCGGCAGCCCATTGTCGTATGCAATATGCTTAGGAAAAGCTTCTGTATCTTGAGAATAGATGTCTTCCTCCTCCTCCTCTTCTTCTGTCTCGCCCTCACCATCGGCATCATCGTCCATCTCTCTCTCCTCATCGTCGATATGGCTCGTCTGGTCAGTGAAGCTGCCCGGAATCTGACTGCGGGCTCGACTCAGGTCGCGACTTGGAGTCTCTGGTGCTGGAGTAGGAGTTAAGCCAGTGACGAACAAGCCGGCGCCTGGTGTGCCTAGAGCGACATCGTCGTCGCGGCCGCGCTTACGACTGACGCCAAAACTGAATGATGACATGGTGGCTGCTTATGTCGAAGGGTGGGTATTGGAGGCTAAGTGTTGAGCAATATTTAATGTATCGTCGGATGAGGTGTAGGTTTTCGTCGTGTCGTAGGTTCATATTTGTTGAGCATTCAACGAAGTGAAGCTCACAATAGCTAGCACGACAATAGCAAGATTCTTGCATGTGACAGGTTGTGCCTGAAGTGAGCTGAAAGTGATCACTTTGAGCTTGATCCGCGCCACGCATCAAGCACACCGAAGAAGTCAGCACCTCTCAAGCACTACAGCACAACGCCTTTTCTGTCATGTTTTCAATTGTGATGACCGCGATGACCGCCATAATTGTCAGCTATGAATTCGATGGCAATAAGGGCGTACTGGGCGGCATTGATCACAATTTGCTCGTGGTTGCGTCTCCGCCTTCACCCTCAGTTCAGAAAGTGATAGCAGAAGGTAGTACGTGCAGTGTGCGACTGTCATGAGTCATTAGCGATTATGTAAAAGAGGATATCAGAGATCGGATACCTGGGTTGGGTTGACAGCATAGCAAGCTGTCCTCCGTCTATCGATGAGTGCATCGTGGAAATGGAGCAAAGGTGAGAAAAGACTTCCAGGGCCGCGGTCGTGGCCGCCACAGGATGAAGATGCCGAAGCTCAATTGATCATTCCTGGTGCCTCCTGTTCAGCCAAGACTGCCTTTCTAACCAAGATAAATGTACAAGGAGCGACATCAACAAGCAGATGAGCCTACCACTGCGGGCGCGTCTGCTTCAATCTTCTCACTCTCAAACCATTATCAATCGCTCCACACATTAGACAATACCTCTTCCAAAATTCTGATGACTCGCCAGGACCGAGGTAAGACGTGAAAAACAACTGAAATCGCCAGTGAGGCTGTGGCCGTTCCGAGGGGTATATCGCTGGTAAAGGAGATTCGTTGATCTAGTGAAACAAGTACTGTGAGTTGGCTGTGTATTTTCGAATATTCAAGTGCTGGCGTAATGCTCTCAGGTCTGGGTCGTTTGCGCTTGATATGCCTTCCAGTATGTCTTGAGGACAGAGAGCACCTGGCGCTGGGTCATGGCATCTTCGCAGGCGACCTGGACGGCCGCACCATCTTGGAACTCCAGGATGACAGAGTGGTCCAGCTCTTGGCGATCGAGGTCTGGTGCGTAAGGCATCGTGAAAGAAGAGAGCGAGAACTTTTTCTGCGCAATTCCCTTGTGAATTTCCATAGCGGAGGCGATTGCGAACTGTAAGTAGCCTGCATCGTCAATTGTTACAATGCGACGCTTCCAAAGCTGAAAGCAAGTCAGTACTGTTTAACCTGACTGGCTATACTGTAGTCTGGGTTAACTTACGAGTGAGTCGGGCAACTGAACATTAAGGTCACCAACAACAACAGCAGGTGGTGTGTCAGACTTCTCCGTGGCCACGCTCTCCCTCTGAATTGGCGGTGTCTTGAGAGGAGAAGTGGCTTCATTGCTTACCAAGCTTGTGCTGCTCGCCATCGGGTGCGGGCTGTTTTTCTTTTTCGGTCCGGTCAGAGTGCTCATTCGCTTGAAGAATCGACTGGTCCTGCTGCCCTCCTTAGGAGCAATGTTCTCGTCGGTTGGCGAAAGCGAATTCGTAGACAGCACTCGGTTGCTTGGCGGAGGCGGGAAGTCGTCCAGTCCTGGTAAACCAGGGCCTTGATGCTTACCAAACCTGGAAGAGTTCAAAGAATGCACATCAGATGAGTTTGTCGAAAGTACTGGAGAAAGTGCTGGGGTGGGTCCGTTCGATGGGGCTTCCGTGCGGATAGGCGCTGGAATCGGACCTCTCTCGCGCTGATGGTTGATTAAGACTTCTGACTTTTGCAGCTGGACTTGGTCTTCTTCTGCGGCGTCCGCAGTCGTAGGTCTCGTGATCCTGGCAGTTACGGTGACGGAATTGCGGTTGGTAACTGGATCATGCTGGACACTCCAAACAGGCGCTTGCTCTGCACTTGGCGTAGCCACAGGTGTCTGGTTAGCGCTGTTCCGACTCTGCCTGCGATAAGAACTAGGTCTTGAGGCTGTAGGCGTTCTGCGACTCGATTTGCGATCTTGAAGCTCGTGTGGTGACAAGCCATTTGGTGAGGTATCGGGTGTAAGCGGTCGTGACTGCCATCCGAACGATGGCGCGTTCGAGTCTCTGGCGGAGAGCTCGTTGAGTGCTTGTATGCGCTTGGAGATCCCAGAAGAAACACTTCGAGTGAAGCCAGCCATCGCGTCCGGGGGAGGCGTCGGCGATGATCCAACAAAGAGTGGCTTCGAGCTGTCGGGTGAAAGGCGGTCTGGTGTCTCGGATGTCCTGTCGATTGGAAGAGTCGAAGCTCGAGCAATCTGTACGGATCTCACAGACGCCACTGTATCGGCGCTGGGTCGTCGCCCTCCGGGAAAAGCTGTCGCAACCGGAGATCTGGCCATGCTAATAGGTTTGGCCTCATGCACGGTGGCGCTGTGCAGCTCCTCCAAGAACTCGTCATCGTCAGATCCGAAGTCATCAGGATTACCTGACGATGTCTCAATGTGCAGAGGCTCGACAAGACCACGGCGTCGTTTAGCCAGGTCGCTGTTCTGCCTCTTCGGAGACGAAGGCGGCTCTTCCAAAGAGTTCTCGCTTTTGTCGGATGTGGACTGCCCAATAGTCACTTCTGAACCAGATCTTTGAACAGGAGCTTCGCCATCAGAAGTCAGTGGCCGTGATCCATCCTCCATCTGGATTGTTGGCAGCACCGCAGTCTCGTCGCTCCCATGCTCAGAATGTCCGGGCTTCTCAGTGGGCGTCAGGCTTGCGGTGGACATAGTATCTGCTGTTTGCTCGGGTTCAATACTCCGCGGCGATGATTCCGGATTCGGCGGGACATCAGTGGTGAGTGGTAGGCCAGCGGGATGCCCTGCTGCCGCTGGCACATCCATAGCCGCTACATTCTTCTCTTCTGGTGCTGATACAGTGCTCTCTTCCTCGATGGTGTCTGTATGCTGTGTATCGGGCGTCCCGTATCGTAGCGATATTCCAGAATCGGCTTTGCTGGATTGGTGTTGGCTCTCGTCATCTGTGGTCAACTGCTCTTGCTCAGCTTCCACCTCTGGGACTCGTGCGAGTGGCATGGCTTGATCGGCGTTAGCACTGCCTTCCATTTCGGGTGGTGATGAATTCTTCCTCTCTCTCAATGGGCTGCGCTGGGGAAGCTGTGGCACTTCGGGCACGTCAACGTCGAGTGGGATTGCGAAGGTCTGCTCTTGAGACTTTCGTAATTGCTTTCTCCGCAACTCAACTGCCTTCATAAGCCGCACCTTATCGGGTGTCATTCCTGATGACTTGTGAGACGGCGCGGACTTGATGCTGGCTCTTGAAATCGGGCGCGGTTTGTATTCTGGCGTAGCAGGTATGGGCGGTAGAGAAGGCATGTCCAACTCGGGCGAAGCAACAGCAGCCGCTCGTGAAATGGTCTGTCCTTGCGATTTGGGTCGAGTTGGCTCCTGCTTCTTTACCGTTGGCCTGAAGTTGGCAGGCATAGCGGAAACGCGCGCAACAGCAGGTCGCTTCACCTTTTCCGGCGAGTGTACTGGTCTTGGGCCCAGTTTGACCTTTGGCTTGAATAGCGCATCGTATTTGCTGAAGTCGTAAGGCTCTTCGTCCATCGATTGTGAGCGCAAGGCGCTCTTATATTCAGGCATTGGGGCTTGGTCGATGGAGGACGCTGAAGCTTTTCTCGCCTGTACTGCTGGTGATTCGGCTGGCAGATCTGGTAAATCCTTGGGTGTCTCTGGTGGTACGCTGGGAGCCTCTGGTTCAGGCAAGTCTTTTTGTGTCTTTGGAGGTACGCCTGGCGCTTCCTCGGCCGCAAGCGTCTTTTCTCCAAGTTCGGGTGCAGAAGTTGTCGTCTTGGAGTCGCTTGCAGGCAGTCGCGTGGGGTCGACAATTTGAGTTGCGGATTCAGGCGCGACGTTCTCGTTCAAAGCCTCTTGGGAAAGTGGCAATTCTGCAGGATTCATGAAAGCTGCAGGGAGCTTCTCTGAGCCCAGCATTTTTGCAGCAGGAGATCTAGCCGGCGACTCTGGCGGTGTTGATCGCGGCGACATGGACAACGGCGATTTGCCATGCGGCAACGAAGCCATTGAACGTTCTGCGCGTTCCGCCCGCTTTGACATTCTTGTTCTCGAGCTATACCGTTGCGCACTCGTCACTGGCGCAGAGGACGCATTGCTCTCAGCTGGTCCATCATCTTCATCTTCCTGAATCTCGTCGAGCCGGCTGGACGAGGGAGAAGGGGATGCGGTGTGGAGCTGGAAGGAAGCTGCTAGGGAAGTATCGTTCAACGCATCCGCAGAGCTGATTTCGAGCAGCGTTTCGTATGGCGAATATTTCTCAAGGACGTCCTGAAAGTGTACGGCAGTTCGGGCTAAGTCCTTATCAGCAGCTATCCAACATTGCGCGTTTACTCCTGTCTACTCTACCTTGCAGCAGTCGCGATGTGCCTTCAGGTATATATTTGATCAATGTCTTTCTCCGGCGATACATAATCAGCCCGTATAATGGAGAAGCTTCTGTATATGCCGTGATCGCATTGCGCGCTTCGGACACGCCATGCTTGCCGCGTCCTAGCAATTCGACCGAGTCTCTTGAGGTGTATTTGAGCAGAAACCTGCGCCGGCAGCTGTTAGCTCCTGAATGCCATGACAGACCTATCAATTCGGCCACGCACCATCCACCTGCATCTGCGACTGCAGTCTGATACGCATCCTGGACGTCCGGACTGTCTAGTCCATTCAATGACATTGCTGTCGCGAAGTAGGGTCCTCGTCTACCATGCGGCGGTCTGCGAGCCGCTTCCGTCCAATGGGCTTATATCAATGTGTCTGTCGCAGGTTGCTTCCATCGGCATGTGAGACATTGCACCTGTGAGACAGGCAGCTTCACATGTGAGGTCCGTCGGCTGGCAAGGTGATTTCACTACGACTGAGGTTGGGCAAGGAAGGTGAACACAACAGACGGCCTCGCAGGAGACGCAAGCCATCCCAGCGCTCGACTCTCTCTGTCCCGCCTCACGTCGAGCTAAAAGTTCACTTACGGTTTAGGTTGAACGCTATATTCCTGCAAACCCTTGCCTTTCTTAATGAACGAGCCGTGAACCACCCTTCCTACCATCAGTATGACGATCTTCGAGAAATGCAAGGCTCACTCGAAGTGCAGATACCTTGCCTGCCATGCCGAGCGTGACGGCGGATTTCTGCTTGTTGTGGAACGCGCACGAGCGACACGTTCGGGTTTATGCATTGAAGAGGCAGAGACGTGGACGATCAAACACTTCTTGTGCGCCGAGGTTCTGACTTTACAGGGGTCGCTGTAGCGCTATATCAACCAACTGTCCAGACCAACATCACAAATCCAGAGGTAGCATTTCACAGCGTTCTGTCGTTAAAGGCAGCTGCTGCAGTCAGAGTCGTACGACGCGTGCATTCTGCATGCTGCTGTACGTCCGTTCGCACTGCCGATGTGTAAAGGCCCGGACAGCGTGCGCACAGCAGGATGGCATGATCTAGAGGTCTGAACAGAGTTTGACTATTTTGATCTCCGCGCTCACAAGATTGGCGAGGTTTGCCACCACAGGACGTGCAGAGGCGCGTGGAATAAATTGCACAACAGTCTCTAGTCCTCAGTGGCAGCGATGACATATTGATCACAGACTGCTCAGTATCTGCTTGGAGAGCTTTCAGAACACGCAAAGAGGCTGAAGGAACCTGTCTTAGGGATGGTGTGACGCCTGTCGACGCGCCAGGCGGCTATGATTGTTTCCAGTGTGCTGGTCCCGTCCACGTCTTGTTCGAAACGTAAGCAGGAGGATTCATGAGGCTGTTGGACCTCAGATCTGCAACTATGCGCGCCGGTCCGCATTGCACGACATATATTGGAGTCATGATGTTCTCTTTGCCGTTGTGCCGACGGACATTGTCCAGACCTGTGCTGCGGCCATGACTTGTTGGCGTTGTCAAGTTTCTGACAATGTGATAAAACGAGCCTCAGATCTTGGATCTCGTTGCGAGCTATTTGAACAAGATCCGCGCTGCATTGCTTGGCATAAATCTGTGGAGAGATTTTTCATCGACGACCCCGACCCATGGTTTCTCTTTTGCTATCTACCCGGTTTTGAATGATTCATCAGAGCTTGACAGAGAAGCATAGCGATTAGTGAATATACTTCTCGTTGACCTGGCCACCACTCAACGCTCCGAGACATCTACTTTGAGTTCCGCGCGCCGTCGGAGAATAGTCGTTAGCCCACCACTGGAATGGCCGTCCAAAAGCTTCCTCCAGTTGAGTCTGTGCCTAATCTTGCAACGGAGGAGCGCGCAAACATCCTAGACCTTCTATTTGAACCCAGTACACAGCTGCACACGCTTTCTGTGCCACTGTTGCACGAGAAGCAGTTCCAATCGTACGCCGACCTTATCTCTGCGGTTGGTGTGCAGCTCACGGAATTGTCAGAGTCCGCATCATCTTCGGACACGACATGGTTAGAAAGCATACTGGGAAGCCATCCACGTCTCGGAGCGAAGAAGGTTGAGAGTGCGCAGTCTCAGGCTGAGCAAGCACAGCTGCAAGGAAACGCAGAAGAGGCCGAGCAGCTGCGTGCTCTCAATGAGCAGTACGAGAAAACATTTCCAGGTCTGCGTTATGTTGTGTTCGTCAACGGCCGATCGCGATCCGTCATAATGGATGACATGCGCGCTCGCATTGCTGCTGGTGACATGAAGTCGGAGCGTTTGGCAGCAATTAGAGTAAGCTCGAAACATCCATGCCTGTACCAAGGTCCACGTTCCGGTGCACATGGCTGACTTGCTTGGCAGGCAATGTGTGAAATTGCAGCCGATCGTGCATCGAAGCTGTCTGCCTAAGCTTGATCACGACAATACTGTGTGACAAGATACGGAGAGCCAGACTGCTGCGAGACTCTGACAGCGCCAGCGTCAGGCGAGTTCTTTCGATATGTAACTGATCTCTGAGCATAGAAGATTATATCCTGAGGCTCGCTGAAGCGTTCCTAGTCTCCCAAAAGACTCCGTACAGGCCATAGATACCATATTGACCAATACACACGATGGCGCGGAATACGACCTCGACCTTTCCAGAGCACAGAGCATGAGAATGTTCCATGGCAGTTGCAGCAATCAGGATCACAAAGACCGAATCTGTCTCCTCCGCGTTCTCTTCACCTCTTTTCAAACACACTGTCTTTCACGTCTTTGCAGGTCTCACAACTGGATTGCTATGAGAAAGATGGATGCTTGCTGTAATAACCCGCGCAATGTACAATATAACATGGTAGGTCATCAACGATTGCCATGAGACAGCATCTGCCGCATACCCACAGGTGAACATCGAGCTTCCACATGTCGAACAAGCTGCCCGATAAAACAAACCAGGACAAGAAGTTCGGAGCAAAATCAGCATCTAAGACTGCCGACTCTGCAGCCTCAAAGAAGCAAGGAACGGGTGGTGAAGATTCAGTCAAAGGTAGACAGACCAGCAACTCCAAGAAGACTAGCTCCGAAGGACCCGTCGACGAGGGTGATGCAGGACAATTCGAAGATGTGGACCTCAGTGATCCGCCAAGAGAGGAGACAGAGGCTGAGAAGTCTGGCTTCGAGATGATTGATCATGCTGATGCTCCTCATTCATCGCGCAACGAGCAAGCCGACCACAAGTACAAGTACCCAGAGAACTTCGGTAAGAGCTCGAAGAAAGACTCCAAGTAGACGTGCTTGATTAGCGAGCATCAACTGCAATGCATTCATCTGCGTCTCTCCTTCCATGTGCTATTTCGTGATCAGATTGAGGCGATATATGCTCTTTGAGCCAATCACGGAGCAGACTTCTCGTGATATCGGCATTGATAGTCGTTGTGGAGATGAGTGCAGGATCTGCTATCTCCCACACCGCTCTCACTCTGAAATGTTCTGGAAGAAGTTCAAAGTGCGGTTCAAAGGCAAAAGCACTCCATTAGCCCGGCCAAACTTCGCTTCGCTCAAGCGCAGTGGGGTCCGTTCTGAAAGTGTAAACAATTAAAACCAGCAACTACTTCCCAAAAGACATGACCCAAGACCATGCATCAACTCCCCATAAAACGAAGGCGCGCCAAAGAAGAAGACTGCTACCTCCAAATATGAACTGGCTCCTGGCATGGCAAATCCCCGCCCTAATCCTAGCCTTATGGATCTTCACAGCCTACATGACAAGATCCTTCCCAACACTAATAGGAAAAAGAATATGCCTAGTCATCGCCCATCCAGACGATGAAGCAATGTTCTTCGCCCCAACTCTCCTCGCCCTCACAAAACCGGCTCTCGGAAACCAATTCGTAATAATCTGCTTCAGTAGCGGCGACGCGGATGGCCTCGGACATATCAGGAAAGAAGAACTAGTAAAATCTGCCTTACACTTAGGCATCAGATCTTCCGAACACGTCGTCGTAATCGAAGACAAAAATTTCCAAGATTCTATGACTGCGACCTGGGACGCGAGACTCATTTCACAAACTTTGACGAAATTCTTTGCGCCGAATTCTTCGACTACGCCAGCGACCACGAAACTGGAAACGAGGATAGATGCTTTGATTACGTTTGATGAGGGAGGTGTTTCTGGACATCCGAATCATATCTCACTATATCATGGCTGTGTGGCGTTTTTGAGGTCCTTGGTGCAAGGGAGATCGGGGTGGGAATGTCCGGTGAAGCTGTATACTTTGACTTCAACGAATGTGGTGAGGAAGTATAGTAGTGTTATGGATGCTGCTGTTACGGTTCTGGCGTGTATTTTCAAGACGAAGGAGAGAGGTGCTTATCCGACACCTTTGATGATGGTTAGCTTGCCGAGTGATGTGAAGAAGGCTCAAGAAGCTATGACTACGGCGCATAAGAGTCAAATGCGGTGGTTCAGATGGGGTTGGATTGGGGTTTCGAGGTATATGGTCATGAATGATCTGAATAAGCAGAAAGGCTGTTAGAGACAGTAGCAATTTCAAAGCTTCGAATATATGTTTCTTGCAATCGTAATTGACATTATCTGGTAAGTTATGACTACTGTGAGACCGCTGTGGCATCTCTTTCTGACCGTCTCCGCGCTATGCAATAACAATTTTCCCTCGATCCATCAACGCCGAAAATCACAATGCTGCCCTTTTAATACCCGTAACCAGAGCCTCGATGTCCTGGCTGGTGGAACATACCGCTACCAGTCTCGCTCTCCTGGTAGAAGGTGTTGCGTTTGTCGATGTCCTCGTACATGTGGTGGTCCTTGACTTCCCAGTTGTTCTGCTTCTGGCCGACCGAAAACTCCAGATCCTCCTTAGTGATCGAGTCCCAGTACTTGTACACCATCATGACTGCGAGCAGGTTCAAGAGGGTAGCGAAGAAGAGCCCGTCCACGTAGTGCTCCACATTGTCGCAGATAGTCTCGCTGAATGCGTAGAGCAGTACTTGTCCAATCACGAAGCCCACCACACCGAATGTGATATGCCATAGCGGCCATCGCTCTTGCAATGTTCCGACGACCAGAACGATTTGCATGACCACGTAGACAGCGATGAATATTGCGCTGAATAGGTAGACCACAACGAAGAGGCCGACTGTGTTCTCTGGCCCAAGCCCAGCCCAGCCCTTGAATGTCAAAAGTGACACAGCGAAGGATATGAGGAACATGGCCACACTACAAGTCCGCAGCAGCCAGACCGAAAGTGTTGTCCCGTCTTCGTAAAGTTGAAAGCCCACAAATCCATTGATCATCAGGCATATGCATGTCGCCGAGACCAGTCCACATTGTACCGCGACGAAGTACGGATACACACCAGATGCCGGAGGTACCACACCGCAGTCTATCACCAGCGATACCATAGTGAGGAGGGTATAAGCGTAGAAGAACGAGGTAATCTCTTTGCGCCCTATTCATATTGTCAGCCATAGATCACCTCTCTTCCATTCCGACCGCCAGACTCCTACATACCAACCGCTGTGAATTTACTCCTGACATGTATAATCATAATCACTAGCATGATCAAAGCCAAGATGTGTGCGAAGCCCGTCGCGCCCTGAAATATGATGGTGTTTGCAACCTCAATTGATCGCGCATAGCAGTTCGTCTGCACGGCATGGCTGCCCGTGATTGGTGATATAGGCCCGACCAGCGGGCAGAGCGGTAGAGGTGTCTTTTCGCATATCGAATCGAAGTCGCCGAAACCCATTGTGGTCGTCTACAGCGCCCGCCTGGCGCTGCTTCGAGAGTCTGAAGAGGATCGCAAGGGGCGTAAGGAGGGTCGCGACAAGTGATGATTTCGTTCAGTTCGCCGAAGTCGTGAATGCGTACTGATGCTCGTAGAATATGTCTTGCGTGCGATGTATGTTGTCAGCGCTTTGTTTCCGTACCGTTGACCAGGATGGCTGATGTGTTGCTGGGGGCAAAGGAGAAGGATGGGTAGGATCTAAACATAGCGCGGCAGGGTCCGCAGGCCTAAAAGGCTAAAATGTCTGGGGGCGTTTAAAGATCTGAAAGTGCAACTGACGACGACTTCCTTGGCCCTTTTCTTTGATTCATCTTTGTCAACATGGCAGATGACGAGAAGCCGAAGAATCGCAAAGAGCGTCGAGCTGCGGCGAAGGAAAGCGGCAAGCCAATTGCACCACCCTCAAAACAACCGAAAATCAAGATGACAATGCCGGACTATGGAGCAAAGCCTCAGGGCAAGACCTTGCTAGATATCTATGAGGAGAAGAAAGACCTTTTATCGAAAGGGCAGCCATTCGATAAAAAGTACGAAGATGGTCTGGCTCGCGACGAGGGTGGCAATATACTGGAAGCCGGTCTAGGTGATGGAGAGCCAATTGGACCTGTTGGAGACGCCATATTCTGGTCTGTTTGTCTGGTCATGTTTCACTTCACACTCGATGTTCTGGTCTACAATCAATATGCCCAGGATGTTGTATGGTCAGCAATCTTCAAGCGATCTGGCACGATACTGCCGATCCTATTCTTGGTAATTTACATGATGCGATCAGAAACGGCACGGAAGTTGGGAGTCTTAAGGCAAATTCTATTCCTGGCTTCTGCTGTGGTCTCTGGCTGCTACCTCATCCACGCTGGAAACAATTATGGCTATTTTGCGGTCATGAAACAAGCACCGCCTCTGGGTACTCTCTGGGTTTACAGCGTTATCGAGTTGGATCTGCTATTCGCTGTGGCTAGTGTCCTCATCGATCTGGCTTTCCTGCTCTGGGGCGGCTATACCGTATTCTGAGGTACCAGAGACGATCAAATGGCTGGAGGATACTGGGCTGGTTGTGACCGAGTCTGAGCTTCATCAGCGGTGCCCGAACCGAACGAAGCAAGCCAGGCCTCCAAATCAAAGTCGGCATCTTCGGCGGCATTCATACTGCTATCTAGCATTGTTAGAGGGGAGGAAGCACCGATCTCAGCTTCTGTGATCTGAGTGACTGGCTCGAATAATGGTTCCTGAGCATCAGCCGGCGGAAATTCTTGGCCCTCTTGGAAATCCACGTTGAGAAGCGCATCAAGCTGCTGCTGCTTCTCCTTGCAATACTTGCACAGAAATGGACCTGGATTCGCAGACCATCGAGCACAATCTCGAGCCATGTAGATCTCGTAGCTGCCGCCGTCTGCTCGGACGAACGTGTACAGTCCAAGGCATTGCCAACTCGTAAGGTCTTCCGCTGCCATCTGACTGCGCCCAAAAGCCTCCCTAGACTCCTTCGTTGCGACGCTGAGTTTAAAGGGCTCACAAAGGACCACTCCCCGGAGCCTGCCCAAGTCCGGCCATCGACAGATATTGCATTCGGAGTAGAGGAAGAAACACATGCCGGCGATATCGACAGAACTTCGTGCCAATGTTCGGCTTTTATAGATAGATCATGATCAAAGATCCAGCTTCGATCTATGAGTTGAACTTCCAGATCCAGACATTATTCACTCAAAGTCGCTTCTGGGCTCTGGTGGCACATAGCCACGTCGAAGCAGGAAACCATGAACATTTCTTTCAATCTTCGTCAGCTGTGGTACAATGTTAGTATACGAAATCTCTATAAAAAGGCGTGCTTTACATACGAGACCGTGATCCTTCACCGCGCCATCTCTGATCCATAGTCCATAAGATCCCATCATATTCGCCAGAAGCACATCCGTGAACAGTCTATCTCCGACAATGGCGATCTGCGATTCACTATTGACTCCAGTCTCAGGCTTACTTCGAAAATACTGCATAATCTCGTCATGACATCCAGGTTTCTTCGTGCCATGTCTGAGGACTTTGACTCCAGTATTCTTCTCCAGTAGATCTGCTTCTGCGTGGCCTTTATCTGAAGAAGTTCCAGAGGAATTAGAAACGATCAAAAGTCGCGAGCCAGGATAGGCTTCACGAAGCTCGTCGAATTTTGCCTGGTAAGGAGGGTAGATCTCATTTTGCTTTGGTACTGCGAAACAATTGTCTTTGTCTAGCACTACCGCTCTGATATCTGGTTTCTTCTCGCCATTCTTGCTGGCGAAGGCTGCTGAGAGAGGTACGGGGAGCTGATCGAATGTTGCGATTGTGTGATGCGGTAGACATAAAGAGGGATTGACCAATAGTCTCAAAACATTGACGGTTGCTGAGACGTTCATCGCAGAAGGCGATGTTAGGTAAAGGAGAATACATGGTTGGCGCGTGTGAAGTCCTTTGAGTTTGGCGTGCCAAAAGCCTCAGGCAAGAACTTTTGGTGGCTCTTGCACTTTTTACAGCTCGACATCCATAACACTACGCTCACCTCCAACGACCTTGAACCTCTCGGCGGCTCATAATCAGGATCGACAAAGTCTGTAAATCAATTTGACACCCATCCCGGATATTACTGCTGCGCGTCGAGGCCAGCGATACCCGTCAACATGACTTCGACAATCGGCATCCCGATCAAGCTTCTTAACGAGGCCACCGTAAGTGCTTCCCTAGATATTTAGCAGGCGTACATGCGCTTACAGGGAAGATATAGCTGACGCTTCACGTTCCAGGGCCACCAGGTTACAGTTGAGATCGACTCCGGCCAGACATATCGAGGAAAGCTCATTGAAGGTATGGAGAAAGAGTCGCAAGATGGTAGAGGCTATACTGATGGGAGAGAACAGCTGAGGATAACATGAACTGCCAACTCGAGAACATCAACGTCACTCAGCGCGATGGTCGTGTCACTCACTTGGACCGTGTATACATTCGCGGATCGCATGTGCGCCTATTCATCGTTCCGGACATGCTTAGGTATGGCATTCACAGTCACAAGACAATGATGTCGCAGCAAAACTGACGGTTGTATAGGAATGCGCCCATGTTCAAATCACGCGGTACTCGAGGACGTGGTGTTGGTCTGGCACGAGGCAGAGCTACGGTCAATCGTGCCCGCGGTCAGGGCCGTGGTGGCCGGTAGTATCTTGAAGTTCGACTCGGGCAGGGAGAATTAGATCATAGCAGCAATCGCACCGCGCCGGAGTCCACGGCAAAGATTCGATCGAGCAGAGTGGACATCTTGTGAAGATATCAAAGGCTCGATGAGCAGGCGCGGCGCCAGGAACCATGAAAATTGAATAGGCGTGGAAAGAGAGCAGGCGCGCTGAGCAGCGATTGAATGCGACGGACTGAGCGTTATTCGAAGCAGGACAGAAAAGAGTAGTTGTCCCAATGCTGCATATATGAATGACGGGACCTCGAAGACCCCACGTGAGAGGGACGTCAGGATCGACCCGCACTCCAACTTTCCTCTTCTTCTTCACATTCCACCCAACATGTAGCAACGACACTCTCGACCATCTTCAAGATGGATATAAAACATTCCAAACGTATACTCTTCCTCGGCAAACGTGAAGCAGGTGCACTGGATGTGGTGAAAGGTGCGAGAGCCGGAATTATGGTAAATGACTGAGAAACTCCAAGCCTAACACAGCGCAGACCTGACGGGTACAGCACCTGAACCAGATGTCGACGGCTCTACCGCCGGCCTGACTCACGAATGGAATATTGAGACCGCATACTACAAAGCCAAAGTGCCCATTTGGATCGACGAGGTCCCGGATTTTGCGGCATGGGAGCTAGACTTTCTGAAGCCAGAAGCCAAAGAGGTCGTAGATGCGGTCGGCGCATGGATCTACTGCTTTCCACACCAACCGGATGGACAGATGGGATGTGAGGTAGAGGAGGCTATGAAAAGCATACAGGAAGTTGTTGAGCAGCATAGCTATGGCTCAGACGTGGTCTTGCTGGCAGTTGCAAAACCAACGAGTCAGCATGCGAAGGAAGAGAGTAAGAATGCTGAGAATCAAGATGCTCAGGAAGATACCTGCACTGAATACGGCTTCGAGTACATCAACTACAGCGCCGAGGGCAAGAATGACTTTGGGGAGAACATGGGCTTTGAGAGGCTGAAAGAGGCGTTAGAGGCCAACGAGTGGGCTGACGATGGCGAAGAGGAGCTGGAATTGGACGAGCTTGGTCTGAACACTGAGGATGGCGAGGATGGGTTCGGTCACGAGGAGGCAGAAATGACTGCTGAGCTCTTCGGCATGAAAGCTGCTCTTGGTGGCAACGAGGATGACGATGCTGAAGAGCTCATTACACCACAACAGCAAGCCGGCGGAGTGGAAGATCTGGACAGGATGCTCGGAAAACTTCTTGCTGTGAAAGAGCAGAGCGCTGATCTGCCAGAGGAGCAACGGAAACGCATGGCTGCGAAGGCAGTACGAGAGCTCATGATGGAGAAGCCGAACGTCTGAAGACAGCTTCCTGGAGTTCCCATACACGATCGAATCATTGTTCTGGCATTTGTCAAAAGACTCATCTTTTCTAGGCCGTGCATTACCTGTGGAAGTCACAACCATTCGAACGAGACCATTTAGGATCCACTCTCTCCTAGATGCCGCGATAATCCTTCGTGCTTGATTTCCTGCGCCAGAACTCCTTCGCTCAACCAGACATCAACTCGCTCATAGCATTGAGAAATCCTCTACAAGACAGCGACCAAGCCGACAAGACCCAGCAAGCCAGCAGCAGCCATAGCCTCGTGCTTCCCTGCGCTGCTGCCAGACTCTGTGGACTGAGCACCTGATCCAGTCTGAGTTCCACTACCGCCAGATGCTGCGGCATTGTTCGCCGAAGCAGTCGCACGAATTTGGCCATCATCTACATTCGTGGTGCTGTAAGCCACAGAGCTACCAGAACCAGTCGGTTGCGCTACCACCCAAGCAGCAGATCCAGTGACTGATGGAGTGTAGTAATAGCTGACCTCGGTCTTGTTGCCGATCGAGTCGAGGTACGACACTGAAGTCTGCGCTGAGCCCGTCTGAGTTGTGCCCGGCTCAAGCGAGCTAGCAAGAGCGAAAAGATAATCCGCGAGACCAGCTGTCGGTGTCACAGTAGCAGCACAGTACTCCGAACTAATGCTCGAAAGTGTATCCTCACTTATACTCCCAGCTCCATCCATCTCGCCTCCATGTTTCTTATAGCAGGAAAAGCACCCATTCGCCAAATCCCAAAACTGACTCTCACACAAGCAGACGCGCTGAGTATCGTTGCTTTGGGTAGGAATATCGTCGTCACTGTCGTCGCTTTGTCGTCTCTTCAGAGCATCGTAGGCGGAGTTTATCACGGAAAGGTAATCTGGACCGTAGATACATTGGGCTTGAATCGCTGCGATCTATTAGAATCTACGAGTCAGTGCAAAGTTCTCTGTTTCAGTTGGAGGAAAGATTGAACTTACTGCATTGCAAGGAGCATTGAAATCTGGCATATTACTTGAGTTATTTGGTTGGCATACTGATACGAGATATTCTTCTTGACCATGAGATTGTGCGTTTGCGAGGACTGCAATAGCAGTAACGAGAATTGCTTGGGTGGACTTCATGATTGCTGCTGCTGTTCCCGTCGTCCTTTTTCCAGCTTTAAGCACAGCTTGATTGTTTGCTTCAAGAATTTAGTCCTACTGTCTACGCGCGCGTACAACAGCGCGTGCTACTCAAGCTATATATACTTGGAAACCAGGAGATATGCTGCTTAGCGCTGGACATTGGCGCCACCCATGGACCATTTCAGCCTCGTTTCCGCAATGCAAAGACATATTCGTTAACAGGCCTGTAGGAAGATTGCATGGAGTGTGAATCAGGGGTTTCGCGTGTTAAAAGTGGTTTCTTTTGAAGCGCGAAGGATTCGAGACCGAGCGACCATCCTGCAATGCAACACCGGCTCGTTGTGCCGATGTCCGGACAACTTGGCTGCCTGCACTTTTAGCTACAGTCTGTGGTATCGTTGTGATATCTTCTATGTGCAGACGAGGTATGTACTGCTTGAAAGATCTTCCAAGTTCTTTCTGAGATCAAGAACCTGTTCTTGAACATGTGCGAACATGGTCAAGCTTGTTTGCCGCCTCGTTGCTTCGCTGGCTGACCAGGATACATATGGTTTTCACATCGAATCAAGACTTGTCGCAGCCACTTTCCAGCAATCTTCTTTGATTCGGACATTCTCGTACATACATATCCATTCACTCTTCGCTCCTATGCCAAGAAGAGAGATTTATTCCAGCCCACCAAACGCCAGGCTACTATGCCGTCCCGCCCAAATGCCACTGTCGCTAAATGTTGAACCTGCACTTTTTCTCCAATGCGATATATTCCCGCCTTATATGGGACCCGCCTGCTCATGAAATCGATACAAAGAAAATCGAACAATGCTCAACTCTGGTCGTCTACATCGGTCCGCTGAAATCTGGCCAGAAACCCATTGACCGGATTCTGTTCGTTCGCGGTATTGGAATCTAACCTCACAAGCGGGCTTCTCGGACTAATCGAATCGCTCTTTATGCGGGTGCCTCCAAGTACGTGCGCACTGAGTTGGTCTATGGAACCTTGGAACCAGCCTGTCGCGGGGTCGAATTGTGGTGAAGGCTGGCACCCCACCCAGGAATGTCCTCCAAGAAGGTCTTCATCCTCGTCTTGCGATATCGTGGAGTCGGAGTTGCCCTGGCCAAACCTGAATTCGTACACCTCTGACTTCGCGCAATCGGAATCATTGGCAGAGTCTGAAGTCGTCCCATCGAATGGATAGTAGGCATTACCTTCATCGTCAGATGCAGGATAGCCAGCCACCACGTAATCGTCTTCGACATCCTCATTCTCGGTGGCACCCTCGTCTTCTTGGAAGGCCTTCGCAGCACGTCCCAGGTTCAGCTGGTGATTTAGCTTTCGAAGCTCGTCCTTCATCTTGGTCCTGGAGAACCCATTCCTCGCTTGCTCTATTCGGAGCTCCAAGTTCTGAATTTGAGCCAGCAGAGCAATCTGTGCTTCGTCTTCCCTCTGTTCCTCATGGCAATGCTCCTCATTTTCCGGCACGAGCGGCTCGTAAGTGAGTACACCCTCAAATGCCTTCTCAAACGCCGCTGTATGCTTAGGCTCGACTGAAGCGAATATGATCTCGTCAATACCCTCCCACTGTTCCGCATTTGGTTTTCGTTGGCGAGGTGCGCCCGCAATCACCTTCCGCCACAATTTGGCGATTTCTTGCACAGGATGATTCATTGCCTTATTCACTCCCCATGCGCCCAGAACCAATTTCTTGGTGCCTTTCAGCTGGGCCATACGCAGGACAGACCTCATCTTTTGCTGTATTATGTCGCGATGGTTGTCACAGTAGCTGACACCACAGCTGCAGGCTCCCTCACGATCGTCGAAGCGGCCTCGATTATCTGGATGCTTTGTGATACCAGCAGACAGTACATCGATGAAGAACCGATGGCGTTTTGGTAGCTCAATGCAATGCTTGTCGCGAAACACGAGGATATCTGGCGAAAAGATTCCTCCCGTGTTCGGAAGAGCGTAGAACTCCTCGTAAAGCGAAGCGTACAACGTTGTCCGATGGCATAGGAATTCTTCCTGCGAATTCGCTCCCTCCAGGAACCCGCCCCCACGCACATTGGTTGAAGCCATGCTGTGAACCGCGACATTTGGCTGAGTCTCGCTGGCCCTCCGCGTTTCCACAGTCCTATTGGCAGCATAAGGTCTGTCGGAGAGATATGATGCAACAGAAAGACTGTCATCGCATACCACGCGGATCCTCAGGTCTGGTCGACAGACGGATGCAACAGCATCGGTCGGCGTATTGACCACGGGCTGAGGGTCGACGATCAGGTCTGCTTTGCTGACACCATGCTTGGCTCTGGGACTGGCCCTGAGTTTCTCTGGTATTGCTCTGTTGACGATATATCTTGCTCTTTGTTCGCGTTCCTCACGCTCCGCTATTCGACCCATGTTTTATTATGCCAGACCTGTTTCTGGAAAGGCTCTTAATCGCTCATGAAAGGCAGCGTATCCTCAGTGTAAAGAGTGTGCGTGGATGTGGGCGTCACAAGGTGAGAGTGGTGATGGAAATCGTTCCTCTGGATCGGTCCTAAGCGAGTCGTCAAGTCGCATGTGAAACGCCTGAAGCTCGGTACTTCTGCCGTGCAAGCAACCAATGCAAGTGTATACAACTAGCAGGGCACTCCGGGCGCAATCTGGCAGTGCCGGTAGCGGTGCGGTAGAGTATAAAGCAGAACCAGAAATCACAAAGCGGGGAAACAGCGAGTGTCGGGATGTTGTTGTAGTCTGTGGAAAGGAACAAAGACGAGAGGTCCACGAGGATGGCTGCAGAGGAGCGTTACCTCTCCAGTTTAGCTTCGATGTTCGGGAATCGCCCGTCTCCTCAGGCCCGCTTTCATGTGAGAGTGCACAGACAGCGAATCAAAGATAGCATCTCCACTCCCGTCGCAGAACGAGCAAGTGGAGCGTCAGACACGAGTGCAGCCGCAGCGCCTTGCGCGCCTGCACACAGCGCAGTCGGTCATGCCCGCTTCTTTTCTTCAGGAGCTGCTGATGAGCTGGGCTATGTTCCTTTTTAACCGGGTCATTCGTCAGCACCTTCGCATGGCGAACAGCGATGCGACGGGGATGCTCAATCATCGAGATCCACCGGCTAGTCTGAAGTGTGACGCAGCAAGAACCGTGCTATTGTGGAAAAGGTTCGGTGGCGCAATTCAGTAGCGTGTCGTCCGCCGAACTCGTTCTCCTGCCCCAAGACTGCAACAGCCGATTCTTCGGATGGAATGTAAAACAGACCCATTGTCGCTGTCGCCGCGTTCTGCAAAGCGGAAGGGATCAATGGCACGCAGGGATGGGCCTGCTTGTCAGCCTTTCATGTGATGCTTTCACCGCGTGCAATGAGTCTTTCCGGGCGGAAATGAACTCCGAAAGCTGCATTCCCTGCCGTCTGTCACGAGGGACACTGCCAGGTTCAGAAGCCGCTTGGCTGGTGTTCGCTCATGCCACAGGTGGAAGCACTTCGAGAGTGCGTCCGATGCATATGAAAGACGTCGTCGAATATGTAGAAGAGGTAGCACAAACCCGGATTCTCGTGCATTTGCTTGTGATGCTGCTGGTCTTCCTCTAGCCGCATCGTAATAACTGTGGACCGGAAATAGACATCGCTAGAGTGCATTGATTATCATGCTTGGCTGTGTACGTCCTTTGCGCCAAGCCCAGGCGTAGATAGACAAGCGGTCTGGACCTGGACACTGGAAGCCAGCAGTATGGAAGTATCGAACATGAACATGGCCTGAGAAGGTGTTGGTTCAGTGTTTGCCTTTGCAGCAAGCTTGGTGGTGGACGTGTCGGGCCATTCTCAGTTGCAAGCCAGTTCGGAAGCCGGCGAGACACAACTGACGCACCACTAGCGTCAGGTCACATCTCGAACTGTTGACATGTGAAAGAGCACAGCGGCGAGCATTAAATTGATACACCACCTTCGCGAACCATTCGAGCGATGCCGGCCATGAGCGCTCCCCCTTCAGCTGCTCACAAGGAGTCCAATTACACTCCGATTCCACAAGCGAAGCCGTTCGTCTCGTCGCTCCGATATCCATCCTCCCGCAAAACCATATACGACCGCAACCTCAATCGCACCAAGACAACAGAGATATCGCTAGCATCATTTGCATACCTATTTAACAGCTTGATCACGTATCATCATGGCAAATCGGGCTCAGTCAGCGAGATCGAATCACGTCTCAATCGCGCTGGGTATCCCATAGGTGTCAAAATGCTCGATCTCTTACTGTACAGACAGCCAGCACGCACAGCTGCAAGACCCACACGTATGCTGGACCTCCTGCAGTTCATTCACGGTTCTCTATGGCGTGCACTGTTTAACAGAAGTGCCGATGCACTGGAGCAGAGCAATACCAAGAAAAATGAGTACATGATTGTGGATAATGAGCCACTTGTCAACACGTTCATAAGCATACCGAAAGAGATGAGCCAATTGAATTGCGCAGCATTCGTTGCGGGCATTATAGAAGGCATGTGTGACGCGGCAGGTTTCAGCACTGAAGGAGTGACAGCACATTGGGCAGGGGAAGGCGACGAGATGTGGCCGGGCAAAACGATTTTCCTTTTACGCTTTAAGGAGAGCGTTGTGGAGAGGGAGGAGGCTATCAAGGCTGGTGGAGGTTGAACGACAAATCAGGCATGAAATTCGAATGCTTGCGCCCGACGGACATATTTCACATGCTAGCTCAACGCGAGAGCAAAAGCCTCTTCGACCCAAAACGCCGCCTGTATCGCAAGACTTTTCGTACAGATAGCTGGCGCACGAATCTGGTCACTCAGCAGGACCCACATCTGTGACGGAATCTGGACTCGGAAGGAACTATCATGTGAAAGTCCCACCAGTCAGCGGACAATACCGATTGGTGCAGCAGTGGCCGCGACTGCCCACATCCAGCTTAATGGCTGAGCCGAAGAATCTGATACCGTGGCGTGCTGCTGGATGTCCGCCATCTCTGTATCATTTACAAAAGCTGCCTCCTGGCTTGGCTGAAGCTGGCTCGCATCGAGCACGTCCTTCCAATCTTCAACAAAGTCGGCATCACTTGATTCAAGCAGCCGTTTCCCTAAGTAATGGGACCAGCCGCCAGGATGGGTACAGCACCACTGCATAATTTCTCTGCGCAATTTCGTCCGCTGTGCATCCGTCTGCGCGAAGTCTAGCATATGTAGCAGCCACAAACATATGCCTTCAACATGTGCATCGTCCTGTGGCCTTGCATTTTCTTGGTCGATCCTTGACAGTGAGCTTGCCACCAGCGCATTCAGAAAGGACTTTTGCTGCTTGATAATATCTTGCAGCAGGCCTTCCCAGATCAAGAATGCTCCACTTAATGATGACCCAAATTCTCGTTTTGACGGTAACAAAAGTCCATCTTCAATAAGCACATCCGCTACAGCGTGGGTTCGAGGGAGGACAGAACTGGCGCCATTCGCCTTGATGAGACTTAGGCATGCTTTGGAGGCAGACTGTACATCTTCCGTTTGCTGGCGCTGATTCTTAGTCCGCACTGCATCACGCCGTGCACTTCGCCAGCTTTTGAAGAACTCTTTGGCCTGACTTCTCGCTTTGGGCAGCGATGCAGCAAGTGCAGCATCAGACTCAGGTTCTTCAAGACGACTCCAGTACACATTCCAGAGCCAGTCCAATGCTTCTTGCGTAGCCTTGACTAATCGATGAATGGCTGGCAGTTCCTCGTGTGTTGCTTCGTGTCTCAGAGCAACGAAAGCCGGAGGCATACCAATCTGCTTTGCGATATCAAGCATGCTGCTAGGCTCTAACGATCGTTCCTTGTTGCGGCCAATATCACAGAAGCCGGTGACGAATCGCGAGAATGCTGCACTATACACTGCTCTGACACTGAAAATGGAGATCCCTGGGACAAAGTCAGCCAAAGGCCGCTCGTGACACGTGCACAACATCAGCTTCGTGAACTAAACTCATACCTTCTATATCGTGATGTAGAATCGCGTCAACCAAGAGTGCTGTAGACTCGACTGCATGAGGCAGATTGCCTCGCAGCTTCCAAGCCATTACTCGATCGACAGCATGTCTGCGTTCGGAATCTCCGTACAGCTGTCGACACACCTCCAGCAGGTCCTTTTGATGACGCCAAGGAGTGATTGCGTATTTTGCCATGATTCAATATGTCTCATCTGACCGCCGCTGCTGAGTTGTTGATGAATACGGAGAGCAGTGCAACATTTCTTCACTTACTAATTTCTCAGTCAGACGCAAACCCCTGTTATCGATAGCGGACGCCAACGTGCCGAGCTTCCTTGCTCCTCGTGCCTCGACCTAGAAACATCGTCATAAAGACGAGCCGGTTACAAGTCTAGCATGTCTTCCGCGGGTCACACAGGTGTCACTGGACTATTGAAGAGCGCGAAGAAGAGGCTGACAGGATCTACTTCGCACTCAGACCACGAGCTACCCACAGAAGACAATATGGACGCCACGACTAAATCCAATTCGAACCAGTTTGAGGACGCGTTCGGCCGTCGTCTCAGCGTTCAGCACGAGGTACGGCCACTGCAGATGTGAATCAGTCGCAGGGAGCTGATGTACTCCCAAGGATGAAGACGGCGGCGTGTTGCACACCAGCGACTCGGAGGGATTGTCAGAACAGCTAGAAGTGATATTTGACAAGCAAGATGCACAGAGGCGGAGGGCATCCCTGGTGCCGTCGAGTGGGAGGCCCAAGTCTGGTCGGAAAAGGACAGACTGTATAGTACATGGGCTGTTGGTCGCTAAAATGCGACCTGGAAGTCCAATAAAACCTGACGAAAGCATGCACCGGCCTGCCGACAAGGAGATCGAACCCCAGAGCGAAGACCACCATGTTCAGTCGAGGCTTTTGACCAAGAAGCAATTGTCCGATATGGCTTTCAATATACGAGAGTTGAGCAAGAAGCTGGGCAGAATAAAATTGCTGGTCAAAGTCCGGAACGTCTTCCTTCTTACCAAGGCTCACGATCAGAAGCTCATCAAGCTGACACGGGATGTGACTGACTGGCTGTTGAAGCAGCAGAATTCGGACGGAAAGAGCTATGTGGTCTGGGTAGAGGAGACGATGAGGGAGAACAAGGCATTCGATGCGGACGGACTGCTAGCTCAGGACCCTTCATACAAGGACCGCTTGAGGTACTGGACCAACGAGCTATGTGCAAAGAAGCCACAGACATTCGAGATTTGTCTTGCTCTTGGTGGCGATGGTACGGTTTTGTACGCTTCATGGCTGTTTCAAAGGATTGTGCCGCCTGTGATGTCTTTCGCTCTTGGCTCCCTTGGTTTCCTTACCAAGTTTGACTTCGACAACTATCCGCACATCCTGACGAGAGCGTTTGACAAGGGCGTAACTGTTTCGTTGCGTCTGCGGTTCGAAGCAACAATTATGAAAAGTAAGAGGAAAGCTCAGGAGGACGAACAGTACTCCCGCGATCTCGTCGACGAATTGATCGGCGATGGCAGCGACGATCCTTCCACTCACGGTCCGGATGGCACCCATAATATTCTTAACGACATAGTGATAGATCGAGGTCCCAATCCGACTATGAGCAGTATCGAGGTCTTCGGCGATGAAGAGCACTTCACCACGGTCCAAGCAGATGGCATTTGCGTCGCTACTCCGACAGGATCAACAGCATACAACTTAGCTGCTGGGGGCAGTCTCTGCCACCCGGACAATCCTGTCATCCTCGTTACCGCCATAGCACCTCACACGCTCTCCTTTCGACCTATCATCCTGCCGGACACAATCGTCCTGCGCATTGGCGTGCCTTATGATGCGAGGGCAAGTTGTTGGGCTAGCTTTGACGGAAAGGAAAGGTACGTGAAATGCAGCTTAATGCCAGTGCCGCTACTTATACTGACATGCGCTAGATCTGAGCTGAAGCCTGGCGACTATGTCACGATATCAGCAAGTCGCTTTCCCTTCCCTTCTGTACTTCCTCTGGATTCTTCGAGGGAGGATTGGGTAGATAGCATTTCACGGACGCTTAATTGGAATAACAGACAACGGCAGAAAGCATTTGATGAAGGACATAAAGTCGCAGATGACCCTAGCAAATAGAGGACAGAAACAAAAGTACATCTCATGCATTCCATCGAACCAGTGTTGTCCGCCAATGCTCACAGTCAAGGCTCGTTACTTTCTCTCCAATGTTCAAGCGGAGCTACCTCCGCGCCCAAGCACGAAGCTCTCTCCATCACCACCTGTCTAGCTTGACCTTGCTCACTTCACTCTTGATCATCAAACCCATCTCTATGCAACTCAGGATCCAATGTCCAGCCATGGCATCGGAACCATAGGTAGATTCTTGAAATACACAGTGCTACCATTCCAGATCGCCGTGTGCACCACAATCTTCATCAACGATTCCGTCCTCGAAGTCGCGTCCGTCAATGGCGACTCAATGCACCCAACT
Organism: Pseudocercospora fuligena; assembly: GCA_014298035.1. NCBI lineage: Eukaryota > Fungi > Ascomycota > Dothideomycetes > Mycosphaerellales > Mycosphaerellaceae > Pseudocercospora > Pseudocercospora fuligena. The sequence goes on along the minus strand of JABCIY010000061.1, from coordinate 215,769 downwards.
CTATCACCGGACTACTCAAAAGACGGCTCTCGCGACTACATAATCTGGAAGAAATGGAACGCGACCAAAGACCTTGCAAGAGGCGACATAGTCCTATTTCACTCGCTGCAAAATCCCGAGAACCTCAGTATCAAAAGAGTCGTCGCTGTAGGCGGAGACACTGTTCTGCTTGACCCGAAGAGAAGGCCTGAAGAAGTGGCTAATGGGAGACGGAATCCTTATTGTAAGAGCTGGGATATTATGTTCGAGAATGGGCGTGGAAGGAAAGAGATTCCGGAAGGACATGTTTGGGTTGAAGGGGATAATTGGAGGAGTACGCATGATAGTAATGCTTATGGACCTATCAGCAAATCTTTGATTTTGGGTAAAGCTGTTGGTCTTTTTAAGCCTTTCGGTCAGTTTGGAAGCAAGCCTTGGGAGAGCTACAACATTCGCACGAAAGTGATGCCTGGGCAAGATTTGAAAGCGTGGAGGAAGGATGATACCGGTACTTGGTGGGAGCCGCATTGAATGATGCTTGGGATGGATCATGATCTATCTTCTATGGTGGCAGCTGGAGCCCAACCAAAGCTACCGCTTTCCGAACACCACGTCGATCTGCTTGATCACTGCTTCAGTGACCTGCTTGGTGTTCGCAGAGCCGCCCATGTCTTTCGTCCGAGTCTCGGGATTGCTGGTCACATTTTCGATAGCAGTCATCATCTTGTCTGCAACATCATCGAGAGAACCTGCACCGACCCATCGCACCATTTCGGCCGCGGACCAGAACGCGCCAACAGGGTTTGCGATACCCTGCCCTGCAATGTCAGGCGCTGAACCATGAATGGGCTCAAACATGGAAGGATACTGTCGAGTTGGGTCAAGGTTAGATGATGGCGCGATACCGATCGAGCCTGCGAGTGCAGCTGCAAGATCTGAGAGGATATCTGCATGCACTAATGGAGATGTCAATCAAGGGCTCAGCCTGAGAAAAGTCTGATACTTACGATTGGTGGCAACGATCGTGTCCATGCTCTCAGGCTTATTCACCATTCTCACAGTCATCGCATCAACCAACATCTTGTCCCACTCAACAACGCCCTCATACTCTTTGGCCACCTCCATAAATACTTTGTCCCAAAGTACCATGCCATGCCTTTGAGCATTACTCTTCGTAACCATAGTCAACTTCTTCTTGGGCCTCGACTTCGCCGTCTCAAAAGCAAACCTCATAATCCTCTCAATACCCACCCTAGTAAAAATCGCAACCTCTGTAGCAATCGTATGCGGACTATTCTCATGCGTCGTACCACCCTGTCCAGCATATTCCCCCTCACTATTCTCCCTAATAATCACCCAATCCAAATCACTCGGTTTCTTCTGCAACTGAGCTAAAGGTGCCGTCGTACCCGGTAAAATCCTCGTGGGTCGGACATTCACATATTGATTATTATATTTCCTGATCGGGAGGATTAAACTCCATAGAGAAATGTGGTCGGGAACGTTCGGCCATCCTACAGCACCGAAGTAAATCGCGTCGTGTTTTGCGAGTTGTTGCATTCCATCTTCGGGCATGTACCAGCCTCTTTCTAGATAGGCTTTGGAGGACCAGTCGAAGGTTGTGAAGTTGAAGGTGAATGTTTCTACCGTTTGGGCGAGTTTGTGGAGGACTTGTTCTGCGGCTTCTGTGATTTCTGTTCCGATTCCGTCGCCGGGGATTGAGGCTATGTTGTAGGTCTTTGTGGCGGTCATGGTGAAGACTGTCCTTTTGAGGTTGATGTGTCCTAATTGATGCTATGACTGTCTACATATATGTTTCCTTTTTCACAATGCCTCCAAATGTCCATTGCCGTGGTCAGCGAGAGTATAGGCTGATCTTTCAGCCGGCGGGATGAAGAGGGCCCCGCAGGTGAATCCATGAAGCCAAGCGATCTCGGTGTTCATTGTGTTACTATGCATTGTCTCCAATGAAGCGTCTTTCGAGACTTGAAACTGTATAGAGAGGTTTAACATAACTTTATGTGATGTATGTAGTTATCTGAGACACGCTCGAGCTCAAGTCCGCGTATTTCGTCCAGGAACTCGCGTCATTTTCAGGAACAAGCCACTTGTCCAGGGTTCAATCTGTCTGTGCTTGTGAAGCTTCCCAGGTCCTCTCACCGTCAAGATAGCAACCACAACACTACATTCACAGCCTTGTCACGCGATCTCCTCACCCTATACCATTTGATTCGATCCCTTCATCCCAGCAATTCAAGATGTCCTTCCCTCCAGGCGGCACCTACTTCGACGGCAAGAAATCCTTCAACAACGTAACAATCGACACCAGCAAAGACGATGCAATCAACACCACAGAATTCCTCGAAGCCGCAGAAGCCGTTGCCGCACTGTTCGATGTAATAGGAGGCGTTGCGTTCGGACCTGTGAAGAGCGATATGACAGGCAACATAAAGAAAGTGCGAGACAGGCAACTCGCTGCACCGCTTGAGGGCGAGAACTTGCAGGATCTTGTGAGGAATGAGTTGAAGACTAAGAAACATACTGCTACTGAGGGGTTGCTTTGGTTGAATAGGTATGTATGGGATGTGCCGTGGGTGAGGGGGGTGAGGTACTGATGCTGATATCTCATGCGAACAGAGGTCTGGATTTCACCGCCCAAGCTCTGAGGAAGAATGTTGATACACCAGCTGAGGAGCTTTCGGCGTCCTTCCGAGATGCTTATGGAAAGACGCTCAAGCAGCACCATTCTTTCCTTGTGAAGCCGATTTTCTCTGCTGCAATGTCTGCTACTCCATACAGGAAAGACTTCTATGCTAAGCTGGGTGACGATCAGCCAAGAGTGAACAAGGAGTTGGGTGATTGGTTGGTCGGGTTGGAGAAGAATGTTGCGATTTTGAACAAGTTCCTCGCGAGCAAGGAGGCGAAGTGGTAGATGCTTGGTGAAGAAAGAGGATGAGATGAGCTCGAGATCAGAGCTGGGGTATATTGCAGGCTATGAATTCAAGCAACACAGGAAGAAATCATGCGTGACGGGCTCTAGCGGAGTCCAGTAAGCGCTCGCCTGAGCACAGCGCAGAAGCTATTGAATAGAACCTGGTCGTGACCTCTCAGCCACCGGACCTCGACTTCTTGGTCTTTGCACGAAATCTTGACTGCGAGCCCGATTTGGTCCTCGTCTTCACCCTGAGCTCCATTGGCACTGGGCTCAGCGTCAATTTCTTTGCCGAGACTCGCGAGCTTTTCTTTCTGCTTGCGTTTCCTCCTAGCCTTGCCACTCCACATATCCTCCTTACACTGCATGACTCCAGCATCAAGCAACGGCCTCCATACCCACTTAACACCTTCGTAAGCTCTCATAGCCTCATTCACAGCCTTTCCCAACGCCCGCGTATTCTTCCCTTCAACCTTAATCGTATTCGCAGTAGCCATAGGCAAAACCTGCAAGACCAAGTCCCCATGTCTAGCCACATCATTCCTCGGTCTCAAATCCTGAAAACTCCACGCCACAGCATATCTCTTCGTCTTATGCCCCGGATGTAAACTCGTAACAGCAAAATTTTCAATTTCGCTCTCCTTCAATTTCGCAACAATTTGTTGCAAGGAGGACATTTTCGATAAGAATGCTGTGTACCATTGTACACGTTCCCGCAATTTCAGACTTTCTTCTAGAATTCTTGTCACGAATCCTACATCGCCTTCTGGGCATATCATTTCGTTTTGAGAGCCGACGCAGACTGCTGATGGTGCTTCGTCAGATGGCTTTCCGGGATCTTTGTAGGAGTTCAAGAAATCTTGTTCGGAAGAGTAGAATGGTGGGTTGGTCATTACGAAATCAAGTTCTTCGACTCCCATCTCATCTATTGGAATTAGGCTTCCTGTGGATTTGGTTTGCTTGAGACGGATCCTTTCAGCTAGATGGTTGAGTTTGACGTTTTGTTTTGCATGTTCGAGGGAATGTGCGTCGATGTCTGTACCTGCCATACGCCATTCTGGACGACTCGAGCAGGCGAGAAGTGCGTAGATACACGAAGCACCGACGCCGATGTCGAGGCCGACTACTTCTCGTTCCTCATCGTAGTAGTCGGAGAAGGAGTCAGAGGTTGTGTCGAGAAGGTCCTGAACCCAGCGGACATAGTTCCATCGAACGGGTACTGGTGGACAAAGTCTGTCGTCTGGTAAGTTCAAGCTCAGGCCGAAGTCGTGCTTCAGCAGGGACTTTGTGAGTTGTCTGATGACCTGATCAGCATTGAGTTCTCTTTCAGAGTGGCCTGGAATTCATACTGAACGACTTTTGGGTCGTGAAAGTCGATCCACCCTTCGCGCTTTCCTGTAGCTGACACTGCTGCAAATTCTGGATCTGCCCTTGCCAATGCTTCGAAGTCCACATCTTGAGAATAGTATTCAGTCCTGCGCTTCTTTGGAGGTGGACTCGACATGTTGATGAAGAAGATGAGAGAGGCTTCGAGGTTGTGGTTGTCGAGGTTGCGGTGTGGGGGAAATCGGGAGATTCAACACAGCGAGCAGCCTAGCCTGACTGGTGTACAATCCTATCTGTTGCAGATGCTATACACGATTTATAGCACAGTACATCGAGCTTATGGTAAAGAGAAGAGAGTCTCCGATTGATCACAAGAGCATGGAGAATCTACGATTTCCACCTTGTTGACTGCCAGCTCGCTCGTGCTGCTTTTCACGAAGATGGCAGATCATTCGAGTGAACACTGGCCCCTGCTTAAGAGCGCGACATCACAATCGCGAGAGAGTTTCTAGTACGTGCTAGTCTGTCCATAGCTCGCGAGAGTCCACCGTACGCATCATCAAAGCCAACTCCAGGTGAACCGGCTCTCTCACATGCCAATCACTCTTGCCTAGCACGGACCAGAAATCAACCTCACTTCAACGCACATGCGCTCTGCACGTGGCCTTTAAAACGCTTCCATATTCTTCAACCTCGCCTTGACATTAACATCAACATCAACACCAAGACACCGACAACCCCAACAGACCAACCTCTTCCCCAACCACAACCTCTCACTTAGCAATCATGGACGGCTTCGACGGCGACATGAACATCATCTCCGGCGCCGACAAGAAATACTTCACCAAAACCCCCGCCAACGTCTCAGCAGACCACTGGGACACACCACCACCAACCGTCAAGAAGCGCGGCGGCAAGAAGAGAATCGTCGCACCAGGCGAATCCTCCGACGAAGGAGCCCCCAAAACCAAGAAAATTAAGAAACAGTCCGAAGGAAAACCACTAGCAGGTCCCTCAAAAGCCGCAGCAGCAGCCCTCGCCCGTCCAAAACAGAAGCGGAAATCCACTGGCAAGAAACACGCACAGACTCGACCGATTCCTCGCTCTCATGATGAGTGCGATGAAGCGGATAGATTGCTTCTGGAGTTGAGAGATGATGGTGGGGATTGGAAGGATATTCGACCGAAGTGGACTGAACTCACGGGCGAGAAAACCGCTCCCTCAACCCTTCCAAATCGTTATGCTAGGATTAAGTAAGCCATCCCCTTTCCCTCCTTCCACCTCTCACTGACGTTCGTTCATAGATCCAATCTCACAGTCATCGAAGAAGGCGACAACGAACGTCTCCTTCAAGCTAAGCGGCAGGTTGAAGATACTTTCGATGCGACCAAGTGGGAGTTGATTGCCAATATCGTGGAGGAGAAAGGTGGACAGCGGTATTTGGGTCTTGTGTTGAAGAGACAGTATAAGAAGCTCATGGTTAGTATTGGGACTGTGCCACCAGAAGGGATTGCGGATCCGGATTTTTTGATTCCGGAACTCGAGAGTGATGATGAGGTTGCTACGAAGCGGGAGAAGGGTGCAGCTGCGGAGGTGGAGGAGGATGGGGATGTGGATGAGAAGATGGATGTTGAGGACGATGATGTTTGAGTGGGAGGTGCGTCTTATGCTTTCTCTCGGCAGACGGCAGCGGGTTTGCTTATGGAGTCGTGGATGGGTCATCCGAAATGTCGTGAGCCATGCGGGCTGCGGCAGGTGTTTGCTTCTAGAATCTGAGAGCAGCTGAGCGACGGAGAGCGCGAGCAGTAGCTGCAAGGAGCAGCGATGAATTCGAGATGATCTGCACAAATTGAAAAGTTCGGACTGAAGCTCGGTGAGGAGTGCTCGTCAGCTTTCATATTGTCAAGTGCATTTCCTGTTCAAGCACAATGCCAGGCTCTCATCATCTTCTATCCCTCCTCCGATCATCATCATAGTATGACCGCCTCCTATCATCATCCCTTCCTCCACGGTCTCTCCGATCATATCTATCACGCTCTCGGTATTCATCTCTTGTCGACCGCCGGTCATCATATCTTCCATCTCGATCACGTTCCCTCGCTCTCGGTCTGTCGCGATCAGAGTCACGATCTCGGTCACCAGCCCTCTCGTCGCGGTCTCTGGGAGGTCCTCGCTCTCGGTCTGGAGCAGGTCCTCGGGGAGAATCTCTAGCACTCCGCCTGTCGTCATAGTCTCGTCCATGCCGATCTCTATCACGCGGCTCACGACCGGGGGGATAGTCTCGGTGTCTGCTTCGGTCTCTGGAATGGTCGCGATCCCGATCACGATCGTGGCTACGTGGGACGGGCACTTCGATTTCCTCTTCGTATTCTTCCCATTCCTCTGTGAAGTGACGCTTGACCTCCACTCGCTCATCTGTGGCACGTTGTGGGTCGAGCATGAAACGCAAAGTGCCATTCGTTTGGGGTGTCGTCTGGCTTTCGATGTTGTTGTTGATCTGCTGTGGTGGAGCCTGTGTGCCTGGTTGCGGAGGCGAGACTGGAGTAGGATGGCCATTCGCAACGCGCAGAGTACTGCTGTTGCCATTCGTGTTGTCTGGCGATGGTGGAGGCTGAACCACTGTGTATCGTGGCAACCTGGAGTCAGAGCACTCCTTGTTGAGCTCGAGGCGGATTCGGAGCATATCGTCCAGCTTGATCTTCGGACCCAGAATCGTGGACTGCGTGTGATGAGTATACAGATCCAAGGCGTCCAGCAGTGTCTCCATCACCTCTTCTCGTGTCGTATGCCATCTCTTCAAATCCAGTGTCTGTAGATCGTCCCTAACGCTGCAGACATTATTTGGTGATGTTGCAGCTTTGAAATGTGCAGCAAGCTCCAAACTCGCCAGCGCAAGGGTTGAGCTCGTCTGCTTAAGCGGCGCAAAAGTCCGGTGCAAGTCCGTCAATATCGTCCAAGCCAACTTGGTCACACTCCTCAAATCCTCGCTCTTGCGCAAGCTCTTGCCAATCTTGATCAGCACATGATGAGGATCTCGACTGCGAAAGTCAAAGCCTCCTGCTTCCAATACCATGCGCTCAACACCAATGACACTACGCTGTTGCTGCTCCAAAATAGGATCATCTGAGCCAATCTGCTCATGTACTGCCAATTTCATGTTCCATGCTGCGGCCAAAATATCTCGGCTCTTCTTCAGCGTATCCTCATTCTTGCAACTTGTCAGCAAGCTCGCAGCTGCAGGCTCCGTCCAATTCAACAAGTATTTCTCCTCCTGGTTAACCAAGCGAAATTTGTGGTAGTAGACGCAGGCAGTGGTGTAGGTCTTGATGGGCAGCTGAAGCGCACGGCGGACGTTATCCAGCCATGCGACTCCTTGCAACCGAGCAGTGTCCTCACGAGCTTCTTGTAGACTTCTCTCTTGCGCATCCAAGCCTGAGGGAGCAAGCTTCTTCTCGATGGCTGACTGGGTGATGTATGGTGCCGAAACGCGGATTGTTGATGGATGAGGGCCGATTATTTTCGCTTCGCCGTTCGACATTCGCTTCGTCGCGCCCATCGCGAGGCCTTTTTCGGTCTTGGAAGGCGCTGAGCCTTTCGTTGTTGTCGTCTTTTGGTTGGCGGTTGATCTCGACTTCGACTGGCCGTGTCGAGGCGTCTCGGCAGACGCGATTGTGCCAAGCCCGCTCGGAGCTTCAGCTTTCACCGCTGCACTTCCCTTCTTCTCCTTCTTGTTGATATTCATTTCCACCTTTGCATCGTTAGTTGGCTTTTCTGGTGCATCTCTAGGATCGTTTGTGCCGTCCAGCATCACTGTCTCCGGGAAAATGTCGCTGGCGGCTTCGTTTTTGATCATAGCCTGCTTGTGATGCATGGCCATAATGTCGTCTTCGTCCTGAAGCAGGGACCCAGCCTGGCCTTTCTTGTGCGCTTGGTAACGCTCCCAGTACGAGACACGGCTGTCCTCTTGAACAATCTCACGCATCGGAGGTGGCGCCTGCTCCTGAGGAATTGACCGATGATGCGATGAGTCTGACCGCGACTCTACTGGTGGCAACGAGCCATTGCGCGTTGATGGTCGCGAGCTCAAGTGCTCTGGCGTAGGTCTGAGGCTGTCCGTCGAGTTCTTAACGTCGATACCTCGCTCAGCCTTGCTACGATTCTGCTCCTTGCGCATGATGCGGTAGAGGTAATCCTGTGCTGCGATTGGTAACGCATCATTCTTGCACTGTCTGGGCAGATGTCCTGTAGTCCCACAGCGTACGCAAAGAGGATCGCCCCAGACGAAGCGATAGATCATGGCGCCGTTGATGAACGGATTATCTGAAGCTGATGGATCGAAGTGCTGTCCCACAGGCTGGCCTGTTCTGTTGTCCATACCTGGAGGTGCCACATAGGAGGCTTGCGTTGCTGGCGAAGATCCTCTGTATTCTTGATGCGACTCTGAGTAGAACGAAGATGATGGGAGACGCTCGTCACGAGCGCCATAACGTGGGTCAAACTCCGGTGCTGGTGACCTGGACGATCCGAATGCATCAGATATCAGGTTTAATCTGTCCGGATGAGGGAGGTGCGAAGAAGATGGGTCTCTATCAGAAGACCGCGTTGGGCGGTAGTGCCCTGGCTCGTCTACGAGATGGTGTCGCGCAGGATGTACATTTGAGTGCTATAAGATTTGGGTCAGTTAGTCCTCAATCAAAAATGCTAAACGCTTACGTTATCTGGTAGGTCGCTCGGCCAAGGACGTTGGTGTGGCCGCGGATAGTCGTTGTATTCAGCGTATGCAATAGGTGGATGCGGTGGCGGCGATGGTTGTCCATACATCTGGTGTCGGCGACCATTATCGTACCAGCGCTCATCATGCCCATCGACGGCGACAGGATAGCCTCGAGGTGGTGGCGGCGGCGGAGGCGCACGACCACTGCCATAGTCATGGTGTCTCGGCGCATCGATGTCCCTCGAGGGCACGATGTATTCGCCTCTGTCGCGAGCTTCAAGCATGGAGTGATGGTCCCAAATCTTGCGTATCTCGTCTTCGCCCGGATGGACCCATCTGCAGGTTTCTGGATGATTGCATTTGGTCTTGTGCATTGCGTGGAATTTGCAAATGCCATACTCTTCTTCCCATGGCACGTAAACCATATTGACTGACTGCGACTTTCGAGTTAGGTGTTTGTTTGTTGTTTGGTCTGAAGTTTGGTGCAGCGCAAGATACTATGGCTGTGGAATCCCAACAGGACTATGGCAAAGCGGTCGTTTCACTTCAAGTGAAATAGTAATTCGAGGTCCGAAGCGCGATGGTCGCGAGTCTGGCTTCAAACGTCTTTTAGAGCTTCGGCGTTGTTTATCTCAACGGCCCGCATGCAGCGTTTGTTCGGCAAGCTGCAGGACGGAGACTGTCAAGGGTTTGGTGTGATCCATGATGCAAGTAGCATTTGAAGATGCCTGGTTCACGATTCTCGGTTTCTCTCGTCTTTTGGCAAGCCCAAATAGAGGATAAGCCATGAGACAGTACACATCAAGAGGTTCTCGCCAGCAGAGAGTCGCATGAGAAACCAAGGTGGAGATGAGTCGAGCTCTTATCCTGTCTATCTACAGCCTTTTAAAAGTGAGTAGCAGTTGCACTCTGCGCTCTGCGCTCTACGTTCCATGCTCGAGACTGGACTACTGTCTGCAACGTGCCGACCATCGCTTGGGCCGTATGGCGGAGCTGTTCATGGCGGCGAAGTTCTAGTCTATGGTGACTGCGCAACGCGAGTAGCTCTTCTTCCCCCGACTTTCTCCTTAACCACGCTCTAGATTCCGACGCTCTCATGAAAGGGCGAGAATCGGGCGTCATAGACCTCCCCTTCCTGCGTCATAACGACTTTCCTCTTCTCCCAAGGCTTCTTCTCGTCGCACTTCTCCAATATGTCGTAGCTTAGCGACATGCAACGGCCATCCCACTTCACCTTTGCCCAGGCGCACAAGATCCAGTATTCGTCGCCATTCTCGTCGGTTCCTGAATCGAAGTCGTGTTTATCGAGCTCTGCGGTATCTAGAGGGATGGTGACAGTCATCCAGGGATAAATATGTTTGAAGAACTCGTTCTTCCCGCCCGCCTTACGAGTTCGCTGCCCGTCCTTGAAGCTTCTGTCCCCTGACATGTAGACAAGCTCATCTGAGATGTGAGGATTTCTCTTCGGCGGACGGTACTCCATGCTGATCTTGCGCACATCGCCAGTTTCTAGAGGCGTTCCAGGTTTGACAATGATTCGAAGGCAGTCATCGATGACTCGCACGGACTCATCGTAAGGGCTAGTGTCGACCCAGTCCTTGTATATGAGCTTGATGCTTCCGTCTACCATGCGCTTTTCAGTGTACGAGTCCTTATGTAAGTCCTTGTGGAAAGGCACGCGCTGAAGCAAGCCGTAGCCGTATCTGGAAGGCAGCTTTTGCTCAACGATGTTGTCGAAGCGATGTAGTCCTCCGACCAGGATTGGGAACACACTGCCGGAACCTTCGTTGCCGGGCCTGATAATCATCACACCTCTACCTTTCTCATACTCTTGCTGAAGTCTTTGGAACAGGTAGGTGTTGGCGGAGAAGCCTCCAGTAAGCTGTATGAAGGCGAGTGGCGTGTCTTTCACATGACCATCAATCAATGCAATGACTCTCTTGGTGACTATGTCCAAGGCGGAACGGATCTCGGCAGCGGAGAAAGCGATGTCCTCTTTCGCGTATCCCATGCCGTCGATGACTTGCGTTTCGGAGTAATCGTCGCGCGCTGTAGGCCGGAGTTTCTTCTTGCTCTCTTCGATTTTCTGTCGGGCACGGCGCTCCAGTTCGCGTTGACTGAGACCAAGCTTCTCTGCACACTTTTTGACCCAGTCTGGATCTGCCTTGGCTTTCTTCTCTTTGAGTCTGGCCCATAAGAGATTATCGACTTGCAATGAGCCTGAAAGAGGGCATAAAGTCAGCACGCACTTTAAGATCTGTCGTTTGCGGTGACATTGCGATGACTTCACCCGCAGAAAACACCGCATCTCCGGTCAACACTTACCGCACAAGTCACCTTTTGTGTGACCCAGTGGCTTCAGCGCGCACTTGACGCTGAGGTCGTCCAATAGCTCGTACATCGCCACATCACCAGTGCCACAACCAAGATCAACCACGGCGAAGTTGTGCCCTCGTTTCAAAGTCTCCTTCAGTCGCATATTTGAGACCTTTTCGTGGATCTTGTCGACAAGAAAGGCTGTGGCGCTCTGAGCCTCTGATGCAAGCACGACAAGGCTGGCACCTGCCCTCTTAGCTGCGGCTTGCATCCGACGACATGCATCTGGTGTCCACATCTCTGGGACACTAATCCGCACAGTCATATTGTCAATGATCTTCTGGAATTCCTCCTTGCTGAAAGAAGCCCTTTCTACAGATTCTTCCAGGATTGCCTTCTTGCTGTCGTTGATGATAGCTCGTATATGCTCGTAGAGCAGCAAGTCGAAGGTCTTGTTACCGCCAAGCTCACTCAGGATATCCTCTGTCCTCTGTCGAACAGCGAGTGTACCCTCGTCTTCGTACAGTGCAAGCTTGAACATGTCGATTACTTTGTCTCCCAGACTTGGGTCCTCGTCCAATCGTTCCTGTAGCTTAGTGCCATGGAGGAACTCATCACCATCCCACGTGGCCATGGTGCGTATCTCTTGATTCATGCCATCCATCCAGAGTATATTGATAGCTGGTCGCGGTCCACGAGGGCGGCGGATCACATACGCACTTGAGACAGAGTAGGTGCCCCAATCTACCATAAGCTCAGCCTGACAATCGTCGGCATTGTATTCAGCTTGGACCGGCTGCTCTTCGGCTGCCTTCTTGTGCGTGAAGCGCTTCCGAGGCATGTTGCATTGCTTCAGGCAGGCAAGGAGCCGTGAGCTGCCCGGTGGCGAGCTGGATGTTGAGTCTTGAGTGTGCTGGAGGAAGCGAGCGTGGCAGAAAGGCTGGCGGTGCGCGACGATTGTCCACCTTGGTGCCGTGTGGTTGATGTGGGTGCGAAGGCTATGGTAGTCTGCTTGGCTTGCTCACGAGATTTGTAGCGCTGCGCGGCAAGCCCGTGCGCGCATGTGAGGCTGCAGTGAGGATGAAGTGAGCGATGGCCGACATCCGAAGCGCACTCGTCTCACATTCATTGGTGGATTTCAAGGCGTGATCGAACTCCTACGCCTTGAGCCGTACATCAAGGCTGCAAACAACATTTGCGCCTTCTGCCACTGCCAAAGAATCGCGCCTCGACGCTCTTCCTGACAATTCCATCGATATCTTGGACATCCGGCGCGCGACTCAAGATAACATCGGACACAGCATTTTGAGGATCGCAGTCGTGCAGAACGCTTTTCAAGATTTCCTGCTAGTCGAGGACGGCCGAAGCCAGAGTTCTGCGCCGGTAACTCGGGGGCTGAAGTACTTTCAATGAACAAGCTCTGGAAAGGTCCGTTTCGAACGTTGTGGGATAGTATGGCTTCGAACCTGATGGTCGATAGCGTCAGCGAGCCAGGAGAAGAGCGCGCGGCTGCACATGGTGCAGAGCACGACTCGAATCGGCAAGAATCCCGAGAACCTGTCAAATTGAGATTGCAAAGGCCTCCATCGATAAGTGGTTTCAAGCGCGGTCTGCAAGAAGTGGAGGGTGCTGTAGGCACACCAAGCCAGACACATCCCAACAAAATATTGAAGCACGGTGGGCATGCCGAGCCTGCAACATCCAGCACTAATACGGCCATTGTCCGCGTGGTCCATCCTTCGGCGGCTGCAAAAGAAGATGAACTATACACTGAGAAGCGACGGGAGTGGTCTCGAGAAGCAGGTCTTCGTGTGACTCCCGAGATAATGCCCACTCTCAAGCCAAAACATCCGTCAGAGATCCGACAAGAAGGCAAGCAGCGCTGGGTTTGCGAGCAAATGAGCAATATCAAGGAAGACATCGCGAAAGCAGTGAGAGCGTATTTTGCGGAGCATGGTATTCAAGAAGATTTGGACTCGAAATTCATCCAGGAGCCGGAGGAACGGCTGTTGCAGCTGTACCAGCGGCTGTTTGGCAAGGATCGGCTCCGGGCTGTCAAACAGATCCGAGCTGAAGGCCATGTACTTAGACAATATGGCATACTCACTGGTCTTTTCGGTGCTGCTGTTCATCAGTGGGTTTTCTTGGCAGACTTGCCATGGGACCTTGGCAAGGACCTCGAAACCGCTCTGGGCCCAAATTTGCAGTACGTCCGAGCTGTTCTCCGCGACATGGGCCACGACTATGATGTTTTTGTTAGCAACGTCATCGGCAGACAAGTCAACAGTGACGAGTTTCGCAATGTTGTTGTGGCAAGCTACGCAAGACAACGCGTAGAAGAGACTGCTGAAGCTTTGTCGGATCACCGCCCAGCGTTCAAGCCCCGACCAAAAAAGTCGACCACAAAGGGGGCGCCGCTACAGACCACCACAAGCGAAGGCTGGAAGTTGTTCCTGCAGAGCGCGTTTGAGACTGCTATCGGCGTGAAGCAAGTCCTGAGATCTTCGTTACGGGATACGTTCGTCGTCAGTTTCGGGAAGCCTCTGCGCAAGTACGACCTGAAGCGGCATCGCCTGTTGCACAAGTTTCCGGGCACGGAAATGGTACTGCACACCGTGATCTCAGGAGTGGAGAGAGTCCGGGAGGGCGAAAGAGTAAACTTCTCGAAAGAGGTAGTGGTCGCAATTGCGCCAATCCCAAAGACTGCCAAGTCAGCCAGCGAGGGCGTGGTACAAGAAGCTCAAGCTGATCGGGGACCATGAACATTTCATAGCGCTCATGGCGGCCCAAGGGGAAGGGCTGGATAGCGTGACATTGGCGCAGTGTGCATGGCCCTGGCATAGAGGAACGTGTGTATGCGGTATCTAGCGTAGATACATTCAGCCATGAAACCTCAGGGGAGGTATATCGCTGGACAGTCGTGTACAATGCAGCATTCTGGTTCAAGGCTCTTTCATTCACCTGACTGGTCGGGCCCCGCTCTTATGTAGTGTCATACGGGTGCGATGTTCGTAAGCCACCGTGATTGATTCTTGCAACCCATCGTGATGGTACGTTTTCGAATACCCTCCGAACGTGAAAATCGCTGTATCCTGTGCGCGTAAGAAGGTATCAAGTGCCGATGCAGGATGGAACGTGTGCCAGACAGAGCTGGAGATAGATGCGGTGATACGCTTTGAGACACTTTCCAGGTGCGAGAATGCTGTTCGAGGCGTTGAATGGTGTAAGAGATGGCAGGTGCTCTGGTGAAGACGACAAAGTTCGCGAAGCGCTGAAGTCGAGATGCCAAGCCTGGAGACAACCCTGTCAGCCCCAAAACTTTAGAATACTTTCAAGGTCGTCTTTACGTTGCTTTGCGAGACATGAAAGTATTCGACATCGCCATGAGGAGCGGGATCTAGAAATAAGACCCCATGGAGCGTGTTGTGGGCAGGTCTGACTTGCTCTCAGAAGCAAGCACGCCTCCGTCGTCTCCGGACCTCTCTAAAATCACGACTCTAGGCGACTTCGAATTCGTCAACCGGAAGCAGGATTTACACACTGGCATCACCCGGCAAGAAGATGTTAATGAGGATGAAGACGAACTAGACTTCCAGCTCTTCGCTCCATCTGCGAAGAAGAGTGACGCTCCTGTGGTGGCAAAGATCCGAATCGCAACACCAGAGGCGAGCGAACGCGAGCCTGGTTTCATTAGACCTAACAGGAACGACTCGTACTACTTCAGGAAGCCTGTATCTACTGAAGAGCGTCGGAGCTATGAAGCTGCAGCTCTCTCCGGTCAGGACATCTTAATGGCATCTCAGAAACCATGGCCTGGTATGGCGTATCCGTGGAAATTGCTAGAGATCCCAGCCTCACGGAAGCAACAACTTCTCCTCGACAGCTCGGATGTTGCCTACCGCAAGCTTTGGGGTCATCATGCGGTTTGTTCAACGCATAAGCGGCCTGGCAAGAAATCACGCATCAAAATGAGGACGAAAGCAGCAGCAGCCAAAGCCAAGCAAGCGCAAGCACAGGAGGCAGCGGCGTCGAAGGAGGCAGCCGAGCAGGAAAAGCGGACACGCCGTAATCGCGAAAAGAAGGTCAAGAAGAAGAATCGTGAAAAGGCGAAGAAGGCCGAAGCTGCCCTGACTGCTTCAGCTGCCGGCGATGCAGGAATGGCTGACAGCGAACCTGATGTCGACAATGATTGACACTCTGTGTTGCACTGGCAAGTTTTCCCAACTTGAAGACGAGAAGTTCACCATGTTGAAGTCCTTTTCATTGGCCCCTATCATTCCTGCGGCATGATGATACGATCCTGTCGGATGATGCTCGAGACACCTTGGTATATCGACTGCACCAAATATTTCGAGCGCTCTGGCCTGGCGACTTCCACGAGATGCTTGTGGGCAACTGCGCTGCTAAATAGCCATTTTTCGGACCACCTGTCCTCCGTCACGAACAGGCTCGAAGTTTTTGAGAGTGTTGTGTACGAGAGCATTTTCCAGACTCAATATGCTGGGAGGCATTTGTACGCAACAACTCGCAAATTGTCGACTTTTCTAGCCATGGAGTTAGGATATACGAGCAATACGAGTGCGGCTCTGCCCGGAGCTGGCGCAAGGATGGCCAATTAGGGCAATGTTTTGCTTAGCATTCACTCACACGGAGGAAACGGTTGCACCGGTGTCCTAAGTTGGCGAGGATACAGATTCTGCAATGATGAAACGACTCACTTACAAATGTCCAGCCGCGCATGTAGCCTTGCGCTTAATCATCGATAGCATGACGGGCCATATAATCTCCGTCGCAGCCATTGTTCAGGATAGGACAGAGTTGGCGGATGGTGGACCGGGAAAGGTCACTTAAGCAGTGCAACAGCCTCTATCTTTTCCTATCTCGACTCTGCTCAAGGCATGCAATGGCAACATATCCGGCAGACAACAAGACGATTATGTATCTGCAGCAGTTGAGCGAGGCATGCTCTTTCGCCTGTCTTGACGATGCTACAATATCTACGCTCGATGGTCTCATCAGGATGGCAACCCAAGTCAGAAACTCCAAGACTCAACTGCTGGCTCTTCCACCAGAGATCCGCAATCGTATCTGGTACCTAGCACTTGTTGAAGACTTTCGACATCAACGGGAGCATGACCACAACAGGCCGAATGAAGACGACCCAGTTCCGAGAAATCCTTTCCATATCATCAATACCTCTGCAAGACACAGAGATGCCTTGACTCAAGGCTTGATCCCACACTCACCACGCTTCATCGACTCATGTCGGCAAATCAAGGTGGAAACAGAATCCATTCTTTACAGTGAAGTGATGATCTGGGAAGAGCATAATCACATAAGCAACAAAAAGGACCCTGGTTCAGGCAGGGATCCGCTGGAGTCTGGAGACCGGAAGATCTTACTGCCGTATCAGGTACACGGCCTCTTCAACATCCGCCAACTCGGCTTACCTATCCTCAAAGTCAGACGTATCCTCGACATGCAGATGAATAATCATTGGACTGGAGTGGGCATCTGGCAATATGGAAACAAGGCATTCGTTAGTGTTTCGAGGGAGAGGTGTGGGATTTTGAGGTTTGCGAAAGAGACTGGTTTGCCAGCTACGACGTGGAGATTGCAACCGTTAATCAAGAAGGAGAATAGCTCGACCTCTGTCATGGATGTCGAGAAATGGTCGGACTTCTTTGATAAGAGGAAGGATGTCACGGTGTATATGGGGAGTATGGCAGGCTTCTGAGATCGACATGGACTTTCACGTGCGAAGCAGGACCTAAGATGTGCCTACCACAATCCAGCTCACTGTGAAAACAAGTTTCGCGGTGCACCGAGAACCATGATCATTGAAGCCTAAGATAAGCCCAGCGCGTGCATCGTAACGACAAGGCAATTTGGCATTGAGCTACATCTGGCACGTGCCGGCACGCTCGTGCTTAGCTTCATCTGCACACCTTGTATCGATCTTTTGCACAGCTTTACTGACCTAGATCCATAACACCCAACGTTTGAAGGCCGAGACGCATAACGCGAGCACCGCGCGGATCCGTCGCAACTGTGAGTAGTCATCAGGAATCCATTGAAGCCATTCGTGCCCTAAGATTGAAACAGCATTCTCGATCGTATCCGATGACTCCGATGAGCCCGACCTCAAATCCTGACAAGACGGCGAGGCGCACGCCTGAGATACCAAGCCGATGAGAGACTGCTGCTTGAGCTCCGTGACGCGATCTGGGATGAAACGCCATTTTCATGAACCTCAAAATGCGAGAAAGAGACTGCTCTGACACACCGATGCGGGCAAGCGTTAGGGCAAGCCCACCCTTAAACGCCTACGCCATATCCATACGAGTTTGTCCTTTACTATGAAGCGAGGCTATGAGCGTAAATCGAAAGACTTCATTGCATGCTCCTTCATTCTATGGCCCTCTTGAATGGTTTAGCAGATGCTTTTCTTC
Organism: Pseudocercospora fuligena; assembly: GCA_014298035.1. Lineage (NCBI taxonomy): Eukaryota > Fungi > Ascomycota > Dothideomycetes > Mycosphaerellales > Mycosphaerellaceae > Pseudocercospora > Pseudocercospora fuligena. The sequence goes on along the minus strand of JABCIY010000061.1, from coordinate 198,050 downwards.
AAGACGAGGCGAGGGCCAAGAACCAGAATAGACTTGTGCGCTTTGTCCGCGAGGCTTGTGCTGATATCCGCAGCTTAATGTTCAAACACTGGAGCCTCTTCGATAAAAGCTCGAATAATGGGAATTTCAAGCAGGATTGAGAAGGACATTCATGGACCAGAGGCGGAGAAGAGGCAACCGGGATCCGTGCTAGGAAACGAAAATATTGTTACGAGCGCACAGTCAATGTGGAGTCTGTGTATGAGATACGAGGATCACGACTCAATACGGGCAAGTCAACAAGGTCGCATTCTTCGCCTTGAGCATATAGGAGACCTGGAAAATGTAAGAATTGATTCGGACGTGAAGCTAGCGTGGATAGTATGTGAGAATGGAAGACGGCCACTATTCGACTAAGAGATTGGTTGCCGTCAACACTTCTCGAAGTGATGTCGCGACTTCCTTCTTCCCGCCTCTAACAGTCACCAGAGCCAACGGGAAACAAACAAAACGCAACGCAATCGCGACTTCCCTTCTGGAGACCGTTGCGCCGCTCAACCAATAGCCACACGAAACAACACAAATCCATAACAACACTTGCCATTATTTCCGAAAATGTCATATCTGGCCAAATTCGAACATGGCGCCCCAGAAGTCGAGGAGCTCAAACATTGGCTAAGAGGCTTCATCACACGTCCCGACTACCTCACCAACCCAGCGCCGCCACTGGAGCATCTTCAAACAGGACTAACCCTGGCATGCAAAGAGATCTCCCAAATTCTTGACCTTCAATTGGAGTCCGTCATTCGGGCCGCCAAACAACCCGACTGCTGCATCGAAGTCGAAGAAAATGACTTCTGGGAGTCGCGCATCATCGACTTCGACGGCATGCTAGAGAACGGCGCCAAAGATATCCGTGCGATGGATGAAGAAGATGTTATTGCGTTTCTCGAAGCTTCGAAGGACGAGATTGAATGGATTAAGAACGAAATGCGACGACTAGACCTTCACATCGATAATGCACGAGATGCGATCCGCGAGGGCAGGAGGAAGAGTTTTACCTACAGGCCAACGCCAAGAAAGGTTGGAGAGGTAGTAAGCGCACCGAGCGAGATCGCTGATGCTGCCGCCGATGAATTTAAGGAAGAGGTGAAGGAAAAGCTGGTTGAGTTTCTTGATGCGCGACAGGAGAGGAGCAAGACTCCGCAAAGAGAGATGGGTCCTGAGGATGCTGGTGGGTCGGTGGATGTTGAGATGAGAGATGATCGGATGAGGAGAAGTGCCACACCAGAGAGACGACTTGGAGATTCTGATACCGATGTGGAGGAGGGCGAGGTGAAGTCTGAGGAGGAGAGACGGGATAGTGGAGGTGGTGGAGATGCGGTCGAGTGATAAAGTATGTTCGCCACCACGACCATTAAATAAGTTTCCGCCCAACACCGAAAGACTTCAACATCACTTCTGGTTGTACCAGCATGTGATGGAAAGTCAGCATAGATTCGGCAGCATTGGCGACATTTCCAGAACTGTTGCACCTGAGCAGGAAGTGCGAACCAGCCGCATTTACGCCAGCTCATGCGTTGAAGACTCGCCGATCGACGCGAAGTGGTTCAGCAAGCATTGCATGAGATTCGAGACTACTTGGATAATTTCAAAAAAAAAACGAAGAATTGAGGTTTCCAATCAACCACTACTTTTCAGTAGCATAAGATTCCTGGGTATAGTAAATACTACGAGATTATGATTACAGGTACAGATCCCCTGTTGTTAAGTAACCGCCGTTTCAATGCTTTTCACACATATTCATCTTTCTCTCTTGTCGTGATGTGATGATACATTTAGTAGCCCTTTGGCTTCTTGTCGTCCTTGCCACCCCAGCCACCGTTACCGTAGCCCTTACCACCGTTCTGGCCGTAAGCGTTGTCAGCGACCTGAACAACAGCTGGGCCAGCAACGGTGTTGTCGTCAGTTGGCTTGTTGGAGTCCTTGGTAAGGATAACGTACTCCTGACCTGGCTGAGCACCAGATGGGACAACGACGGTGTACTTGGTGCCAGAGCCGGAGAGCTGAGCAGAGACTGGACCCATGGAGGTGATGAAGTAAGCGGCCTTAGCATCGACGCTCTTGGCGACGGTGAAGTGGAGCTTGTCACCTGGCTTGGCAACACCAGCTGGGGAGACGGTGATGGCTGGGAAAGCCATGACTGGGAGCGGGGGGTTGCTTGATGGGCAGCTCTTGATGAACTGAGCGGCGAGGGAGTAGACCTGGTTGAAGTCGAGTGGGATGTCGAATGGTGCTGGGAATGGAGACTGAGCTGGGCTCTGGTTCTCACGGAGGTAGGCGGAGTGGCGGGACTCCACGGTGAGGATGGAGCCAGCAGCGGTGAGGTAGTCCTTGTTCATGATGAACTGGGCGGCACCGAGGTAGGCGCTGACACCGACACCCTCGAGGACGTTGGCGATGGCAAGGAAGGTTGTTGCGTCCTTGAAGCCGAAGTTGTATGTGCATGGCTGGACTGGGGTGACACCGGCGCCTGTACATCCATGTCAGTAATTGTTAAAAGACTTGGTATGGCATGCGTATCAATGACTTACCCTGGAGAGCGGTGGTGAGGAAGCTGACGTGAGTTGCCTCATCCTTCGAGATCTCCTTCAAGTTGTTGTAGAACATCTTGTCGCCAGTAGCCTTGTAGAACTCCTCGGCAGAGATCTTCTGAAGACCCTGCTTGTAGAAGTTGTTCTCGAGGTGCTCAAGGGTGAGAGCGTAGTTGAGAATGACACCATCATTGATAGCTTGACGCTTCTCAATGTCGACTGGTGCTGGGGCAGCAGCAGCAAGAGCTGCGAAAACGAGTGTAGCAGCAGAGCGCATCTTGACGACTGGTGGTGGTGGTGGTAGGAATTAGGGGAAGTATTAATGTATCTTGAAGAGAGAAGATAGTCGGATGCGTGCTGCCTGGAAAGAAAAGGAACAGCGTACCTGGTCGCGACCTCGATCGCTTTTATGTGCTTGCCAACCTTCCCGTTGTTGTTCAAACCATCTCCGCTCCCTGCAAATACTCAATTACCCAAGTCAAGCCATTACGTGACGAGTCAATAGTATTGGGATCCTCCGTGCCGCAAAGTGTGTGCAACTGGGCATCTGGACCAGCCTGTACGATCGTTGCCAGAGTTAAGCATATAATCATGCACAGTGTTAGCTGCTTCCTCCAACTGGAATACCCCATGTTTAGCTGCGCGACCATGGGAACCATGTTGTATTGGAAACTTGTGATTGGTGGTGCCCACAAGCTTGTGCGAGGAGCTTGTCCAGAGCTTGTAGCATTTTATCCAGAAGTGGAAGGATGCGGTGGGGTTGGGTGAATGTGGATTAGCTCGACCCTTCTTTGGACGGAGTGACCACAAGCCGTTAAGCACGGAGACTCACTCATCCGGACTACTCGAAGTCTGCTTTCCAGTCAAATGAGCCTCCGACGTCAAGCAGTTTCGAAACAGCCATGGAGTAGGCGGTAAATGCCGTCTGTATGCCGCTTTGCAATGCGCCTCTCGTGAATGTCACTCTTGGTTCTGAGTGGAGATGTATTTAGTGCTGGCGGCCAAGCCCACCTAGACCTTCAGGATTTCATGGCGTGCAGTCCAGCAGCAGAAGGCAGCAGATTGCAATAATTTGCGGAGAAACGGGAGTCGCGGATGACATTCCCTCCGTATGTCTTGTTTGTACCTAGAGGTACTGTACTGTAGCAGGAGCAGGAGCAGAAATGATACGGGGGTGATGTTCTCAGCAGCGTTCAACGTCCGAACGAGTCGTGGGAACAGCGTTCCATCCTGAGACTTGGATAGAGAACTATACACCATACAGAGTTCCCACGCGCACATAACCTCGAAGTTTTCACCAGCATTCCCATGCGCATACCGAGGTTTATCTTTTCAAATGTTTTGATACCTCATCTCCACCATCACTGAACGCCATCAATTGTACTATCGATGACACTGCAGGTGGACGTCCAAAAATATGCACATCTTATGTGGCACCGGGAGCTTTTCCACTGCTCCGGCGACGCCTAGTGCGGAGTATGTTGCTAAGGAGTTTTGATTCCAAAGGAGAAATGAGGAACAGCTAGCCCACAGTAGTGTGATGTGGTGGAGCGTCGTCTATCACACGTGTGCTTAAGCTTGCAGGGTGTCAGGTACAGGGTTTCTGGAGCTCATGGTTGTGAGATCGCAAGGCGGAGCTCTGCCCAAGCTGGTCCCGGTCGAACCTGGTCGAATGCAATAAACCATCAGATGATCAGATAATCGGTGATGTTGCTGTATATCGAGGCAGCGGCGCTGGAGTTAAAGCTGTTGCATCCATGTCGTGGCATAGAACGGTCCTTGTATAGAAAATGACGCCTTTCGCTCCCCAACCCGAGGCCAAGGCCTTGGTCGACAAGCTATCTCCAGGAACGTCCTGCGATCACTCGCCGAAAGCATCGAAACTGCCGAAGACAACCATCCTTAGAGCGCGACGGCAGAGCGAACGCTGCATTTGCATGGACTGAAGCATTGGCGGCTGTAAAGATACCCAACAGGCAGACCAGGGCGATGGCATCTTTCAGAACTTCGTCGTTTGCGAACAAGCAGGCTGTCGTGGTACAGCCGTCGCTAGATCTTGGGCTACGCGTGGCCTATGCACTACTTGCTCGTCTTCCAGTATCTGGGCCTAGCCGCGCCCTCATCTCCTACCCCAGCACTGGATCGGCGACCTCATTATCGTTCAGCCATCAGGAGAGCACCTTGCCTCGTCTGATAGCCAGTGTTTGCGCGCTCAATTGAAGGTCGAGCGATGAGACGTCAACGTCGATTGCCGACACGGGCGCTGAAGGGTGCTTCTTCCCATCATTCTTTCCATTCACAAGGCACTGACGAAGCAGGCCTTTCCCTGCCGACCGCTACATTGAGAAGGCGCTGATTGCGAGTGCGCGGCCAGGACCCGGCAAATAAATGGACAAGATGCGCACGTGGAACGATGACGATTCGACTCCTCAAGAGTACTCGGCAACGAGACAAGGTCAACAGCTTGGATTTGTGCCACAGCCGCATGGCAGCGCTAGACATCGGAGTCGCGACCACTGACTTGGTGGAGCCACACATATCCAAGCCATCGTATCTTTACCAACTTCTGGACGATACGCGGGCACTGGAGATCGCCAACAATCGTGTTCTTTAAAGCGGCCTGCGAAGCAGAGTCTGGGTGCCTCAGCGGGCACTCCGAAAAGATAGTCGCAGCTCAGTCCAGCTGTCCCATCCTCGCGCGCGAGATAATGCACCTAGGGCTTTAGGAACCATTCAGCGTAGGACAATGCGAAGGAGTCCAGATGGCAATGCCCCAGGCATACATGAACAGGTAATGTGGTGCCGAGCCGTCGAGCTCAGCAAGAGACTCCTGCAAAGCTGATCCATCCAGTCTGGCATCACCATATTTGCCCTCGTTGGACAATGATATCTCGGCCGTCCGCCTAATTCCCTTCGTATCTGGTCTGGGGCCCCTCGACTGCGCCATTAGGATTCTCCCAGCATTGTGGAGCGTGTCGGGTGTTGAAAAGATACGAAGAGCTTTTGCCGCGTCTTCCGTACGACAGCATCTCTGAGGGCAGCGATATAGAAGTACTCCATCTCAAGCTGCTTCGCCCACGTTTGGCCCAATGCTTGTCAGACGCCGTTTCCTGGATGGTCTTTCTGTGCTCCTGCTCTCGGTCGGACCTCTATTGACACGCACCATTCCGCTGTCATCCAGCGTTCATGCTCGGCCAGCATTTCAGCGAGGAAATTCGAGTCCATAAATTCTCCAAAGCCTGTAATGTGGTTCGAATGATACATTTTCGATATCTCTTGCCGTTGCAAGATTGATGACCGCGACAAGAGCTATTCTTAGCCCTCACGTGATCGAAATGAAGCGCCAATATTGAGCCAATCATGCACAAATATTCGGCAAGCGCCCACTGTACTCGTTCCCTCATTAACAGCACTCTTGCCCTTCGTTTCAAACATTTTGTTCCGCACCAACCAGGAGACAGTCCTTAATAGCAGCTGGACAGCGCTACCAGAACCCCCGGGCTTCCAGCCAGCGGCCGCTCTGAGCATCCGCACGTAGGCGCCTATTCAGAGCGTCAAGACCGACTTGTAGAAATGCTCTGTACATCCATGTACGTGACTGCTGTATCACGCAGATGAACGTCTGGTACCGCCCATCTCTTAGGCGCTCTCGTAAGCTGTAGCTAGATTACACTCCAGACGGGGAAGCGAAGGTCGTACAACTACAAATCTCATTTACATGTATAGACGGCAGCGTGGACCACCTCAGGGCCTTTCATTCACAAATCTTCCCCGAGATACGCTTGAGCAGCCTCAGTTGGAGATTCTCTTCGGCTCGAACACATTCTGTCTTTCACTTCATTCATTGAACTCTTTTGTTATACATCATGGCCTCTCACTTACGCATACCAACACTTGCTATTGCAGCTCTATCACTCGGTCTGAACATAGCCATAATCGGCTGCGCAGGACGAACCCTCAACGTTTACCTCACACAACGACACGACAATGTCTATTTCCTGCCAGTATGGGCATCACACTTTGACATGCGAGGTCTTCCTGCTCTGCTAGGCACATCCGCAGTCATTGTGGTCCTCAATGCTCTCCTTGTAGCAGCGATCTTCACTTCAGCAGTAAGTCATTTCCTCAAGATCCACATAGATGGCACTTCTTCTAACGCCGATTCAAGCTTCCAGCCAATCTCCTCGTCTTTGCCTCTTCGCTCCTCAGCACGATCTTGGCTATCATTGCCATGTCCTTTTCAGCTGCTTTGAACAATGGCTCGGAAAGCGATACTCTGCAGACCTGGACGTGCATGTGGCGAGATGTAGCGGACGAGAATGTGCCCAGACAATTCGATACCTTGTGCCATGAAACGGTAAGCCGTCATTTTGCATCCTAACTGGCATGACAGAACACTAATATCAGTCCCAGCGGTTCGCCTTTTACACGACCATCCCCAGCTTGATACTGCAGCTCATGCTTCTGGCATTGGCGCTGTATGCGATTGCGTTTGGGTCGAATACCAAGCGAGGAGTCAGGTTGGACGAGGAGAAGGATCATCACGAACTGACTTCGAATATTCGTCAACACTCATTGGATACCAAGAGTGAGAGCCCACGCAGTCAGCCGGACAGCTTGCGAATCATGGCAGGCAAGCAGTAGGAATTTCGAGGCTGCAGTAGAAGTGCTGTTGCCAGACAGATTGGCAACACTTACGAACAAGCGAGACTTTTCTCTATCAATAGCTCCATATCTCTAGCGGTCAGCTTCGGGTATCTTCATAACATCAACGTAGTTCTTCAGCCTGCGAGAGGTGGTGCAATGGCTTTACAATATTCGTTCCTTCGTCTCTCAGCCCGCAGCAGGGGTGGCAGAACTCCTCCTGAAAGCAGCCAGAAAGCTCTTTCGTTTGCCAATTCTCATCGACTTCGTGCTCTTCCTGTCTTCATTCATGCTGGGCGTAGGAGGTGGATCTGGAATTTTTGGAGTGGCCGTGATCGTCGAGCGCCTCTTCGCAGTGTTGGCTGCAGGGTCCTTCTTTCCTTGCTTGTCTTTTGCGTCTTGCTCATCCACATCCTTCTTTTCGGTATTCTTGTCCCCAGCAACTGGCACTTCCACGGCGCTGTCGGCTGTACCATCTCGCGGGCGGACCCGATCTTCCGGAGATGCTGTTGACGGTCGTTGCCGTGGCGTTGTGGGACGTGCTGAAGCAGCCGGGTCGACTTTGAGGAAGGAAGGCGGTCTATCTCGTTTGGAAGACGGAACAGAACTAAGTCGAACGGCAGGAGGTGGTGGTGCCGAGGCCAATGCAGCCGCACTGTCTTTGATCTGCTGTTGGATTGAAGAGCCAGAAACCGTTCGAGGTCTACTCTTCGGCGTGCCAGAATTTCTAGGACTCAGATTCTTGCTTGAGACCCCATTCATACGAAGTCCATTTGACACACTGGACGATGACTGAGCGTGAGCAGTCGCTGGTCGTTTCTTGTCGGCGTCGCCAGCAGGCAGTTCGAACACTCCGACCGGCGATAATGCAGCTGGAGGCGTGGTTTCTCTGCTATGGCCAGCAGCGTTGTTGTGTCCTTTGCCAGGCGCTGCTTTGAAATCTGTGCTGTTCGTCACTTTGCTTTCCCCACTTCGTGCTTCGAAGCTCTTTTTAAACGACGGTATGCTTTTCCTCCCCGTGCTGGTAATGGCTCTTCGGATAGTGCTGTCGTTGGCACCCGATTGCTGCTTCTCTTGTCTTTCGATCTCGCCTGCTATGGTTGTTCCATTCGTCGCGAAGCACTCTTCAGGAATTGCCAGGAATTTTACGATGCCGCGCTCCGGCGGCACGCTGAGTATGTCGGCCATGAACGATTGAATCAATGCGGCGTTTCTCTTGTTCATTGTTGGGCCCATCTGCGCTGGTACAGTCGAGACAGTGAGGATATAACATGGATCAAACGTGCCTCCCATTGCTAAGCAAGCACTATGGTCTACCTTGACCATGATCGCGGAGTCGGGTCTCGTATAGCGTGCGGCTAGGTGGTAGGACAGGTCTGTCACAAGTGTGAACTCGTCTTTGATCTGTAGTCAAAGCATCAGTGTATGCTTCACGGCTTCACAATAGCCAGACCTACGATAACATTGGTGCGTAATTCTGCAATGACAGGCGACTCTCGCTGTACCCTCTCGCGGACCCCTCCCTGGACATTGTCCTTGTACTGGAATTGCTCCTCATAATACTGCTTCCGCTGCTGCGACGAGTTGTTGTATGCAGCAATCATGCTGTCCTTGTCTCCAAGGTGCTTTTGCAAGAACTCGTCCAAGTCGGTCTTGCCTACCAGGCTCGCATATGCATCGCCACCTGGTAGACTGCTGCGCTCTCTTTTGAGATTTAATGGTTGAGGACTGTGACCATTTGAGACTAGGGCAAGTCCGACTTGAGATGATGACTTCTGAGGCATCAGGTCAACGTGTTCCAGTGAGTGTGTCGAAGCATTGGAGTCAGCTGAGCCTCTGGTTGAGTGTGGCATATCGTTTCAGAACAGGCAACACCACGGCTATCGGGTGTAACAGTCGTTCCTAGTTCGTGATCCGATGGTCGACAGGCTCGATCACGCCCTAGATCCAAGAGCAGCCAGCTGCAGATGTCCAAGCAGAAGCTCCCTGGTAAGAAATTCTTGTGACCGTCGAATGATTCTCTTGCAGCTGCAATTTCCACTGCGATGCAGCAAGTGAGGTCGGCTTCGTTGAATGATTGGCTGGCAGCTATGGTGGCGCGTACATTGCCTGCGTACACAGAATGTGAAGAAATGCAGAACGCGTCTGCCAGCAGCAGCACAAAGTCGTCTTTAAGTCCGAGTTCCAGCTTTGCTAAGCGTAAAGGTCCTGCTGAGCAGTCCAATAAATCTTGGACTTTACTACCACTATAGCTCCAAGGCTATGCTGGCCATGAATCGATGATGTGAAGACTTCGATCAAACAGTGTCGCATGCACCGTTCGGTCCGCGTAGGATGCGACACTTGAAGAAACACGTCGCTGTCAGACGTGTTTGGTGCGAGACTGAATCTCATCTCATTTTGCCCGTCCGTCGAACCTTGGTGATGGCGCTGTCACAGCAATCAGACTACTCGTCGCGCTATGCACAGAGTCGGATCTTTCATGCAAAGCACACTCTGCTGGAGTGGCCACTTTCGCGGAAGGCATACGGCCCCTCACTTGGCCACAGGTGGCCTTTACGCCCCTCGCAGCACGAGGATAGCATGTCTTTTATCGTCGGCTGCCTCGTTACGATGGTGGATTTGCCTGTTGAGTAACGATTCAGGGGATTCAAGGTCATGAGCAGGGAGTCGGCAACGTGCATTAGCGCCTTGGAGCATGTCCGAAGCGCAGACACAAACACGTTGCTGCAGCCGAAATCTAAATCTGGTTCTCACCTCACCGGCTTGTGGAGAAAGTTGTGGAAGAGGACCTCCATGCCACGTTGAAGGCCAACAACCTGTGAGAGGGACAGTACCGACTGCTCAGCATCCTGCATCGACGCCTCCGGACACGTCAAATGCGCCATCAGCACGCAACGTGCTCCGCCGTGCCCGTTTGACGGCAGCAGGCGCACACGTGCAACGACACCTTCGCGCCACGCCAACAGGTCTCTTGACACTATACATGATTTGGTCGGAAAGTCGCAGGTGCTTACTCGCCGCGAGCAGGCTCCCATGAATACTCACTTCCAGCGCCATTCTACCGGTGAAACCTTGCACTAGAAGGGTTTCGCAACTCTTCCAGCAAGCCGCTCCAGGCTTAAGAAGGAAATGGTCCAAGTGTTTGACGCTTTGACACGTACACAACTCCTTAACAACCCTTCACAACTTGCACGGTTGCTGTGCCAGAGTCTAGCGCTGGAGCGGCCTCTTCTACCGCTCAATCTGGTAGCCAAGACTACTGCTTTCGGACGTGGACAGTGCTGAGCTGGAGCGGTGCCCTCAGAATCTGCGAAACCCTTCTACTGAAGCGGCTGCAGCATATTCGCCAAGAAGCAAGACATCATTTCCCCAGAGAGCATTGAGCGTTAGCATAGCAGGCTCGTAATAAGGGAGGTAGAGGATGCGAGACGCTTGAGATCTTGCAGTAGAAGCATGTATCAGACACAGCATGCGAATGATGCCTTCGAGCGCGCCAGACTGGATTCCATATTCCTGATTAGCATATAGCATTATAAGCCTTGCATTATCTATGTTAAGCTGTGGAGAGCGATTGTGCAGCAGATCGTCGCAAGTCTGGCTGATGGGCGATCCAAAGCAAGACCCGGATGCGTGATTCGTGCTACAGGTCGCCGTCAATGCTCGAGAACGCATTACGCTGGTCGTCAGTGAGCTCTGCACTGCGCAAGTTCCGCGGAAAATAATACTCAAAGCAGCCCACAGTGATGTCGCGATTGTTGTAGAAGGAGTGAAACGCCTGTGGAGGAAAGTAGAAGCGCTGCGGTGCCAAAAGTGCTGGTCATGTCACCACTTTTGGCAATCTTGAATCACCTTGTCATCGAGAGAACCTTCCATCTCACTACAAGAAATATCATCAAAATGGCTGAGCACAACTACTACTACAAGATCCTGGACGCAGCTCCTGAGCAGCCGCTTCCTGACACTCTTCCACTGTCGGACTTGGACAAAAAGGATGGCTTCATACACTTGTCTGTAAGTGCACGACTTCGGAAAGCTCGAACTTGAATCATTGCTTATGCCGTGATCTTTCACAGACAGCTCAGCAGACTCCTGTGACGGCTGATCTGTTTTTCAGTAAGTGCACAAAGCTGTGGCTTTTGAAGATCAGGGTGAAAGATCTCGATGGAGAGATTCGATTTGTCCCAGAGTTGCCAGGATGTCCACACGTGCACGACTCCAAGAAGGGACTCGGGGCTGGCAACATCGAGAGCATTATCGTTGCTGAGAAGAACGGCGGTCCAAGCTGGAAGGCCGTTAGTGAGTTGGCTACACTGCAGGACTAAGGGGATTTGAGAATGTTGTGGGACAGGTGTCAGGACTGTCAGCTATCAAGATCAAGCCTGGGATCAGACGCCGCCATATCAACGAATTCAAGCAGCATTGAAGCCTCCAAACTCAGAGCCGAATGCTGCCACATCGCTGAACAAATCCCAATCAGCTTCTGTCCACGTGTCAAGTATGCTCTCATGGAGAATTTTCGAAGGTCCGGTCTGCTGTTCCAAGATTGATATCGGCTGCAGGCTTGCTTGGCTGGGCGTTGGAAGAGCGTCTGATATTTTGAGCATGCCCTCGGGAGGCGCACCCTGATCAGCTCGCGATTGGGCTGACGATTTCTGTCAGCGAGACAATAATGGCAAAAAGCCTGCGGACATACCTAGGGCTGTACTCATTTTCAAAGCCTTGGATAGAGTAGCCAGTGCTCTTCTCGGGGGCTTTGCACCTCCTCCAACTTTCTCAATGGCTGCAATTGACTTTTGCAATGCGGCCACGCTATCATGAAAATCGAACTTGTTGCTGAGTGGCTCTTTGTCGGCCTCAGCCACTAGGCATGCAAATACTGAGAGCGCGGCGTTGAAGACTGCCAAAGCAGATCAGCACACCTGAGATCCAAGCAGATGAAGTTACTCACCGAAATACACGGAGAACCAAGGAGCACCCAGCAATCCCGGCGACTTCTTTGCGATCACAGAAACAATCTGAACCACTTCACATGCTGCTTCATGACACACCATCGTGCTTTGTTTTGCAAAGTCTTGAAATAACGAGCTTGTCGTTAAGGCAGGAGGTTGGCCACCGATACTACGCAGTTGATGTACCAGGACTGGGCGATGCAGCAGAAGCCGAACATTCAGGAACCTCAAACGGAAGATCACACTCAATCGGGCGATGACATTGCTGTGTTCTTGATCTTCCAGCCACGGTCTTGCGAGCAACGAGGTTGGCAGAGTTGCTTGCAGTAACTGGAGGCGGGACTCCAAGTTTACAATAACTTCCAACATCTCTGCTAAAGACAAGCTGACATCAGGCTCGAGATTCGCCCCGTAGGCTCTACGAAGGATGTCATTCAGAATCTGGTAGAGCTGAATAGAAGCTGTCAGTAGACTGACATGACCTCGGTCATCTCGTGCAGACTCCATGGCGACAGTGTCCAGCGACTCGAGGCTGCAGTTCAAAGGCAACTCGAAAGATGTGTAATTATCTGGAATGCTTATCGGTCGTCCATACGTCATGGCCAGAGTACTGTCGACGTAAACGCAAGCGAACCAAGTCCTTTTACGAATTTCAGCATCGAGTGGACTCAGGCTTCCACAGGCTGTCTTTGAATGAAGGCCTATCTGTATCGCTAGTCGGACGGCAAGCCCGTGCAGAAGATATGCTTCGTTCGAACTTTGAGTGCCTTGTCGATATTGACACATAAGCAGAAGAGCCTGGACCATGTCGAGACTTGCCCGGCGTGGACCGCGCGAAAGCGTTTGCGCTCGCGAAAAGAAGACTTGAGCTGCATTTGCATTTTGCTCCCAACCCTGTTCAGGATGTTCCGTGATGTAGGTCGCGAAGGCAAATATAATGTTCAGCAGGCACAAAAGTGGCCTTGACATCGCGGCAAAGCCGCGTTCCTTGGCAGCTTGGTAGGATCGAAGCACATGCTGCTCGTATATTTATGGAAACAGCAGACCTGTATCTCCGAAAAAGAGCTTTATGAGGCGGGTCGCATGATCAGCTGGCGGAAGAATTCGTATGTCGACGGGCAGCTCTTGCGTAGCACGAGTTGAGAATGCCAGGGGTGCCGGTGTTGGCGGCGCAGACAACAAAGGATGAATACTGCCATGATCTCTTTCTGTGGCCGCATTCCTTGCTGGTGCTAGTGTTCGGAGTTTGGCCCTGGTAGCACTGGATATCTCTCGAATGAAGGCAATGTTGGAGGATGGTCCGAAGAAGGCTAGTTCGTCATCTTCTGGATCGTAAATTGTTGCCATACCATCGACAGAGCTGTCATTGTCCTCCGGAGACGAGCTATCATCCGCTAAGGCCAAATCGCCTGGCAATGCTTCAGTGGCCTCCGGTTGCCTTACATGTGCATAATGGTGCTGCCCATGGCTGTAGTCCCGCTTTCGATCTCGCTGAACCAGCATTTGGAGGGTGTTTTCAATGGCTCTCAGTCTGTCATCATGGTCCGTAGCAGGTCGAACAACAGTCCCAGAGGCAGCACCTTTCACTGGCTGCTCGTAGACGCAGTCGAAGCCCAATTCGATGCACAGACTGCAGGATGGTTTCGCTCCATTGCATCGCGTCTTACGATTGCGACAAGATTTACACGCCAATGCAATTCTCCGTCTTTTGAAAGCTGGCTGGCCTGCTTGCTCTTCGCCATGGTTCATTTTGACAGGCTGATGTTAAAGATAGGAATCTGGGGAAAGATCGGGGCTGAGACAAGGGAAAGTTGAAATGCGGAGAACATTGATCTCGTCCACTTCCGAGCTACCCGCGCCAGGGTCTCACCACGACTGAGAGGCCAGAAACTTGGCCGAAAGTACTCAATCGAGACGCTGCAGCTCCTGACCAGACACCCAATTGCCATGCAAACCCGCACGCAGCTTCAGCGGAAGCAAGACCACGGCCTGAGCACGAGATAAGTCTCTCGTGTCCACAATATGCAATTCGCTCAACATTGTGGCATAGTTATTGACCAGCATCGCCAGCCATCCATCGCCCTCTTCAGCGTCTGAGGCCCGTTCGATGAAAATTGGTTCTTGTACTAAGTGCGTAGGACCTGGAAAGTACTTCTCCAAATTTTTCGTATGGAGATCGATATGACCAAGAGCATTGTACACAGGATGTCCACCACCCATTCTTGCCATGATTGTGCCCATATCAGAATCAAGATGCGGGTCCAGCAAGCAGACAAAAGCATGTCGATGTCGGTGTGTGGAGTAGCGCTCGTCAACCCGCGGGAATTCGCAGTTCTGATCGAGTAGCACCTCTGTTGGTGTGATGTCAAGATCCTTGGACTGCGGATCGATCACAAATCGATGCATCGCGCTGTATATTTCAGTGTGCTTTGGTGCGCTACCATCTTTGTCCGGCCACCACGGGAATCCATTGACAGGACATAAGGGGAGATCGAACGTCAACAGACCGTGCTCGTCCTCAAATGCATTGCAGGTATGGCCTGGAAAGCTGTTTGGAGCTCGGTACCACTAAGACGACATCAGTAACACGGTCGGGCATTGTCGCACGTGCGATTACCTTGACATCTGTTCCCTTAGCGCCTTTACGAGGTAGCACGCCGATGTAGAATGGAACATCAGGGCTCCATTGCCACTGTTTCGATACACAAAGTTGTCAGTAGATGCATGGACAGCTGAAGCTTCTATTCCATGGCCGCGCTTACATGCTCTCCACCGGCTTTCATCCTTTCCAGATCACAAGTTTGCGGAATGACAGGGAATAATACCCAATTCTTTGTGACAGCGAAGTCGTGAATCATGCCGAGTACAGGACACACCATCCAGACCGTGTCAATGATCTTGCCCTTGGCATCAAATGTGTAGTAGCAGACATCTGGCGTCCCATCGCCCATTGCTTCATATCCCATGCAGACCAATTCGCCAGTGTCGGGACAAAGCTTCGGGTGTGCAGTGAAAGTGCAGCACGGCAGCTGACCATCGAAGTCCTCCAGTCCAACAGTCTCTAGTGTTCGCGGATCCATCGTATACGGCGGCGAATCTTCTTTGCAAGCCAGCAGCTTGCCATTGAAGTAGAAGATATTCGTGTTCGCGGTGCTTCTGACTTTGAACTCCACTGCGTCGGTGTATTTGTTTCTGTATTTGCCTAGTAGGGCTCGGCCAGCTTTACGTTCACGAACGAACTTTTCCGTTCGCACATATCGCTGTTTGAAGTGAACCTTGCCGTTTTCGATGCGAAATGCACTGACATTGCCGTCTCCATTGAACCATGGATCATCTTCGATGAAGGGTGGAAATTGCGGGTCAGGCTGTACTCGGAAGAAGGTGCCATTGATCTCATTAGGAATGCTTCCTTGGATCTCCAGATTCGAAACCTCTCCTTCGAAGCGAGAAGGTTTCATGAAGTGCGTGAATTGAGGCCGACTTGGGAAAGCTTGAGAAACTGGTGGCAGGCCATTGGCAGCCTTGTCAAGAACATGTACCGCCATTTATCACCGTATACAGACCATGTAGATCGGATCTTGCCCTGCTCGACGAGATCCATGGCATTTTATAGGTTGTTTCGAACTCTTGGTCCGACAGATACCCGATAGCGTAGTAAACCTGTGTCAACAGACGGCTGACCGTGTTGCCGCTTGCCGCACAACGGCTTCATGGCCATCTCTGCGTCGGATGTGAGACAGACTTGGCTCTGTAAGGCATCTTAGAAGAGGGATGTCTTGCTGAAGTTTGCACCGGGATAGAAGCTTGTAGACATGGCTGGGTGAAAGGGGTGCCAAGCAGATTCTGAGGAACGGTCCGCTCCGTGCTCAGGGGTGCGAAAGGCGAAAGGACTGCCACCTGCAACCTCGCGAGTTCCACGCAGAGGTCAACCATTCCGACTGCGTTCAAGAAGGTGTCGCTTCACTCGCAAGCACATCGAATCTGCAGCGCGATCCGCTGAATCTGTCTCGCCGACCTAGCTGGATGCAGAGCTGAAGCAAGACAAACTCACAGGATTCGTTCGGAGTCAGGACCAATGCTGGGAACGCGGTCTGTCCGGGAAAGCTCCTGAGACCTGCTTGCGGGCCATTAGGTCTTTCACAGAATCTCGACGCGACGCGACCTCAGCTATGAGCTATTGGTGAGGACACGCACCGGGAGCGTAGCAGCTAGTATCTCGCATCACAAGGCCTGAAGGAGATGGATACCGAGTATTCGATAAACACGTGTGAGATAGTCGTGCATGTCGCCAAGGTTCATCGCAATCCACATCATTGGAGACCACAAGGTTAGCATCGAAGGACACGACCCCCGATCGTTCTCGCCAGGCCACTCAATCGCAAGAGCTTACGACAGCTTAGATGCAGGAAGGAAAACACAGACAAACGAGCTCCATTCCTTTGCGAGCAGCTGAACCTTAAGACTCTTGTCCGACTTCAAAGACGATACCATTCTGGTCCATACAGAGACTTGTAATTCTTCAAACTAACGGTTTTCGCAATATCGAGAGCTCTAGTGGAAATGAATAGCGCTAGAGGCGTCGTTAATCGGAGCTGAGTCCTCCCCTCTTGCCCTTTTCGATCATCTAGATCTGCTTTTGACTTGTGCTAAAGTGTTAGCGCTCCATAATGTGCCACGCACGTGGATGATGGAGTGCCGGTAGGACCGGACATTGTGAAGTCGAGTAGCTGCTGGCGTAACAAGTAGGTCCCACGGTCTTCGACGATTATACTGTTCCTACTTTGTCGCTCTTTGCAAAAATGCACTTCAAACACATTCTTTTGGCTACGACCCTTTCTGCCACTGCCTTGGCTGCGAGTCCATACAACAAGAAATGCAAGTTCGACACCTGCCTCGCCTCGGCGGTCTCAGCCAAGAAAGGCTTGTCGATGTGCTCGACGTGAGGAAGACCGACTTGCTCTCGGAAACTCCATTTGCTAAAGTCATCCAATTCCAGATACTTTAAATCCACGGTGACTCCCGGTAAGCCGATTTGCAGAAGGTTCACGTCTGAAAGGCTTTTCTCATACCTGCCCGCACAGCGCCGGTAACGAGCACCACGACATCGAGTGTCATTTCAACGATCGTTACAACAACATCGCCCGTGATCACGAGCACGTCAACGGTTAGCGAGACTGCTACAGAGTACAAGGATGTGACTTCGACAGACACAACGACGAGCACTCAGATGTAAGAACGAAGGACACAATCCGGACGTGCTGTCGCTAACCACAAAGCAGTGATACTACCACAGAGACAAATACGTACGTAGAATTCAGTTGGGCCCCTTCGCCAAGCACTAAAAGCATATAGCATCACATCCACTGCCACTATCACGACTACAACCACATCATCAGTCACCGCTGTTCCCACCAACGCTGGTCATGGCGACACCGGCCTGAAGAAGCGTGGTGGCAACGGTCTCCCATCTCGGGGAAAGACTGGTCCTCTCTGCCACCGTCCCAAACCACCTCCATTCAACGCATGCAGCAAAGTCACACAAGGATATAGTTCTGCATGCAAATGCTTGGGAGCAACGACTTCGACAAAGCTGCTGCCTACGCCGACGACGACTGTGACTGTATCGATGACTTCAACCAGCACTTCGGTCGTCGCGGCTATTCAGACAACTGTTGTTTCCACTACAATTACGTCGACGGTGAAAGGATTCGAGGACTGGAGTCGAGAAGGAGACCTAGCTAATCATTCATAGACCACTGATGTCAAGACTGACGTTGCTACGTCTACAGTCACGCAGGTTCGCAAAATCGGGAAGATTCGCAAGGAGGCCTTATCATTAACATATATTGCAGACTAGTACCTCGACGCAAACAACATCCGTAACGACTACAAGCACCAGCACTTCAACGGCAACGACTACGACCACTATCGTTCCCACTCCCACGACGTGTTCGGTCATCAGACCGGCCAACGGCAGGGTATGTATCTTGCTGCCTCAAAAGCGACGCACTACACTTAGATCCCAGGATGGTGCTGAGCTTCCCCATAGTTTTCTTACGGCAACCAATACAGCGGCTCCAAGACTCTGAATCCAAACAATGCAGGGAACGCTGCAGGTTCCGGTGGCGCCATCACACAATCATATTCCGGCAATCTCGACGTATGCTCCGCAGCACAGCAGTGCGCCAACTTCGCAGCGAGCTCGACATCACAGTTGGGACCTGGCTACTTCACTTTTAATCTCTATTTTACAGGAGACCAGCAGAATTGGCAGTGCAAGGCGTATTACGATACTGCTGATGCTTCGGACTATAATGTGGTCGATCCAAATGTGAAGTATTCGTACGGATGGACGGCTCAATCGAATAGTCTCGGTCAATGATATTAATTGAGTGTATCAATGCACGGCTTTTCCAAAAGTCGAATGATTGAAGATCTCGTCTTCATGTGGTAATGCTGCTTCTTGTTGTCTCGAAACAGCTTGCATCAGACCGGAGCCACTACTTTCCAATGCCGAAGATGCTCGCCGGGCTCGTTCCTCAACTCGAATCTGGTCTGCTCAAATTTCGATTGAGAGTCTTGGTCTCATTCAAGTAGAGCAAGTGTTGGAAATCCTACTGGGCAGTTCCAAAGTTCTTGCGATGTTCTGCGAGGGTGAGATATATTTCAAATCGGTTCGCTGGTTGTTGCCGAGTCGCTCCACGTAGCGAGCAGCCGCAAGTTTTGTATGACGGTTCTTCGAAAGGCATGACTATTGAATCCTTCTCGAGCGTTGCCCGGTCTCTGTCATGTGTAGCAGTCAAGAAGAGTCCCCTGCCGGATCATTCTCGTCGCGCACGGCTTCATGTGACTTTTCCATACTTGATAATCACGTTCAATAATCACGTTGATTCACATGCAGGGCTACTGATCACAAGATGCCAGTCTACCATCCTCGAGTATGGTGTACAAGTCGCTGTTGCTTGCAATTGTCGGCATATTGACATACTAACACTACAACAAGATGCTGACCCGTCGAAGGCGCAGTGCGTCGATCTTTGGAGTCTTTATTGCCCTAGCATGTCTCATCACCGTCTGGGTTCCCGCCGTCTTGAGATCAATCAACACATCTCGGTCCTCCATTGTAAGTGCGATCAGCAACCTCGACACTTCAAAAATTGCGTATGGAGTAAAGTCCGACAACCTCGTTTCAGCCATACCGCGTGACATATCACACAATGCAACCTCTTCCGAAGATCTCGAAGATTATGACATCCATGTCACCTGGCCGTTGAGCAATAAGTACGATAAATTTCTCGGCCGTGGGTGCAAGCTCTGGGAGAACCTCCAACGTCGACGCAACGATATCTCAGGCAGCTCTTTCAGCGAAATCTCAGCTCTAGAGACAAACGACTGGCAGCTTTCCGACCCAGCTTCAACGACTGATGCACGACTGAAGCAACTCCTCAATTCGATCGAGGCTCCGTTGAAAGACAAAAATATCGACATCACAACTGCAGCTGGTAACCTAAATATCGAAGCTACGCACAAGCCTACACAAGCCAAGTATTTTGAGGTATATAATCCTAAACTTGGAGCACTCATCGCATGTCGAAATTATGGACCTGCTTGGATGAAGCAGAATGTTGAAGCTTATAAGGATGTGAAGCTTCCTGACCTGCAGAAATGGTATGTGTGGCGGTCCAGATCGTGGATGAAGCTAATACACGTTAGGTCGGATGTCGTGTTTCTCGTCTGGGCTAAGATCACAAGCATGATACAAAGGATCAACCTGAAATTCGTCATTAGGCTGAATGTCCAGAACGAGGATACCAATGACGTGGTTTCAGAAGCTCTGAAGAAGGTTGGAGTCGCCAATGGAGTGCCACCTGCTTGGCCGGGATACACATTCAAGCCAGATGTACGTTACCCACGCGATCTTCTCGGATATGCAATTCATGCCCTTGGCAGCGAACTCACTGACTTATGCTGCAGGAAGATGGTCTGAAACCTTTTCAAGCGGTCTTGGGCACGCCGAATCTTTATGGCGTCGCCTATCTGCTTCTCCAGCATGCCGGTCAGATGGGCCGGAAGACGATCAAGAGTATCACGGTTTGGGACAAGAGCGGTCTGGCAAATCAGGATATGGGTTGGTCGTTGTGTATCATGGTCGAACTTACTGATCTGCCATGAGACGGGGCTTCCGGGCTGGTAGATTGACAAGCAGACGCTTGGAAAGGAAGTTGAGATAATTACTGGCTTCTACCTGATACAGCACCTAGGCTGTATCGTCCACATTGTCCTGTTCTATCCTTGCATGGTCGCCTTTCACATATGTCGGTCTGTGTTCCAATGTTAGTTGAAATCCTCTTCCGTGATTCGCACCCAATCTGACAGATACCGATAGGCAGCAGCCAATGCATGCCCATCGACATCCGCGGCCGTGATCCACATACGCCAGGCAGAGGCGCACAGAATTGGAATAGACCTACTTCAAGTAGTTTCTCGCACCCACAATTGCAGCACTGCCGGCAGCGAAGAATCCGAGTAACTTGCTCCAGCTGACATCGTACTGAGATTGACCGACCGAAAGAGCAATCAAGTCGTATACAAGACATCCGCCGAAGATCCAATCCGACATTGCGCTCACGCCTGCAAATGCCAGACCTGTGGCGACCTTCAAAGTCGTGCTTGGAAGCTCATTTTTGTAGAACGCCACACTTGTGTTGTGCAGGATGTCGAGAACGCCGATACCCGCAAAGGTCTTGGACACGATGTGCGTCAAAACGCTTCCAGGGTTTCTCGTATCCATTGGTCCAAGCTGGGTCGCGACGTAGAAGAGTTGTGCAGTAGTGTTGATCACGACGAAGATATCCGCCACTTTGAGGTTTTCGCTGTTCCAGAAGAACATCCTTAAGAGGCATCAGCAGTCATCTTCAGTCATCGTCATTCAAATGTACTCACCAAGTGCCGATGCAAACATTACCCAGCGCATAGTACGGGACAAACTTGATGATCTCATCAAGCTGTTTCTTCTCCCTTGGGTTCTCGGGCTTCAGAGTCCACAGCTTGTACAGCCATCCCAGCTGGAAAAGTTGCTGAGGAAAGAAGAATCCAGCGATGAAGAATGGCTGAGGGCTGAAGAATGAAAGATTCTTGTCATGAATATCTTTCATGTTCGGAGATGAGAACATGCCATATTGCTGGGCCGCGAAGTCGAAGATGAATGAGGCTGGCGCGAGCCAGCGAGCTGTGCTGAGGTCGACGCCCATGGTGGTGAATCTGCTGATAAGGTAGTCTGGATGTCGTGTGATGTGAAGAAGGAGAGATTCTGCTTACCTTTGGACGGTATCCATGATGGCTTCTATACGTGATTCGATGGGTATACCCTTGTGGCAT
Source organism: Pseudocercospora fuligena (assembly GCA_014298035.1). NCBI lineage: Eukaryota > Fungi > Ascomycota > Dothideomycetes > Mycosphaerellales > Mycosphaerellaceae > Pseudocercospora > Pseudocercospora fuligena. The sequence continues at coordinate 176,503 of JABCIY010000061.1, read as the reverse complement.
GGGACAAAGTCATGATGTCAGCTGCGGTCAGAACAAGCTTGTCAAAGGATCGCGGAGATCTATGAAGATCCGGCTGCCTGCCGGACTTTCGAGAATGCTAAGATTTCGTTGACATTTTGCAGTTGTGCCTCTCTCAAGTCCATTGCTCATCAACAGGTCAAAAACTCAGGCAGTGCGTTTTGGGCGAAGAAGATGTCGGGATCCATGGCAGAATGATCGAGGCACAGATGAGCTTTTCGGCCCGACCACTGTTCCGCATTGTTTCAGGAGGCGTCCAGGTCACCGCCGTGTCAAACAAACATAGACGTCGTCGCAGTCGCAACTGCCCAACCTCCAGCATGATTCTTCCACTTAGTCCGAAAGAGCAAAGGTCTTCCACTCTCACGACGCGGGTGTAGCTCCAAGAACCACGAAATTGCGGCGAGTGCTTTATACAAATGTGCTCCACGTTAGAACCGGAGCCGGTGACTGCAGCTTCTTGAACCTCCGCTCGCTCCAAAGTTGTGAGAGTCAGTGCCGCCTCCTTAAGGTCTAACGAGCTTCGCATTGAAAGCGAAGCATACGCGGCTCTGTCAACCCGATGTCGATTGATGACACATTATTGCGACTTCACTGTAATATTGAACGACTCTATACCAAGGATTCCGGGCTTAAACCACTACGGCACCAACCACATTGTTGCCAGAACTGTCTCGGCAAAACCTTGTCCGGCTATGACTTACAAATCCAGACTGGAGGCAACCCGGGATTCATCACCACAAAGTGATCTAGTAGAGAGCGATAGTCCGTTTCAGACGTTTCGCATACTGGAAGCAAGCGGAAAGTGAAGAATGCATCAGTCATCAGCCTGGAACTTCCATGAGCCCAGGCTGAAGGCACGACGCAAGCACCAGATGGTCAAATAGTTGGGATGAAGATGCATATAAAATGGGCGTGTAGAGACGTCAGTCAATTAGCAGCACGATCAAGCACGACAGCATTTACATCAAGATCACAATCAACAAGCATACCAAATTCTTTTAAACCCGACTCAAAATGGCAGAAAGCAACCACATCACCCGCATTGCCCTCGTCGGCGTACGTAGAACCCTCCCATTCCATTCTACCCCGTCCAGCAGATACTAACCAACCCATCTCTCCAGGCCAGCGGCAACATCGGCACCTCCATCCTCAAAAACCTCCTAAAAATCCCCTCCCTCCACCTCACAATCCTCTCCCGGCTCGACTCAACCGCAGTCTTCCCAGAAAGCTCCCAAATCACAGTCCTCAAAGGCTCCTACGATGACGACGCCTTCCTCCAATCCGCGTTCTCGGGTTCCCAAATGGCAATCTTCACCCTCAGCATGGCCGCAATACCCTCTCAACCCCGTCTCATCCAAGCGGCAGCCAAAGCAGGAGTGAAATGGATCTTACCAAATGAATGGGCTGGCGATGGCGCGAATGAGGAATTAGTGAAAAACGTGAGCTTAATGTGGCCGAAACGGGACACGAGGAAATATATCGAGGAGGAGTTTGAGAATTTGAAGTGGATTGGTGTTGTCACGGGACCTTGGACTGAGTTGAGTATTTTGTCCGGGCTTTTCGGGGTTAATCCAAAAGAGAGGAAGGTGGTGTTGGATGAGGATTCAGGAATTTGGAGTTCGAGTTCGATGGATATGGTTGGGAAAGCTGTGGCGAGATTGGTTCAGCTACCAATTTCAAACGACGAAAATCCAAGGAAAAGTCTGAACTTTTATGGGAATAACTTCTTATACGTTTCGTCTTTCGGGCTTTCGCAGAAGGCACTTTTCGAGGCTGCCAAGAAAGTCACTGGGACAAACGATGAGGAGTGGAGGGTTGAAAAGGGAAATATTTCGGAGAGGATTCAGATTATGAAAAACAAGCTAGAACAGGATCCAGAGGATCTGAATTCGAATTTTGCGTATACTTATGGGTTTTACATGGGTGAGGGTAGGGGAGGGAATTATGAAGCAAAGGCGATATCTGATCGGGAAGTCTTGGGGTTGGAAGAGGAAAATTTGGAGGTGATTGTGAAAGGGTCTCTGAATGGGGTGTGGTGAGGGATTTGAAGCTGAGATGAGTTGAGAAAGTTGTTGGCCTTGCTAGATAGATGTCATTTTCAGTGTCTGTGCAGTAATGAATCAAAGGTATCACGTTCTTTTTATCGCTACGTGCACCGAGCAAAGGTTGACTGATCGAAAGATGCTGAAAGTTACAAATTTCTGGCAACGCCAGAACGTCAGAGCAAAAATGGACATTCCTGCACCACGACCTCAGTCATGTCAAAGACGAAAGCCAAGGAATAATGCTGAAAGATGGCTAGAAGAGAGCAGTATTGCGTGCGTGCGTGCGTGCGTGCGTGACACGACGAGTTGTGCGTTGTATTCATGTCTATTATCGCGGCCAACAGGCCGGTAGTATACCATTTCTTCGTCAATCATAATCCACATCCAATGAGGAGCTGCTATCTAAGCATCGCCCATACCCTCCGAGAATCCAGCGAATTCACTGCTCAGAATCTCGTCCAGACCCTTCCAGTCCATATCTCTACCCGGAGTCGTGAAAGTTGGCAGATCGCTGAAGTCAAACTGCCGATTTGGGCTTGTGAAAGCGGCTGGGTCACTTAAGCCGTTGGACGAGTCGTTGAGCATTTGTGCAAGGTGTCTGGAGAAAGGTGACACTTCGTTACTGCCTCCATTTCGTCCTCCTTGGCTACCGCCACTCACACTGCGGCCGCCTGGAGTGCGGTCGAGCCTGCTTGGAGTGGATCGTAAGAAGTAGCGGGATGAGGATGGAGATGTCATGAAGTCGTTCATGCTCATGTCGGCATTGTTGGCGGCATTAGCGTTTGGAGTGAGAGGCTTGCGTTTGCGGCTGTTTTGCGTAGGGGTCTTCAGCAGATCATCAAAATGCTGCTGCTTCCGCGATCGAGGCGTGCTCTTTGAAGGTGTCTTGCGTGCGGGAGTCTTGAAGACGGCGCTTGGCGAGCCTTCGAACAAATGCGAAAGATCGTCGTTCTCATCGATCGGCGGCGCCATGTTCTCCTTGTCGTACGTGAAGGCCTCAAACACGTTGACATTAGTCTGCTCAGCGACGAAGACAACTTTCTCAGTTTTCTTACCTCCCAAGCCCTTGCTTGGAGAAGGTGCAGACTGAGGCCGTGGGATGTCTTCGCCGTTGAGCGTCTTCTCCTCACCTTCGCGACGAGGCGATGGGAACAGGAGACGTCTCGTGGGTTGCTCGGGAGTGACATCGAGCTCGATCGGGCTGTCTTGGGAGCCCTGAGGTCGGACTGGACTTGACTGGATCGCGCGCATGAACGAAGGGTCTCGGTGTGGTCGGCGAACGTTACCATCATCACTGGCAGCTCGGCGTGGCTGAACCTGCATGCTGTTTGCACGTGGCCGAGCGCTGGGCGCTGCTGCTTTCGGTTGATTCACATCTGCAGCGCCTTCCTTAGTATCGTCGACCTCGTTCTCTTCCGTGATGGCCTCCTCTGGAATGACCTGATCCGTGAAGAACGCCTCGGAGTGAGGCTCGGGACCATCTGTGAAGTCCTCTGCCCTCATCTTCTTCGACTTCCTGGAAGCCGACTTTCGGTTCCACCTATCCGGTGGGCGCATGGCGCGGAACTTGTTGAACCACAAACCACAAGGGTTGCAGACAACGGTGTCTTCAAACCCTACACCAGGTAGGGAGTTCTTGGTCTTCTTCATGCTTTTGCGAATCACGAATTTGGTTGATTCACCATCATCGTCACGCTCTGTGACTTCAATGCCAATCGTCTCGCCTTCGCCTTCCACAGAGTCCAAGCGACCAGGCTTGCCGTCCACATTCTTCACATAGAGTTTTCGCCATGTCGGGGTCTCAATTGCTCCACAGTGAGAGCAGAACATCGGCATCTCGCCATTTGCGATCGACTGCTGAAGCTTCTTCTCGATCGCGATGCGACGTGGAGCACCCGAGCCTGACCGACCTGCGCCACGAGGACGACCCTCGGTATCGCTAGGAGCAGGCGAGCCGGCCTCTGAGTCATTTGTGGTAGTCCTGGATCGCTGCAGTGGTCGTCGCTTTTGCTTGGGCGGAGGTCGGGACGACGCTTTTGGTTGGGGAATTTGTGGTGGCAAAGCCAAGCTCCCGCGCCTGGAGCCTTCAGCTTCTGGCATAGGCGTTTGATCTTCGCCCGGAGACATGGCTGTGCTTGCAGTCATTGCTCGAGGTCTAGGCCGAGGTCAGTCTCGAATCCGCTATCAAGCTCACCGAAAAGCTCGCTGAATAGCTCTTCATCATTTTTGACAACATACCGTTGATGGCCTGCAGTGTCCGGCAATGGGTGGACATCAATGGGCAGGTCGTGGGGAACCTCGGAGGACATTCGATAAGCACTTGGCATTTCTTCCACAGGAGATCCTTCGGTCTTAACGATGGATCCGTGCAGATGATTGCGAGATCGATAATGAGCAGCCATTTCCATGTCTTCTGCATCCGGACTGCGATTTTCATCATCTTCCAAACTTTCCATAACTGCACCGCTGTGATATCCACGTTCGCTCATGTATCCACTATCAACCATGCGAGAAGGTGGCAGTGTAGGTAGACCAGGACTGCTGGGCTGAGGCATGTTGTAGCCTGGCACAATAGGCGGCGACGAAGGTATGTCCATGGGCGTTTCACCGTTAGCACTATTTCCGGGAGAGCTGCCCTCAGGAGAAGTCATTGCATCCGACATTGGTTCCATGTCTGACATGAAGTCAGACTCTGCAATGGAAGCTTGTCGAAGTGCGCTACGCATGGGCGCAGACGGCATTCTCTGAAAAGGTCTGGTTCGATTTGGGACGGGGGTTGGGACGCGAGGTGGTGGTTCCAGGTCGCTGCCTGGTGCAGCAGGCTTTTTAGCAATGGGACGAAACATGTGCATCGACGAAGCTGTCGCAGCAGTAACGCGAAGGTCGGAAGACTTGGAGCCGAAAGAGGATTTGCCGCGCCAATCAGCCTGAGTAACCTTTGCTCGCTTGCGAGGCTGGCCATCTTCATTGTAGAAGACCTCAGTCGGTGGCTGAGCTGCTTGCTGTTCGAACGTCTGCTTTGGTGTTTGTCGTTGTGCGTGAGATGTGCCAGATTCACTTCTTACACTCCCACGTGAAACGGGCCGATTTTGTTCCGCAAGTTCAGACGGATTTCCTGAGAAGCTCTGGTGACGTAATTCGTGATTCCGCTGGCTGGGTTTGGAACTCATCATTGGGCTTCCAGCTCGGGAGCCTGGTGCGCTGTGAGACTGGGAAGAAAACGCGGGGTTGTAAGAAAAGGTTGCGTTGTTCGGGGTCTCTGGAACTCCCACGCCTCGCGACTGCTGGAGGTCGCTGACATCGCCACCACTTTCGGTTGCCATCCCGAACATGGCTTCTAATGACTGTGCATCATTGTTGCCACTTGACGATAGAAAATCCATGTTGAAGTAGTCGTTCGTCTGCTGCTGAACTCTGTTTTGATGATTCCAAGCGTTGGGGTCGAAACCAGACGAGGTAGCAGGACTGAGGCTACGCATAGAGTCGCTTCTCGTCAGCTCAGCGTGCGACGGCCTTGATATGGGCGTCAACTTGAATTTGACCTCCAGCGTCTCCTTGACTCCATTGTTGAAGAGAGCAATATTCTTGCAGACTCGGCCAGTGATCATGGTCTTGTCGCCCTGCACTTGAGGGGTGGAGGACGACAGCAGTGATGAGAGTCGACCTTGGCCAACCACGGGCGCATCAAACTCGCTGTAGTCGAAGGAGTAGACAGAAAAGTCGCCATTATCAAGCTGTGACAAGATCTCGGGTGACGCGGTGACAATCGTCTGGATGCACTGCTGCAGCTCGATGACACCGACTTGCGATTGCTCATCGATCGCGACAGCAGGTATATTGAGCGTATTTGGAAGCCGTGCTAGACACGTCGTCTTGCTTTCCTTATCAAAAGTGTAGAGGACCTTGACACGCATGGGACGCGTGGGTATGCTCGCGAAGTCTTCATCGTCCATTTTGCTCGAGGTTGATGTAGTGGCGTAAGTTGAAATCGAAGAAGCGGAACGCTTTGTAGCCCTTCAATATCGGGCTGAGAGCTGCGTGCGTGCTATAGCATACTGTGGTGAATGGCGTGCGGTAGTCCGATACACGTCGATACGTCCAGAAGGTGCAAACGCGAGTCGGATATCGTTCGAAAGCAGATACGGAACGCTGCAAATGGTCAAATGACACCTCTGACAAGTCAGATGATATCGTTTAGGCAACAATGCGTGCAGAAAAAAGGCCGTGTCGTGGTGTTGGAAGTGGATGTTGTAGAGGAGAGGAGAGGAGAGATAGTAAGAGAGATCAAAGCTATAGCTTCAACGCGTCCAAGAATGCCAAGCAATCCCATGTCGCGCTAGATGGCTGGTAGCACGTGCCGGATCTTCGATCTCGAGCCGCAGTTTTGCCGTGTTGCATCGCGAAAAGTGAAGTCCAACTGCGACGACATCGATTCGAAGCGATCATTACAACACCACAAGACCAGCAGATATGGCCGCTTCCGGAGCATCAGACGCAAAGATCCAGTAAGCACGACTGAGAATATGAGATTTCAAGTGCGACAATTGCTGACGTGCGAACAGAGAATTGCTGGGCAAGCCACGCGCAGAGCTCACGTATGTCTCTATCCACCGCTCTATAGTCGCTGATCTCAAGGCAAAGATACTGATGTTTGTCACAGAGAATACGAGATCTCACTTCTCGAGACACACGAGTTCACCTCAGGCCCACTCTCGCTCCTCCAAACCGCGGTCCGACAGCACACCCAAGTCCTGATCTCGTGTCGCAACAACAGAAAATTGCTTTGCAGAGTCAAGGCCTTCGACCGCCACTGCAACATGGTGCTGGAGAACGTGAAGGAGATGTGGACCGAGATTCCGCGATTAGCAGATGGGAAGAAGGGCCGACCGGTCAATAAGGACCGCTTCATCAGCAAAATGTTCCTGAGAGGCGACAGTGTCATTTTGGTGCTGCTATCTTAGACGACAAGGACACAACTATGCTTTTATCGGGCTTGAGACGAGTATAAGTCGGATACGGAAACGATCAGGCAGGCCACGATGCGACATTCGCCATGGAGAACCAGCGAGGAGGACGATTCGCAGTAATGGTGGACACTGGGCACGACAGGAAACTGCTACATTACGAGACTTCGGTACGACACTTGCCATGTCATATTGCGGCCAAAGGGCTAATCGAGACCTCTTCCAGCACCAGGAGTGCAGATGCGACGAGCAGGATGACTCGATTACTGAGATAGCCGCTTCAAGAATGGCTAGGTATTACGAAATTGTACTTGAATGCTAATCCGTCCACTAAAGCTTTTCATCAAACTCATCCATACGTGCATCACTGATTACTTCAAAGCCTCTGCCAGACCGGACAGGAACTCTGCGAGACCGTATGCGCCTGGATCGGGTACCTCTTTGAAACCGCTTCCCCCAACGTATACTGTCCGACCTAAGCTGGCCTCCATACCCTTGGTCTTTTCTGCGCCCTCATATGCTGCCTTTGCAGCTTGCTGGATGTCATTTGTCGAACTCAGTTGCTCTACAAAAGGCGCCAGAGCATCAACCAATGTTCGATCGCCAGGTTTGGCTGGCGTGTACTTCTCCAGTGCCTTGCTTGCCTCTTTCAGCGCAGCTGCCCAGATCTTGGTATCGGCCGTCTTGCTACCACCACTTCCTTGCAGTCGGATGCCGTACGCGAGGGAGTTCAAGAAGATGGCATACAATGCACCAGAGGTGCCGTCCATGGTAGTCTCTACGATCGAAATGATCTCGTTCAGGAATAGAGCGGCATCCGATTGCCGGCTGATGTCACTGAGTCTGGCTTTGATGCCTTCTGCACCGCGCTTCAGGCCAATACCGCAATCACCATCGCCGACGACTGTGTCGAATCGTGTCACTTCCGGCTCTACCTTGATCAGACGATCGAGAGCATGATCGAGCGCTTTGGTCGCTGCTGCACCATCGATCAGAATACCTGAAGGATTGTTCTCGGCGGTCTTGTCACGGGCAAGCTCGCGGGTCTCAGACGGCGGCTTATTCCAGGTCTTGCTAGACACAGCTGCCGACCATCCCGCAGCTTCAGACGGAGCATCCAGGAGCTCTAGCAGAGACTGCTTGACTCCCAAGTCGGATACCTTGAGCAGCGAAATCGAGAATCCAAGTCCGTTCAGGGAGGTCATAAATGTTCCAGAGAGCGTCCTCACTGGCTTGATACCATAGTCCTTTTCCAGCTGTGTTGCGACTTCTGTGGTAATGCCTCCCATTTCCAGCACGCTGACACCTCCCAAGTTGTTCACGAGGAGTACCGTCTGGTCCGAGCTGCTGATATTTGAGAAGGCACGATCTTTGTCCGACTGGTCAAGCATATACTTGAGCATTGTCTTAACAGTCGTAGGCAGGTCTGCCTCTGCTCTTTCCGCGCCATCTTCATTATGGATACCCATTCCAAGTTCAACCTCGGTATCCTTCAAAGCTTCCTCTTCAACCTTGCGGCCTGGAACGTGGACATGCGCCAGCGACGAACCCATGGAGACCGTATTGTCTGCCACAATTTGAGCAGCCTTATGCACCTCTTTCAAGCTACCTCCAGCAGCAGCAAGAGCTCCCGCAATCTTGTGTATGAGGACTGTGCCCGCAATACCTCTCCGGCCGACCTTTCCTCCCTTGGCTCTTCCAACACCAGCATCATCGCCCATAACCACCATCTCACACTCAATCCCAGCCGCCTTGGCCTTCTCGACCGCCATACCGAAATTCAGCACATCGCCGGTATAGTTCATCACCACGACCAAAACACCTTTGCTCGTCTCGACTCTTTGCGAAATACATCTTCGTACCTGCTCAGCAGAAGGCGACGCGAAAATCGTTCCTGCCACTGCACCGCTCAAAATTCCCGGACCAACAAAGGCAGCGAAAGAAGGTTCATGTCCAGAGCCACCTCCCGATATTACTGAAACTTGTGGTTCTGCAGCATCTGGACGAAGGTATATGACTTTATTCTCCTCATCGAACGCTGTATTCGGATTCGTGAGAGTTATGGAATGAAGCGCTGAAGCTACGAGGTGAGTTGGGTCGTTGATGAAGTGTTTAGATGCCATGATGAATTATGAAAAGGTCTCTGAGAAGTTGAGAAAGGACAGACACGACTGCTTGCATTTCATTGTTTCCATCTGCCGACCCAGTTTTACCCATTTCTACGCGCTTTGCTGCTCTTCACAAGCGGGGCAGCACACGCGGGGCGCAGGAATGAGCTCCACCGAACCATTGACGACAAGGGAGAAAGACTCCGGAAACAGAGCCGACTCGCAATACAAATGACATCGGAAGTGTTTCTCCTTGCTTGGATGTTCGCCGATTTTCAAGAAATCATTCTCTGCCTTGCTGTCACTGCTCGTACTGATGCGGCTGGGAGCCGAGACGTTGGTATGGCAAGATCGTGAGGTGAAGGACAAATCCAAATTGCTGGGTATCGGCCTTTGCGAGCTTGGCTTTGTGAATACGGCAAGCCGTAGCGCCTCAACAAGGAAACTCTAACCCTCAGCTCTATAAGAAGACCCCCAGTGTGCCCCCAATATAGCTTTCCAAGATCACAAGACGTATCAGACGTCCACTTGAAGACTTCACGAGAACCATCAATCAACCCAACAGAGTCTAGACCAAGACTGTGGATCGACCTCGTTCTGAGCCCAGTTCAGCTCATCTAAAGCGCATGCGTTGGGAGACCTCACAAGCGATCTACGACTGCCAGATTCATAATAGATTGGGGAAGTCCGTCCACTTCAAGCTACATTGAAGACCAACGTTACATGCAAGGATTGAAGGCAAACTGGGATAACGGTCTGAATATTGCTGAAAGTTGATGGAGATTGATGGAAAATTCTAACAAGGCAACGCAGAGACAGTGAAAGGCAAATTGCTGACAATTGATGTGAGTATGCAACACGAAGTCTGCGGACTGCTGGATCTATTGCCTTGGAACAGAAAGATGCTCTGGAGAACGAGTTGAAGTCACGAAAGGAGGATATCGAAGCTTTTGATATTCCATCTCATCACGATGCATTTCACATTACTAACGTAACTCCCATCGCTAACCAACTTATATCTATTCTACTCTTCCAATGTCTCCGTCGGAGCCTTGCTAGCCACAGAAGCATTCCTCTCGGCATGCGCAGCATCACTGCTGTTGCGACCACTAGTATCTGCAGAGACAGGCAGCTTGCTACCATCCCATTTTGCAGAAGTGATCGGGTTGACACCAAGAACGTACATAGTGTCGATTTCCTCGAGAGAGCGGTCCTTGGTCTCGATCATGAAGAAGAAGACGATGGCCACGAGAGCAGCACAGCATCCAGCGAAGACGAAACCGTAGAAGTAGTCGATTGCGTCGGTAATGAAGCGGGTGAAGAAGCTTATAAGGAAATTCCACAGCCAATTCGAGGCGGTTGCCAAAGCCATGCATGGGCCACGGTACTTCATTGGGTAGAGTTCTCCAACGACAGCCCAGACGAGAGGTCCCCAGGTGGTAGCGAAAGCAGCGATGGCCAGGCAGGAGAAGACGATAAGGACGCTTCCGGCTGCTGGGGTGTTTTCTGGGTGAGCTGAGTCGAGTGCGAAGTGTCCGACGAAAGCGTAGACCATGAAGCACATGAAGATCCAAGCGGCACCGATCATGAGAGCGTTACGACGGCCGGACTTCTGAACGATGTAAAGGGCGATGAATGTGCAGAAGACGTTGACTGAGCCGAGAATGATCTGGGTGACGAAGCTGTTCTCGAGACCGGTGGCCTTAAAGATGGTTGTACCGTACTGGATAGAAAGTCAGTTCTCTTGGCCTCGTAAAGCTCGAATCAGTCTGACTTACGTAGAAGAAAAAGTTGGCACCTGTCAATTGCTGGCCTGCCTGCAAGACGATTCCAAGCACGGTTCGGTAGAACATCTTTGGTGCAGTAAAGATCTCGAACCACTTAGCCTCGCCTGCTGCAACCTCCTCTTCATGCTTGACGCGGATCTCAGTGAGCAGGATGTTGACCTCGCGACCTTCTGGATCAAGACCACCAAGCTTTGCAAGAGTCTTGCGGCACTCATCGACACGGCCGCGCTTGTAAGCGAAACGAGGGGACTCTGGCAGAAATAGAATACCGAATCCAAGGATGATACCCCAAAGAAGGGAGATGGCGTTTGGAATTCTCCAGGCACCAGTGTCAGCGCGGGTCGAAGTGCCCCAGTCGATCATCTCAGCTGTCCAGATACCAAGAGTGATGAAGAGTTGGTAGGAAGCGACAAGCAGTCCACGAATGATTGCTGGAGAGCTCTCACTTTGGTACATCGGCACCAAGACAGAGAGAGCGCCGATTCCAAATCCGTTGACGAGACGGCCAATCGCAAACTGATACCAAGCGCTCATTGAAGAGACCTCGATGACCGTGCCGATGAGTGAAAAGAATGCAGACACGGAGATAGACATCTTGCGACCAAGGGTGTCGGCGATCTTGCCTGCAATCAGAGCTCCAAACAAGCAGCCCACGCAGAGAATACCAGTGATTGTTCCTTGTCGAGCAGCCGAGAAAGTATAGGAGCCATCTGATTGCAGTTGTCCGAAGCGCTGAGCATAATCGTCCATTTGGAAGAATCCTGAAATTTGACCAGAGACATAACCGAACATGAAGCCACCGATAGAAGCCACCAATCCGAGAAAGACAGCTGCGAAGGTGACCCTCTGCCCTGAGGCTGCTGGTGAAGGAGCTTTCTCCAGCTGGTTGGCATGCTGAGCCTCACGCTCAGTGCGCTTGAGGAAGGGCATGTTGAACTCCGAACCGAGCAACCGGTATGGACCTGTCGAATGGAAATGCTTGAGGAGAGGAGGAATGAGAAAGGTGAAAACGTGAAGGACTTTCACACTCCTTTTATTTCGACTCCAGAGTCCCGCTCAAAGCAACCGCAAAAGACGCTTGGAGTCGCGGGGCCTGTTAGTTGGAGGCCCGTGGCAAGCCCACAATGCGACTGAGGTCTGGTGGGATGCAGAGCTTGCTGTCTCCGATGTGACCGTGCCGGTGAATATTGCGTTCAGGCCAGCTTCTTCCCTGTTCTCATGTTGATATATGGGTCTCTCGCGCGTGGTCGAGTGGGTCATAGCAGAAAATGTCGCGCGTTTTGATCAAGTGTGCATCTTACCGAGACGACGAGTCTGAAGACTGACGTGAATGCCATACCAAGACTGGCAAGCCGTACCTGGTCGTGAAGAAGGAGCATCACGAACACGTTTTGTGCTAGGGCTGATTTTCGGTATGTTCTTCGACATTGTTCCCGTACGATCCAGTCAGGTCTGAGTGATGCATTTGCTGAGCAACTTTGCGCTACCGCTGACAGAGCCGATGTGAAGTCGCGCGAAGTCTGACGACATGCACTGACTTGTGTTGTGGATCGTGGTGTGAAAGATGCAGGGTTGTTTCGAGCAGAACTTTGATCGCATCCCTGGCTAGAGCCTCGCTTAGACTGCTGTTTTCGGGAAGGTTCCGGCAGTCAGCGCAGCCTGCCGCCGAGCCTCGACACTGGCTGGCGATCCTCACATCTTGTCCAACGTCACGTCACTGCAGAAAACACTTTTCTCTTTCCAAGTCCTTCCACGATCCGAATGGTGGCATCGCATCCGACCTGTCGTGAAAGACGACGAAGTCGAGGCTCTTTACGCGCCGGTCTTATGATACAGATAGATAGGCAGGAGTGGGCCTTTCGTGTGAGAATCGAAAGGCACCGCGACAGCGCCGAGATAATCGGTCCACATCTCACTCGCGGCCGACCTTTCATCCATTCGGAATCGGCTGCGAGGACGAATCTCGGCCCTGCTCTGCAACACAAGCAGCCAGGGATCATCCAAATGCAGGAGTTTTCGAAGCTTGACGCACGCCTAGACAGCAGCTAGAACAAATGACGAAAACGCGAAGAACCTTCTTGATGGCAACGCCTATCCGACATCCGATGGAGGCAACGGGAGAGCATGCAGCAACAAAGTGCCATATCGTGATGCCGTCCACATACCGTTGTACTGTACAACAGAGCCTTCTTCTGGCGAATGATTCTGCGCTGCCGAACTGCATTCCGAGATCTCACGACTGGCGGACTCTCGCTGACGAAGTTATGTTCAGCGAACGATGTAGATGCACCATCGACATGGCCTTCAATTCATTTGATTAATCAGGCCACATGGCGACCTGATTCTCTCTGGTCACAGCTTGCTGGATGGTTCAAGAAGGGATGTGCTTCTGGAGAGCAAATGGCCTAGCCCCGGATCTTCCGCCAATGAATCTCACCAGATCAATGACCTACAGCACGCAACGATTGATCTTGTATTGAAAGTGCAGTCCCACTGATTTCACTTCAGAATCCGCACTTCGATGATCAGCCGATGTGGTTTGGAACGCCACCAGGAAATCCATAGATACGGAATAAATGTGAGATACAGGACGATTGAAAGACTGTTGAGTCCTGGCACGATTCGAAACACTACCTTTGCAACTGGCTCGCTTTACGGCTATGTCGTGATTATCTCTACAAGCATTCAACTCTCAACATATCGAAGAGACTCATACTGGACCACGTCCTCAATAAGCTCAGATGTTTTCATGCTTCCGGACGCTCGAGTACTATATCAGTGTCTCAGAAGAACCGAGGAATGGCAAGGACATATAGACTTTCGGATTCGGTTGGCGTCAGCATTGGCAAATCCTTCAATCCTTCAGCAGGACCATGAACATGTCCAAGAGGGCTACCGCTGAATGTATAAACAAGAAGTCAAGCCACAACCCCAATGCTCAAACCTGCTCCCTTCACCAAACCATGCCACGCAAAATCGACTCCCTCCCTCCCCCTCCACCCTCAAAACTAAAAGTAATAGTCGTCGGCACAGCCCGAACATCAACCTCATCCCTAGCCGTCGCCCTCCAGGAACTCGGCTACAACACAGCCAACGGTCTAGGCCACAATTACTTCGTCGAAAACCTATTCCCCTACTGGACAGAAGCCGTAACCGCGAAATATCATTCCATCGGAAAACCTTACACTTCCTCAGACTTCAAAAATTTCCTTGGAAAATACGAAGCAACCACAGGATGGCACTGCGCATTAATGGCCGAAGACCTCATCACCGCATTTCCCGACGCTAAGATAATCTTAACGGAACGAGATGTTGATTCTTGGTTGGAATCATATAACGCGACCGTAGGCAAAACATGGAGGTTTTGGAATTCGCGAAGTTGGGTTTTTTGGTTACCACCTACAGGACGAGAATATGATTTTCATGTTTTCAAGAATTTGGCTTTTGAGGCTAGTGGAGGGGAAGACAGAGAAAGGCAAAAGGAATGGTATTTGAAACATAATGAAAAGATAAAAGAAATTGTGCCAAAGCAAAGATTATTGGTATTCAAGCCGGGGGGTGGATGGAAACCGTTGTGTGAGTTTCTGGGAAAGGAGGTTCCGACGTCAGAGTATCCTCGTGCTGGTGGGAGGGATGGGTTTCATCCTACGATGGAGTTGCTTTATGGGAGGGCGAGGAGAAGGTTTTTTATGAATGCTGCTGTGGGGGTTGTAGGGTTTGGTGTTTTGGTTGGTGTTGCATTGAGATTGATGGGGAGATGGTGAGATTTAATGTTTGATCCAGCACCAGTATATCGTGATGCACCCGGCTATGGCTCCTGGCAGGCCGAGTGCCAGACCGACTATCAAGCCGATTTTCTCGAATTTACTGAGGCCGTTGTCGTTGTCTGCGCCTTCTGAGTTCGAGCTTGAACCTTCTTCTGGAGTGGTAGGGATCGTGGCGTCGGAGTTGTAAGGCGTCGAATATGCTGTTGTCCATACTGTCTGAAGCGTGGTAGATCCTGCCCAATCTGTGGTCGTTACCAGAGTGGTGGTGGCAACAGGTATGGCTGTAGAGATCCAGCTTGACGTCGAATACTGGTTGTCCCAGCTTTCATAAGTTGAGGTTGAGGCATAAGATGTTTGTTGAGCAGTGGTAATCGAGTATGAGATAGTCGTTGATGGTGTTTGGTATGACCATGTCGACGAGGTCGGTGCCGGAATGCTGCTCGTGCTCAGGCCTTCATTGTATGAAGCCGTGTAGGAGATCGTTGCACTCGCCAACGTGCTAGTCGCTTCCAGAGATGATGGAGTTACGGAGGTAGACTGAGCTGCCGAAAGGACTGCGAACATGCCTATTGGCAAGAGAGTGAAAGGAAGCATTATTGCAAGAGTTGCTAGATGAGTGAATGGATGAACGAACGAAACGATGTGATGCTGTTGATTTTCCGCAACGCCTCCAAAGCATATATACCGGCCTAACTAGCCACGGTCTTGTAGGCGCAGATAGCGCATTGTCAGCACCTGAATGCTGTGTAACCTTCAGCCTGAGGATATGTTAGCATAGGTGCTTAATCATCGTCAATGTGCTCAACAGCACTGTTGCTCTTCCGCTTTCCTACTGATTGCCGATCTGAAGAATGAAAACCCTGTGATCAGTTGGAGCACAATTAAGTATGTGAAAGGTCTCCATGTCGAGAACTATGGTGCGAAATGCGATCAACCAGGCAGCAGTCTTCACATGACAGCGATTGAGTGGGAGGAAAGTCTGTTACAGCTTGACAAGGATATTGTCGAAAGCTATGCTTCTGCTGCTGTTGGTGGCCCCGAATGGAGAAGCCCGTCACGGCGCATACAAGCGACGCGCCATGCACGCATATACAGCCATATATACTTTCACGCATGTGGCTGGAAAGCTTGACCTTCGCTGGCAATTCACCTGAAAAAGGAAATCCTGAATACAAAGCGTTGGCTTCGGAGAGACCGTGGGTAAAAACGTTCCATTTCGTGATTCGTACATTATAGACTGGCGGCCGGGACCTTGCATGATCAGATATCCATTACATCCTTCGCGACACGTTTCTCGACATCGTCCAACAGTTTCATTACGCTCGCCCTGCGGTTAGATTCGGATGGTCCTTGGGCCAGAATTTTGTAGCCTATGTCTTTGACATTGACGTCCGGGCTACTCGTATCTCGAGCCATCAAGGCCGCATAGTGAAGGCCCTTCCCAGCTTTGCCAGTGATGACGCGAAGGTCAATCTGTCTTGGGAAGAGGACCTCCGCGTTGGTGACTGAGGTTGAGGCTCGTCAGCACAAAGTTGGAACTCTGCTAGGGCGAAGCTGTCTTACTAATTTGCCGGCAAACGCCTTCCAGATCCATGAACTCCGTCTCCCAGTCGAATTGATCGTAACGAGTGTGTTTCGAAGACATGATTGCTTTTCTTCACGAGCTGTATTGATCAGACACTGAGTTGGAAAGTGTGTATATGTTGTTGTTGCCTGCCATGTTTCAGGATGTTGTGGTCTTCGGACTTGGTCTTCACGCCTTGCCTGGCCCTGTCCTGGTCAAGCTCGTGACGGCATGAGGCTCGGCGCGGAGCCGAGCTGTCTTGTCTGTGCGCGAACTTTGAAGCAGCTTTCGATGAACTTTTGATCGTGTGCTATCTGTAGAATACATCTATCATCATCAACGAACAACCATCCTAATTCACACCACTACATCGTGACTGCCATCCAAAAATACGGTAGAAGGTCTTCAAAATGGTCAAGCTCGAGGAGGTCCCCGACGAGGAGCTCTACGCATCGCAACAGGGCCCAAAGGAGGACGAGGACGAGTGGGACACAGACAGCGGTATGGATCGCATGGTAATGGAAATTCAGCCATGATTTTTTGCTGATGGAGGTTTGCAGAATCAGAAGTCTCAGATGTAGAAGACGATAAGAGCCTCGACGAATCACTTCTCGACCGAGTATACGCATTAAAAGACATCGTCCCGCCAACATACCGCAAGCACGTCACGAATGTCGCATCAACAGGCTACAGCTGGGTATCAAAGAGCGCAAGCTTCAGCGGAAAGGCGCTGTGGGTGATCAGCACGAGCGCGCTGCTGTTGGGAGTGCCTTGGGCGCTGGCATTTAGCGAAGAGCAGCAGGTGCAAGAGATGGAGAGGGAGATGCGCATGCAGCAGAGCGCAAATGAGGTGAGTGTAATTGAAAACTACCGTGAAATTGATGTGCGCTATGAATATGGCATGCTAACACTTCATGGCAGCTTCTTACCGCAGGCCAATCCGGACAGACACAGGCCAAGCCAGCTTTGTAGAAGCGCACCCATTGTACAGAATTAGCGCAGAAGTTCTCGCATCATGAGAGGAGATTGTTGCGCTTGTATTATACCACTCTGCTCAGAAGAAGGACGGGTCCATCGAAATGCTGCCCTGAATCCTTTTTGTGACCCACTGCACCGATTTTCGAATGCACAACCCTAACTGATCAAAAAGCTGACTTGCCCTAGTAAGAGCAATGAATACCAGATTGCAAGACGGCGCTTTTCTTGGCCCACTTAGTATTCGCTTGATCGATAATGTCCATGCGAGGTTCGGAAGAAGTAGACAGCTTTCCATAAAGTCTCCCTTCTCCGGCAGGCGATGCTACCTTCTAATACGGCTCCGATTCCAAGCCGAAACCCTTGTGTCACTGCAACCTCAAAGTCAATATTCTCAAGCATTGCACATATAAAGGCAGTCCTGGATAAGCGGAGGAGATACATCAGACATATGCTGCTGGATATTTCTAGCAACGACCACGACCAAGCACATTACGAGATACGCGAAGCTCACCACCATGGACTCGAACAAACCACAATACACGTATACGGGCTCATGCCTCTGCAGCTCTATCTCCATCGTCCTGACTCTCGACAAGGATCTCTACTCTGAACCTAATGGCCACCTCTGCCACTGCCTCAATTGCCGCAAATTCTCTGGTGGCCCCGCGGCCATGTGTTTCATAACACCTACGAAGGCGGTTCAACTTACCGACTCGAAGAAGACACTCAAATCCTATCAGGATAGCAATACGGGCAGTGGAAGGACTGTGCCTAGGAGCTTCTGTTCTGCATGCGGAAGTGCTGTTGGTTGCGTGCCAAGTTCTATGGATGAGAGATTGAGCATTGTTGCTCTGGGATTATTTGATGAGGTGCCGGCTCCTGTTTTTGAGGTAAGTTGAGCACATATCAGGCCTTTTAAAATGCTGATCTGTGTTGCAAGTGCTATACGAGTCAAAGACTGCCTTGGAACCCACCTGCCGCTCATGCTGGGAGGCAGTACCAATTCATCGACGAGGTCGTCAACCATGTCCCAAGTCTAGATTCATGAGGGCTCTTGTAACTTCGAGAGACGAGTCAAGACTTTGTGAGAGAAACTCGCGTCATCGCTGCTTCTGTCGCCAAGACTTTGACCCATGAGGCTCAACTCCATATCCGTCACGTGTTGACAAGCTCAGGTCTACGATGCGGCACGCACAGTAAAGCCTTGCCGCTTGGAAGCGAAGACGCATGCATACCTTGCAGCCCATCTCGCCCTTTGCCTAGCGTGTCCAGCTCAGCCGCTCAGCATATAGCTATCGTATTGCCCACACCCGCTTTTCTCTCACTTTTGCACCTCACCTCCCCAGGATTATCGTTTTTCCGCTCCACCATCGCCGATCCAGACCGCTCTGCCAACTAGCACAGTTCGCACAAGGCAGACCCGCAGCCTCGCCAGCCAACCATGTCCGACTTTGTCAGCCACGAGGAATTCCAACAGTGGACAGCTTGGATCCACGAAAATGATTGGAGCATCCCCGACGCCTTCGCCTCCGCCTCGGATGATACAGTTGCAGCTGTCTCTTCCAAGGAGAGGTAAGTTTAAAAAAAGATTTTTGCTAACAGAAGGGCGAGCCAGTGTTTTCTCTGATTTCGCCGAATCAGAAGCCGCTATACCATTCACATTAGGTCGAAGTTCTACTCTCGCCTGTAAATCTGAGGAGCGAGCCTCTTCTCACGAATCCGAATCTTTGAACGGATCAAAACTTCGAATTGCAAAGCTGGCTTTGAAATGTACCGCAAAAGACTGCACGTTTCCAAGGACTTTCCCTCGAAAGTATGAGCTGGATCGACACATTGCCACCGCGCACGAGAAGCAAAAGCCATTCTGGTGTCCCGTGAAAGGATGTTTTAGAGGACCAGCGCCGCCCTCATTCACTAGGAGTGACAAGCTTACTTCTCACATTCGAAGCACTCACCGCTTCGATTCGGAGAGCCAGTGTCTGTTACCTGGCTGTGACACGACCCTGCCTCTCGACCTTCTGGGTTTTCATTTAAGCTCAAGTCATCAGAGGAGATGTGATGCGAATTACTGGCATTATCGCAGTGCTCTGGTCAACGCAGCGAGCCCGAGATACCAGAAGTGTCCATACTGGCCGTGTTCTAAGAAAATTCGCTTCGAGGATCTGCAACATCACCTGCAGTCTCACACCGCTGTAGAGCTGCAGTACATGGCTGCAGAACTGAGAGCTGGAGGCTACACATTCACTTTGCCGTCGCACACAGAGGGACTTGCCAAGCTCTGGGTGATATGTCCTGTCTGTCACGAATTTTCGGAAGGGCATGGGGACTTTGCCAGGCATTTGTTGTTGTCTCACGTCACGAATCTAGGGAGGCTTGACCCACAAGAAACCTTATGGCTCAAGAACCTCACTTTACAACGATGCTTCGAGGGCGATTGGAACTCTATCACACCGCTAAAGGACCGCAAAAATCCGGATCATAGCACACATTGTCCCAGGTGTGGACAGCAAGGAAACTCTTGGCATATGAAAACACATGACTGCGGCATCATGCGCAACAAAGAAGATATCGTGGCCGAACTCCGACCTCATCGTCAGGCTCTCCTTCGACTATGCCCCGACTTCGGCAGGGTCGAGGTGATTTTCGAGGACCTCATTCCGGCCGATTCCTGAAGGACGATAGAGATATCTCTTTCCAAGGCTCGACATTTTCGCTGCAACATTCCTTTCTGAAACGCGTTACATGACAGTAAGCAAGAGAAGCATCTCCAAAAACATCATGAAAGAAGATCAATAGCGGAGGCAAAAAAGGACTAATGAGTTTCCTATGTATTCGGCGTTCGAGATACCTAGGTAGCCATCGTATTAGGTTCATTTGTTTTCTGAACGTCCCCAACAACGATCGCAGAAAATGAAGCAAATGCCGACCTTGCTTACAGTATATCTCTGCTAATCTAGACACTCGCTTGAGCGAAGACCTTGCACAACTCCGAGCCGAGATGGTATCCTTGGTCTCCAATCGAAACTCGTGGTCACCTTCAGTCATGCATTCGTTGGAGTGACACCAAGAGACTGGCCTGCCTGGAAGAGATGACAATGAGCTAATAGACTGAATGAAACTCGTCGCGTGGGAATTACTGCTGGCTTATAGCCGTTGTGCAGCTCCGATTTAAGGCGACTTCGTCGGTCTTCGATCAAAACTGGTGGCCATGCGTGCGCGCTCATGGACAGAAGACTGTACATGTACTCTGCGACGCGGTCTGTCAGGAGCTTGCACGTGGACGCACCAGACGTAAGCCAGCTGACTGCCGCAAGCCTTGACACAACAAGTGTAAAACGCTTACCAGATAGTGGCACTGGACTTTGACGGACCCTGCTAAGAATTCTGTAACAAGCCTGCACGGGTTCTGTGTCAGTCAGATGATCAAAGTCTACTAGACGACTGCACGCAAGTCTTGACAAGACTAATGTACAAAGCTTGCCCAACAGTGAGCCCAGATCTTGACGATCTCTGCTACGGAGCCTGCACGACTTCGTGCACGAGTGATGGCTAACTACTGCCAGACAACCGCACGATTTGTGGACGGCAATTGTGCACGAAGTCTGCCGGACGGCGGTACAAGATCTTGACGGACTCTTGCCATGAGCCTGCACGGCTACTTGCACGTCCAAGTGCCAGAATATTGCACGCAATGTTGACGAGACCGATGCACAGGGCCTGCCGGATGGTGGCACAAGATTTTGACGGCTTTCGGTACGCATGCTGTCTATAATCCTACGCGGCTCCATGACCAGAGTCTGTCAGGCGACTGCAGGACTGATGCACGGATTTTGCTTGAAAGATCATGATCCTGTTGCCGCCAGGTACAAGAGCCATGCTCGTAAAGGTGCTTGGCAGATCATATGTGAATCTCTTCTTGCTATGCAATGCGGACAAGCCTTTCATTCTTCTGGCTTTCCGCTGTATGTACAGTCACGTGTACGCCGGCAATTCCAGAGCAGTGTTTCGGTCGGGGCCTATTGAAGAGCTGGCATATCGGAGCTCTTGCACATGGCGCCCGTGGGAGTTGTTGATAACGTTCTGCATGCCGACAGCCTGTACAGCAGTCCCGGATCCGCAGATCCGCGGTATGAAGAGACGCATAGCCTGATGAGAGCCAGCTACGTCTTTCCGCTCATCTATTGGAAATTCTGTAGCAGGGTCTAGAAGAGCTGTCGTCGATCTCCTTTTGGGTCAGAATGGAGCTGTGCAAAGATCAGAATCGATCTAGGGTGAGAGTAAGAGCTGACGTTCCAAGATGAAATGGCTTCGATGGAGTGGCATTGCAGAGTCACGGTTCCTCACTTAGCCGCCTGAGTACCAATACGCATTCACCAAGCATCAAAATTACCAAATCCACCACCCTTCTTCGTCTTCTTAGTCGGCGGAGGCTCCGGCTCATCCCACTCACCGACGACCTCATCTTCTTCCGCTGGCGCACTCTGCTTCATGTACTTCCCAACTCCACCAGCACCACCAGCATTCTCGACTTTACCATCTGCCCTTATCCTCTTTCCTGTCCAGGTTGTCCGGTCATCCTCAGTGCCACCTTCCTTTCGTATTCTCTCCTTTCGTGCCTCGTCTGCTTCCCTCTCGTCTCTCTGCTTCAAGAAGTCTTCGAATGGATCAACGTACACAACGACATCTTCCATCACGAGATCTTGAAGCGGCCGGCTTTTGTCGTCTACTTCGACCTTCTCCAGCCGGTCGAGCGTGTCTAGACCTTCGACTACTCTGCCAAATATCGTGTGCTTTCGATCTAGATGCTTGGCTTGCCGATAGAGGATGAAGAATTGACTCGTGTTGGTATCCTTTCCTTTATTCGCCATGGAAAGCACGCCTCTAGAGTCATGCACAAGTGGTCCTTCGAACTCGTCTGCAAAAGTCTTGCCCCAGCATGATTGCCCACCACGTCCGGTACCTGACGGATCACCGCCTTGGATCATGAAGTTCTTGATGTTTCGATGAAAGTTGATGCCACTGTAGTAGCCACGCTTGGCGAGTTGTATGAAGTTCCAAACAGCTTTTGGTGCATATTCGGGGTACAGCTCGATATTCATGGCGCCCATATTTGTCGTGATTCGCGCATAGCCTTTCTGCTTGACGCGCTTTGGCTTGAGCATGTATTCCTCATCGGTCATGATAGCTCGTTCGGTCGATGTATTTGGTGTCATTCCGGTGCTGGTGAAAGATGCTGCCGCGAGACCATTCGTGTACTGGGCGGCATTGTAGGGTGTCGGCTTGGTCGTTCTTGAGGATTTTGCAGTCTCTGCATGTGCTTTACGAGCGTTTGCAAGCGCTTGTGCTTCCGTGGAGGTACCATTCGCAGCCTTCTCTCTCTCAGCTCTCGCTTTCGCAACTGCCTCCTTCGCCTTCAAAATCTTTGCTGCCGATCCCAAATTCTGGTCATTAACTCCAGCGCTTCGTTCGGCTTCCTGCTCCGGCGTAAGTGTGCTCTGGCCCTCCTGCAGATACTTGAATTGGCTCAAGTTCCTCGACTCAATATTCTGAGGATCTTGCAATGTGATGATATCGCTTCGCTTGAATTCCTCGTCGTTGACCAGGTCTCTCCAATTCTTGGCCTTGACGTTAAGCCTCTCCACCGTTTCGTAGCTGAAGACATTTCCTGTGGTCTTAATCCCAACCAAATGTGTGTTGTCCGTGATCACTTTGAACGTCACCGGATCCACGAACTCACCCTCCTCATTCTTCACGAAATTGAGCTTGATCAGATCCGTGCTCTTCAATGGCTGCCCATTTACAGGATTTGTGCCATGCTTCTTGATCCATGGTAGAATATTGGTCAAGTCAAAGATCGTGCCGTCTGCCGTGCATACTGGATGCTCGAAGGGCTGAAGTGATACGGCGCAGAAGTTGAACGGAAGTCGTTTGAAATTGGCGCCGGCGCCAGCATTCGCAGCTTTTCTCGCATTTGCGCCAGCGCTGGCAGAGAAGGCATCTTCAGATGACCACTCGCTGTGGGTGATGTAGAGTTTGTCCGTGCCTGTGACCTGTCAGCATAATGTCAGTGACGGGTTATATATACTGAGTATTTGCGACTCACCTTTGCCCATTTTGAGCGTGCAGCACGTCCAAAGAGATGTGTCGTAGAAGTTGTCGCAAAGAGCTGGAAATGTTGAAAGTATAGACTTCAAAGTTCTTGCCTGAAGTTCTGCCTGAATTTGGGTGGCTACAAGCTTAGTCCTGCGGCCACTCCGACTGATCCATCGACTTCCAGTCTAGTACCTACAAACCAGCGAGCAAAGTCATCACTACGAAACGGAGTTCTTCACACTCAAGTGAGCGAGGGCGCCAAGCTCACTGCCCATCTTCCACCGCCCCTTTCCCCTTCTCCCTTTGTTCCCCAAACCCAAACCGCAAAATCGACATCTTAATCTTCCCCAATCTCTCCGCCTCCATCTCATCCAACACCACCTCTTGTCCCTCCCTATCAAACCCCCTCTCGAAACCTTTCTCAACCTCTCCCTCATCCCAAATCCCAAAAGTATAACTCACAAACCCACCTCTCTCCATACTAGGAAACCTCATCTGCACCTTCACCCTACTCCCCATCCTCCCCAATGCTGAAAGAATAGGCCAAACACCCTGCCAAATCCTAAAAAACCCCATCCAACTGAGCCTCTTCAAAGACTGCTCAAACTGACCCAAAAACACCAAAACCCTAGAATTACTCGATAATTTGGGAACGAGCCATTTCGTAAAATTCTGAAAACGGGAGATGAGGAGTTGTCGTTCCTGTCCCATTGAGACTGTAGGAGAAAAGACTGGGGCGTAGATTTGGAGATCATTGATTGAGAAGGGGATGAGATGGGATTCTGTGTGGATGGGGTGGGAGGTGAGGAGGATGCCTTCGATGTGTCTTGTTGGATTTGGGTTGGGTGATTCGGAGCGGAGATCGAAGATTTGGGGTTTGTCTGGGGTGAGGAAGATGGATTCGTAGATCTGATGTGAGGTTAGTGAAGGGTTTGGAGAGAGAGTGGTGGGTTGTGTTTACCTGGATTCGTATCTCTGCTGGTACTTTTGTGAGGAACGGACATCGTTCATTATTGTCGGTATTGATCGAGAGATGTGTAAGTGATTCCTGCGCGTTCACTATTAGTATCTGGATATGCTTTGAATATCTCCAGAAACTTACTGCAAGACCGTTGCTCTCCATTTCGAGCGACATTTGCGAATGCATTATTACTGGAAAAGCCATTGAGAGGCACAATTGATCTATAAATACCGGGGACCGGAATACGATTGCCTACACAGCAAAGTTTACGAACAATGCGCGAAGGATTCGTGACATGCGTCACGTGTGTTCAAAAGTATGGAATGACTGTGAACGAGAGTGACTGTTCAGATTGAACGCTCAAATGGCTTTTCCATTGATTTGAACCCATTCCATCACAGGTAATTCACTTCCATACCCATTAAACGCCTTGCCTGCCTCGCAGAGTCTGAGCACCCTGATCATTGACTTCTATGCTTTCGCTCAATTACAAGTTAAACGCTCATCATAATCATCATTAGGTATTCCTTCCCTTACTTCGAGAAGATCTTCTCAAGACCACCGAGCAGGATATCAGCATGCTTCTTCTGGAAGATCAACATGGGTCTCAGTCGGACTGCACGCTCTCCAGAACCACCAATGTTGATACCAACACCTTTGGCCTTCTTCAAAACCTCATCACGGCGTGGCGAGTCCCATGCAATGAACGTGCCTTGACCCTTACCACGAAGGTTGTTGATCTCTCCTGGGTACTTCTTGGCAAGGTTCTCTAGACCGGCGTACAGGTAGTCACCAGTCTCGGCAGTGTTCTGGACGAGGTTCAGACGCTCAACCTCATCGATGATAGCACGGAAGAGGATTGCGCGAGCTGGGTCACCCATCCAGGTGTTGAATTGACGGTAAGGCTTGTTTGGTCGCAAGTCGTTGTTGCCGAAGTAGTAGCCGGCAGTCTGTGCCTTCTTTGAGAATGTGACCATGTCCGGTGGGTCTTGCAAGTTCCAGTGCTCGTGCGCCCAGAACTTGCCAGTTGCACCGACACCCGTCTGGACCTCGTCAACGATCATGAGAACGTTGTGCTTTCTGGTGATCTGTCGAAGACCGTTGAAGAATGCTGGACTGGCGTGGTTGTCACCGCCTTCAGACTGAATTGGCTCAATGATGATTGCGGCTGGTGGGTTGTGGTAGTTGGTGATGAGCTCCTCTACCTCAGCGAGGCAGCGTGCCTCCTCCTTTGCGTTCTCCTCAGCGTGTTGCTCGAGCGGGTACTTGAGAGCTGGGAAAGAAGCTTGTGGCCAGTCAAATGCTGGAATGTCGAGCTTGTGAATTGGCTTGGAGCGAGTGGTAGAGAGGGAACCGAAGAGACGACCGTGGAAAGCAGTCTTGAAGGACAGGATCGACATGTTTGGAGATCCTGGAGATTGGTTGTTCATGGAAGAGTTGATCTCTTCAGCTGTGAACTCGACATCTGGACCACCACGCTGCTGACGACGCTTCCACATGAAAGCAGCCTTGTAGGCAAGCTCGTTGGCGTCAGATCCGGCCTGAGCTGTGAAGACTTGGTCGCAGCCTGGTGGGGCCACACGAAGAATTCCAGACTTGAGGATGTGAGCCCAATCGTGCTGTGGGAAGTTGCCCAATGCTGGTCTGTTGATAATGGCCGAGGCCATCTCTGGGCTGGTAGCAGCGGCAAGCAATGCTGGGTTGCTATATCCTACAGGGATAGAAGCAATCTGAGCATAGACATCGAGCAGAACGTTGCCGTCCAAGTCTGCGATATAGTTTCCGAAGCTGTTCTGGTAGTTTGCCATCATGTTCAACGATCGAGTATCGAATACCTTGTCGAGCTCTGCAATCGCCTCTTTCGACTTTGGTCCAGGAAACTCTGTCCTGATACTTGGGCCCGTCGGCTCGTCTGGAAGGTACGACTGGTCAACCACATCGTTAAATGCCGACTTGACTGCAGCAGCAGCGCTGGCGCTGTGAGAAGGTGACTGAGTGGCCATTGTTCGTCGCGTAAGAGTCGCCGGTCGGATAGAAGATCGAATCGCTGGCTGCAAGCGTGCAGCAGTCCTTAAGAAGGACGCCATTGTGTGTGAGGATTTCTGCGGCGATCGATGACTGTCTGGCGAGAGTAACAAGTCACGGTCGTTTTGCGGTGAGGAGAAAGAAACACGACCGCGCGGCTACAATGAACATTATGTAGTGGGGTCGAGCCAGGGCGAGCTTCCAGGGAAATACCACTATCCGCCTCTGACTTCCAGATAGGGCAGGCGTACACCCACGCCGAAATACCGTGCCTATTAACCTTCTCCAGATCCGACTTTCGGCCTCTGAGGTCGTGGTTGTTGTGTTGATCAATTGCTACGCGGTAAGATTTTTGATGGCAAATATGAGTCGAGGAAGGACACAATTTTCTAAAAGAAGGCTACAGTGGTCAAGTTAGATAGCATCACTCAGTTTTAAGAGGCCTTCAATGTGCTTGCGGAGTGCATCGTGCCACGACTTCCGGCCAAGATAGAACTACATGCGCGACTTGAAGTGGAGTGCATCCACATTCGAGCATATACTGGTACTGATGCCAGGCACGACTTACTGTATACTGACTCCATCGCCGTGTCCTACGCGACCGTGAGTTGTTGCTGGAGCATCACTTCCCAAGAATGGAGTCTTGTTGCCAAGGAGTTACCGCAATGACTTTCCCTTTACAGCGTCCTCCTGGTGAAAATAAGCTTTCAGCCTGCTTTTGTCGCCCGGGCCGGGTACTTGCTGTTACAAACATGATGCACCAGCTACTCTTTCAGACTCTGGTACGGACGTTGACTCAATTAACACTATTGCCTTCGCTATCTGACCTTTTGGTATGATGCTTGTTCGGTTCTGTCAGCCATCTGCTCAATGCATCTCTACTATACATGTTGTGAACTCCTCCCAACGCCACGCCTGCTCCGGAAGACGACTGATGCTTTTACCGCTTATGACTGGCTCATCTAATACTCAAGGGAGACATTCGATTTCCAGTTTGGATCGAGTGTCTCTTCCAGAGCGAGTACCAGTGCTGATCTCGTCGGAATGTACACTTGCAAGAAGTTCTTGCGGTTGTTCCAGGCGAAATCGGTGGTGAAGAACCTCGAATCGTTCTGAACCCGACCAAGACCACGGAATGCTGTATCATCTGTGTTCAGTACAATGCGGTATGTACCAGCGTGCTCGACGCCGACGCGATAGTCCGTGAAGGAGCTTGAAGGATGGAAGTTGAAGATCCACAGGAGACCAGCACGCTCGAAGACGATAACCTTGTCGTTCTCGTTCTTCAAGCTGATGTATGCTTGTGGCGAGTGGAGCCAGCCATACTTCTCCTCGGTCCATTGCATTGCTTTGTCGAATTCGTTCAAGAACCTGTATCGTAGCAGATCATCCTTGATAAGGTTGAACTGTCTCCTCGCGTAGTGGAAGCTGTTGTTGTTGCCCTCTCGCGGGAAGTCAAGCCACTCTGGGTGTCCGAACTCGTTGCCTTCGAAGTTGAGATATGCCTCACCTCCGAGAGCATGCGTAATGAGTCTGATCATCTTGTGCAAAGCCATTCCTCGCTCGATTACAGGCGTGAACTCCGTAAGCTCTGACATATTGGTGTACATTTCAGCATCACACAGCCAGAAGAGGAGGGTCTTATCACCGACCAACGCTTGGTCGTGACTCTCTGCGTACGCAATGGTCTTTTCGCCATGTCTTCGGTTTGTGAGGGTGAAGCAAAGAGCTCCCATATCCCAATCGATATCTTGCTTCTCCTTCAGCCACTTGATGTACAAATCTGGTACCGCCATGGCAAGTCTGTAGTCGAATCCTATTCCACCCAGACTCAACTTGACGCACAACCCAGGCATGCCGCTGACGTCCTCAGCAATGGTAATGCAATTTGGATACAGATTGTGGAGCATCTCGTTGGCAAGCATGAGGTATACAACTCCCTCTTCGTCCACACTAGGGCCGAAGTATTCGTGGTATCCTCCGCTGAAGCCAGTACCAATGCCGTGATGTTGATAGAGCATGCTCGTCACACCGTCAAAGCGGAAGCCGTCAAATTGGTACTCCTCAATCCAGAAGCGGAGGTTGGAAAGCAGAAAGCGGAGGACTTCGTGGTGCCCGTAGTTAAAGAGCCGCGAATCCCACAACTCGTGCCGTCCACGAGCACCTTCGTGGAAGTACAAGTGATCGCTGTTGTCGAACATGTTGAGGCCATCGAGAACGTTCTTGCTGGCATGCGAATGAACGACGTCTAGCAGTACAGTAATTCCCATACCGTGCGCAGTGTCAATCAGCTCCTTGAGATCATCTGGATGGCCGTACCGTGAAGATGCAGCGAAGAATGAGTTGATCTGGTAGCCAAATGAAGCATAGTAGGCGTGTTCCATGATCGCCATGAGTTGGATGGTATTGTATCCAAGGTCTCGAATGTGTGGCAAAGTATCGCGAGTGAACTCCTTATACGTGGCAACGCGTGGTTCTGGACTAGAGATACCAACGTGTGCCTCGTAAATGCGTGCACTCTTGGGCTTTGCTGGGCGTGGGTTCTTCCACTGGTATTTCTGCGGCGGATTCCAGAATCGGGCATCGTACACAGGCGACACCGACAAATCTTGTGTGACTCGCTTTATCCATGCTGGCAGCCTCTCTTGTCTCTGTCCATCATTTGGCACAACCATACTGATCTTGATCTTGCTATCGTGTGGAATGGCAGGCTGGCCATCAACAGGCGGCAGATGGATTTCCCAAACACCAAATGGGTCCTTCTTCATCTCATGACTATCTCTGTTCCAGCCATTGAAGTCGCCAATGAGGTAGGCTCGCAGGGCAAACGGTGCCCATTCTCGGTATATGATGGTGTTATCGGGAGCGACATTGAAGCCGAATTTCTCGTAGCCACGTGAGAACTTTTCGAGACCGCCTTCGTGCTTATCGATCGTCTTGATCCAGTTCTGTGTTTTGGAGAAGCGCGATCGCAGCGCTGCAGAGTATGGTTCGAGCCATGGGTCCAGCTGGACGATGCCTAAGAAATGTTAGAAGAGTGACGGGCAATCGCTCAGCCGACTTACCAGTGCCATCGTTCTTGACGTTGCCATTGACGCCTACCATCACACTGTCAGGTGCCTTCTCGTTCAATTGAGAGGCCATGTTGAGGATGGCTGGTGGTCGATAAGAAAGTGAGGAAGAAGGGAGAGGGAAATGCAGCGACAATGTGCCAAGTCCCACTCAATGGTCAATATAAAGTGAGGAACACAACAGCAAGCGGCGTGTACTTATTCTGCTGGTCCTTGCAGCTCCAGCTCGATGCCAGGCCAAGGTGGTGAGGATAAATGCGGTGGGGTTCAACTTTTCTGGGGAAGCTGGGAGCTCAGTCAACCGTCATCTCGCATCACAACGGACCGACACGTCCATCTCGCCTCAACGAATTGTAAAGAGAGCGGCGTTTGATGGGAAACGGCGCTCTAACTGGCAATGCCTGCATCGTGGCGTACTGCTGGGCGACTACCTCGCTGGTTGAGTATCAGTCCTGCGTGTGTCCGCTGCGTAGAGATGAAAAGAGGATAAAATTCTGGGTGGCGTGGTTCAAGTTCTACATTTTGAACCCTGCAGATCACGTGCGACGAAGGTCCATGCTTGCTGTTCAGTTGTACATAGTCTACACTGTAACACATGCATTGCTCTGGGCGTGCATCTCCCTCAAGCTGCTCTTGACATGCCTCTGCAGAGCGTCGTCTCTTGGCCTAGAAAGTCAGATCTCGCCAGGCTACGACCTCCTTTGCCTTGCTCATTGGCTACGCTCGTGCCTTCTTTTGTGGTCGCATAGCCATGCAATGCAGAGCTGGAGTCTTCGAGTCTTCTCCGCTGTCCTCCATACCGCCATCATCGACGTCTGCGTAGTCCTCTGCCTTGCGCTTCATGCTCTTGCCACCCGAATCATCCACGTCCATCGAGTCGTTCAGCACCACATCCTTGCTATCCTCGGTACTGGCCTCCAGCATAGCTCGTGCATAGCTGGCGCCGCCATTCTTCTGCATATCGGCATACACATCCAGTAACAGCGCCACAGCGATCTTCTTCGCGCCCTCGTCACTCATTTGGAAAGCAGCGAGCCAACCCGGTTCTTGGAAGCTGACTCGACTGATTTGAACAGCCGCCTTAGCTGTCAGCGCCATGGCTGACGGCGGTCTGCGCTCCATCGGCACGTCTTCATACGGGTCAGCAACGAGCAGGCGACGACCCCACTTGAGTGTGAGTATGTAGATGGCCTTGTGGACTTTCTTTGGCTTCTTGGTCATGAGAAGCGCTTGCAAATAATCTCGATGCGCTTCTTCGTCGTATACGGTCTCCTTCCAGGTCTTCAATATCGGCAATGCATGTGTCTGGATCCAACTCATGATGCGATCACGATCCCAGGGAAGTCGAGGTCGCAGGAGCGCGAGCAGAGCCGGGGCATGGAATGGTAGCTTCATGTCGGACATTGGGCGCTCAGTGCGACGAACACTGCGCATCGTTGTCCGATCAGGTTTGGAGCGAATGCGTGCCATGATGGGTCATGTGTGGTAAAGTGTGCTAGTGCTAGTGACAGCAGAGCAAAGTCTTGGTTCTGCGGTGCGGGAGACTTCACCTCATGAATTGCCCCACACTTCCAGGCCGCGCCTTTCACGCTGCTACACTCAGACTGTGGTCTGGGAGAGTCTTCAGCATATCCTGACACCGCACACTCTGACGCCTTGATCTGCCACGACAGCTTCACGGTCGAACCAAGTCTTCATCATGTCTTTGACGAAGCTCTTGTCGGCTTCGCTCCAGTTGTCAAGACCCATATCTCGAACAGCATCTCCTGTGACCTCGATCTGCTCTTCTTGGATGCCTTCTTCGGTGTCGTCATCCGCCTCTTCCACAATACTAGCAAGTGGACGCAGTACTCCTTCTGTGACTCGCCGGAAGTATGCTACCAAAAGTGTTGCAGCAGCACGCGAATACTCAGACTCTTTGTCCTCTTGTGTTCTTTGCCCTGTCGTTCCAGGAAAGAGGTTTGCGACGTCAGGCATGTCGAATAGAGGTTCTTCGTCGGCTTTAGCTTCATCGTTCTCCCACGCACTTGCCTCTCCGGCGGATGCCCACCACATGAATCCTCTATATGCCATTGCTTGCCAAGACGAGACCTCGACAGCCTCGGATTCATCGCGGTTCTGCAGACCCATATCGTAAAAGTCCTCGCCGAAGCTGCTTGTCCCTCTCCTTTCCAGAAGTGGTCGTGAATCTGACTCAGTTGTGGGTGATTCGTCTGCGTACCTTGATACCGTCTGCCGTCGCAACCTACGTAACTCTCTTCGCAGCAAAGTCCACCTTCGCAGATCTCTCTGTGATGCTTTGACTATCTTGCCGTCAGATGTGCGAAGTCTTGGCCACGAACGCTTGGGATTAGTCTGAGAAGGTAGCTCAATTAGTAGATCGTACAGGCCCTTCTTCTCGCCCAGGATATCGTCCGTAGTGGTCGCGATCCAGCCTTTGGGGCCTGGCGTTTTCGTAGTAAGCGAAGGAAGATCGTGAATCCCGATGCTGAACAAGGGCGAACTTCGCAGAATATTCTCGACTTCTGAGGGAAGGCTTTCGGATAGCGACTTGGGAATACTCGACAGCACTGATGCGATGTACACTGCATTAGCGTTCCGTTGCACAGATGGACTGCCAAGAAACAGTATGCGCCGTCTGCTCAATGCAGCTCGATGTATCGGGAATAGCAGAGGTCCAAATGTTTCCAGAATGTTTGGCACCGAGAGCGCCGGGTGATCCAAAGGCCAGGCACCATCGACATTGAAGCCTGCCAAAGTTGCCTCAGACCCAGCTCTTTTCCTCTTCTTGCTAGCACTCGGGCTGGAGCTAGAAGGGCCTGCTGACTTCCGCTTCGAATCACCATCAGATCTATGCTTCTTCCAGAACAGCTCAAAAGGTCGAGTATCGGCGCTGTTCTGCACTGCCTGTTTCGCCAAACTCCTCAGCTCTTCAGCGTGCACCCAACCACGTCCCAATACTCCATAGTCCAATGGCACTAAGGCGCCAACAGCGACGAAGTTCGCATTGCGATGTCGTGCGTCTGCTTCGCCTTGTACGAAGACACTCACGCCGGCGTAGGAGCCGTGAACGAAGTACACAAGGTCTTCCTTGACCGCGTGCAGTCCTGAAGGCAGACTCTTGTACTCAACGCCCTCGAGATGAATCTCTGGTAGGCTCCGTTTCCACGCGATGGTATAGCTGCAGCCTGGTCAGCATTGGCTTTGAACAGACAGACAAAGTAGTACGCACCCCACCTTTTGATCGAAGACCACGAGAAACACAGCTGCGACAGGTGGTATCTGCTGCTGCTCCATTGTGGTCTTGCTGGTCAAAGAAGATGATGGTATGCAGCTGTTGTGAGACCCTGAATCAATGCCGCGCAAGACACGCGCTCACGTTGCCGGCATTGACGGTCCGCGAGCCGCTGGCGGCTATTGACCCACCATCGTCTCTCTCCGTGTCAGCCTTTAAACCACGTCACGTTTACTTCCACATCTCATTGAGACTCATACAGATCCGTTGACAAGAGGGTCTCAAGTGACTGTAGACGACGACGACAGGCACAGGCGATGGCTACTATGCCCCCCGATATGGTACCTTGAAGACTTCGGCATTTCTGGTCTTCGTGATGACCTGACTCTGTGCCAGCGACCAAGTCGGTGTTGAGATCGCAGAAGCATATCCAGGATTATGTCACCTTCTACTCGGAAATACTGCAGCTGCCATTTATTCGACCACGCACATGATTGTTGATGGACACGAACATCAGAGGCTGCCCAGCGTTGGCATTCTGGTGGACCTTTTGCAGTAGCGCGGCATACCACTTCAAGACAGCCGCGCGAAAGCTGAAATCGCAACTCTAACTCTGTCCATACGACGCTTTACTGTAGCTTTTGGTCGGTGTCGAACGCAGTCACCGTGAGTCAATGCTCCGGTCTTTGTAGTGATCCAGATTCAAAAGCACGGCAATATCGTGCAGGTTGACCTGCATACACTTCGCGAGCAAAACAATCATCATGGCCAAACAGAGAAGCAAAGAGTTTCTGAACTCAGACTTCGATGCATTCATGCAAGAGCTGCTTGCTGAATTTAAGATACCTGGCGCCTCTGTTGCAACTATCAATGGCGATGAAATCGAGGCCAAGGTGGGCACAGCTTCCTGTACCCTCGTTTGCATTCAACATCTCTGAGAT
Source organism: Pseudocercospora fuligena (assembly GCA_014298035.1). Classification (NCBI taxonomy): domain Eukaryota; kingdom Fungi; phylum Ascomycota; class Dothideomycetes; order Mycosphaerellales; family Mycosphaerellaceae; genus Pseudocercospora; species Pseudocercospora fuligena. The sequence goes on along the minus strand of JABCIY010000061.1, from coordinate 142,943 downwards.
TCTCGAATAGGGATATGGAATGACCAGACTTGGCGGTCCCCCAGTCAACTCAGACACCATCATGTACTCAGCAAGCATGTCCAAGTCTTTCACGGCAGGAGCCATCGGTCTTCTGATCCAAGACGAAGAGGAGAAGAAAAGCAAAGACCAAGCTACGATCACTTGGGACATGCCCGTCTCATCTTTGATCCGAGACGACTTCGTGCTCTCTGACACTTACAGCACAGAACACACCACAGTCGTAGACATGCTGACCCACAGGACTGGAGAATTTGGACACGACGCTGCATCCCACGGCGTCACTTCTGCAACACCAGATACCTTACGAAGCATCACGCGAAAGCTCAGACATTTTCCAACGCAATGGCCTTTCCGCACAAAGTGGGATTATAACAACATGATGTACACAGCAGTATCATACTTGGTCGAAGTCCTCTCCGGAAAAGATTTCTATTCATATCTAAAGACAAATTTCTGGGCTCCTTTGGGCATGACACGTACCTTCGGCGGAATCAAAGGGTTACCAGGTGGCACTATCCCAGCCGATTCCAAAGCTCTTGATGATCTCAATATAGCTATGCCTCACATCTGTCACAAAGAGACCGAAAAGCTAGAACAAATCCCATACCTCGATGCACCAGAGGGCACCGGCGCGGGTAATATCCTATCCTCCGCCACAGACTGGGCAAAATGGCTACACAGCATGATCAATCATTCCAACGCCTTATCCTCCAGCACAATCGAGGAACTCTTCACTCCATACATCCTCCGCAGACCCAAACCAGTGGATAAAGATGGCAACGACAAAGAGCCTCTCCACAGTCCAGCTTTCCAAGGCATGGGCTGGGCAATCGAATACTATCACGGACACAAAGTTGTTGGTCATGCGGGAGGTGTACCTGGCTTTTCATGCTTGATGAGATATTTACCAGAAAAGAAGTTTGGATGCGTGGTTTTTGGAAACTCTGGGGGGATGGATAGTGCGAGTGAGCCGATTTGTTGGAGACTGATTGATGAGTGTCTTGGGGTTCCGGAGAAGGAGAGATTGAATTGGGTGAAGATGGCGAAGGAGGATGAAGACGATGATGAGGAAGAGGGGGGAAGTGTTTGGAAAGATAGGGCTGAGCCGAAGTTGGAGTTGCCGGTCGAGTTGGAGAGGCTTGCTGGGACGTATGCGCATCCAGGCCATGGGGAGTTCAAGTTTGAGGTCGAGGGGAATGCTCTCGTGGCGGATGCGAGGGATCGTACGTTTGGGTATTGGCTGAGGCTCAGGCGTGTTTCTGCTTTACTCTTCGAAGCTGAGATTGATGAATTGTTCTACGATAGCAGCAAAGTTGAAGCTGAGTTTAAGCTTGGTGTAGACGGCCAAGTGATAGAGCTCGGCATAGACTTTGTTGACGAGGATGAGAGCGAGATGATTTGGTTCTCAAGGGAGGTGGACAGCTAGCAGTTGACTCCAGTCATATCTCCTAGCATCGGAGCATTTGTCTAGACTGAACTCTTGTTGAGTCAAATTTCAGCTACCGTGCAGTACCTCATTTGAGCAAAGCAGAAAGCTCCTTCGCAACGGCGTCTCCAACCTCACTGGTCTTCGCCGAGCCACCGATATCTGCAGTCTTGACACCACTCTCAATCACATTGCGAACAGCCTCATCGATCTTCTTCGAGAGTTCGGGTTGTTGCAAAGAGTATTTGAACATCATGCCAAGCGAAAGCAGCATAGCGACAGGATTCACAATACCCTTGCCACTGATGTCCGGTGCAGAGCCTACGATATATTAGCGTGAAATGCATATTCGTGGCGCCGTGATACTCACCATGAATAGGCTCATAGATACCATTACACTTGCTCTTCCCATCCGGTGACGAAGTCAAGCTAGCACTTGGCAAAAGACCCAGGGACCCTGGTATGACCGATGCCTCGTCGCTGATGATATCACCGAAGAGATTGCTCGTAACAATAATCCCATTCAGCGCACGAGGATTCTTGACCATAAGCATAGCAGCAGAATCAATCAAATGATGCCCAAGCTTCAACTGCGGGAACTCCTTCTCCATAACCTCAGTAACAGTCTTCCTCCAAAGTCGACTCGTAGCCATAACATTAGCCTTATCAAGAGACCAAACAGGCGCAGGCGGATCTTCAGCAAGAGCGAGATGAGCAGCTAATCTCGTAACACGCTCAATTTCAGCTCGAGAATATGGTTCCGTGTCGAGAGCGAATCCAGATCCATCGTCTTCTTTACGGTCGCCGAAGTAAATTCCTCCAGTCAGTTCGCGGACGATGTTGAAGTTTACGCCTTTGCAGACTTCTTCTTTGAGTGGGGAGGATTTTACTAGGCTTTCTGAGGCGAAGAAGCAGGGTCGTAGGTTGCCGTATGTTCCCATTTCTTTGCGGAGCTTGAGGATACCCTGTTCGGGACGAACCTTGCCTGTGCCCCATTTGGGACCTCCAATGGCTCCGAGAATCACTGCGTCGGCGGCTTTGGCGGCGGCAAGAGCAGCGTCTGTCAACGGCTCGCCATGTGCGTCGATTGAAGCCTGCCTTCGTTAGGTTTCCTTGCTCCAATTCTTCCGAAATCGAAGAGTGCTTACGCCGCCAAGAGGGTGCTCCTGAATGTTGAAGTGGACATCGGCACTGCTCTTCTCAACCACGTCGAGAACCTGTCATTGGATCAAAATCGCGTTTCCTAGAAGTGAGGAAGTCATGGCCAAGCATACCTTCAATGCTTCCGCTGTGACCTTTTGGACTAGTGTGAGTTTTACCGAATGCCAATGATATTTCTTGGAGTGCTTACTTCTGGGCCACAGTGGTCACCTTGTATTCCTGTCAGCCAATGCTCGCTTCAATTGTGGTTCTATTGCTCACCTCCGAATACGACAATGTTGTAAGTAGGCATTTTCAATGATCAGCAAGTTTGATGTGATTTTTGTTGGCTTGTTGAAGTCGAATTTCGATTGAAGCTTTGAGTTTCGCATCCGGGCTCCGATGCCGGCGGCCGAAGAAAGTTGTCTTCGAAACACCTCACCTCCCTTTGAGCATTAGGGCTCACACCAGCATCTCTTCGGACGAGCAACAATAGAAGACCTTCGCTGAATTTCCTATATTGCTGGCAGGGCAAATCTTTAGATCGACCCTTTGAGCAAGTCATGTCATTAGGAGAAGGCTCTACAGTCTACAGAACTTGATGGAAGAAAAGAAACACGCGTCACTCCCATTCCATGATCATCGTTGTCATTCGCTTACCGACACTGGAAAGACGGCTTACACCTAGGCCCCATATCGTGAGACAGCCTGGCCGAGGCTGGTTTCTTGGGAATCGAGAGGCTCAGTCGCCTCGTCATGACCAGATCTTAGTCTCAGATGTTCGTTGAACTTCTGCTGCACGCCGACCACATCCCACAAGTGCTCGATGCTGAGCTTCGATTTGTCCTCGTCGGCTATAGCTTTGGCAGTCCGCACCGCGTACGAAATGACTCTTCCGTTCAGCGGAACCTTCGAAATGTCGTCCAAGTCTGAGGATGGATCTATGGTCACTTGGTCAGATGGGAAAAGCTTCAGAGCATTCGTCCAGATTGCTTTTCGCATCCATGGCTCCAGCTCCGGATAGCTCAGAGCAAGATGGATCCGCGATATGAAAGCTTCATCGAACTGCTCTACTCGGTTCGTCGTGAGCATGAGAATGCCTTCGAAGTACTCCAGCCTGCGTAGAAAGACTGTAACAGGTCAGCAGAGTATTTCCTCCTCGCCATGGCACTTTTTCCTTACCGGACACGAAGTTGTTGCGCACGATATCCTGGGCGCTTCGGGCTTCGAGAAAGACATCAGCTTCATCAATCAGTATCACCGCCTTCCACAACCCAGAAAGCTCAAGGATCTGTTCCAGAGACTTCTCCACTTCTTGCGGCGAGACACCGAGCTCGCCACCGCTAACAATGTACAAAGGTCGCCGGAGTGACTCGCAGACTGACTCCGCAGTCAGAGTCTTGCCGGTCCCAGGAGCGCCATGCAACAGCATGACGAGACCTTTGCCCTTCCAGCCAATGACATCTCCTTCCAATCCTTCAGTGAAGACGGGTGAGCTAATCAAACTGGACAAGACTCGCTTCTGCCGGCTATCGAGGACAAGGCGATTCATGGCATCGTTGTACCACTGGACCTCTGAGAGCTCGTCGATGTCAAGCACAGTCCAGTCGTGCGTCGAAAGTGCAAATCCGAGTACGCTAGACGAGCAGAGAAGCAGATCATTGGGACTGATCTCGCGTGCTTCATGATCGTAATCGTCGGGTGTCTCGGATTGCTCCTTACGACATACAGCACAACAGCACTTGCAAGCTTCGTTGATGACGAGACCCTTCTTTTGCGATATTTTCCTGTCTTCGTCGCCGGGCACCACGCGGCGGAGAAAGGTCTTTGCATCGATCATGACACGTCCCTTCCTGTTATGCTGCAGGTTGTGGATCCCGCGCAGTTGCAAGAATCTTTGCGCTCGGGCCATTGCTTTCTTGGAAATGTCCTCCGAGGCGGCGCATAAGGCTAAAGGTCTGAATGGTAGAAAATCCACTTCCCGGGGATTGCCAAAGCCATTTATTTTCAGGACGCGGGTAGCCGTGCCAATCTTTTCGCCGTCGTAGTCGACATACTCGCATTCGAGGGCGTAGACTTTACCGCAAGGAGTTTCTGCATATTCACCCTTCTTCAGGTAGAAGAGCTGCTGCGTTTCGGCCTCATAGACAAGTGTCCCAGGCTTGAACATCATCCAGAGATGGGAGAACTTGACCATGCCTGCCGCTAAGAATGCTTCGTACTGCTCAATCTGGTTTCCAATGTGTGCATGCAAGAATCCAAGCAGAAGGTCGAGTTGGCGCTTTGTGCGCTCGTCAGTATCTTCTCGCTCCTTGTACGCAGCGAGCTCATGCCGATGATAGTAGATCAGTTTAGGTGGATCGTCACACTTGATGGTCGCACCGACTCGAAAGGACTGATCTGGGTAGTAGGTGACCACGTTACGAATGGCCTGGCACAGCGCTGGTGATTGAATCTCAAGTATCGTGCTTTCGAGGAGGCCCATCATGTTGTATCGACGAGTAATGACCAGGCAGTATGGATCCAGAAGTGCGTCCACTTTGCGGGCCTTCTTTGCTTCATTCTTGTCGAGCACGTCGGTTCCCTTCACTAGTACATATTGCCCCTTCCTGTCCAATCGCGCATTGACAGTGATGCATTCGTCGCGATAGCCAAGACTGGAATCTGAAAGCTGTGCAGCTGGACGTGCCTTGACAGTGTTCGGGACTTGTTTCTCTCCAAGAGATACGTCGTCTGATGATTGATCGGTCTGCTTGATATTGACAGCTTGGTTCTGGCTCTTTGCTGTGTACCCTTGGGGTCGTTTCTCAAACTGTGACCTCCAAGCCTCGCTTAATCGAAGCCCCAAAGATGCCTTCATTTCCAGACACTGAAAGCAAACTTGTTCGTAGACTCGTTTGGAAAGGTGCAAGTAGATAATTGAGCGAATTCTGACTGCTATATTTGCATTCAGTGTTGCGCTTAAGTGATCAGCAAAGTTGTTGTGTTTGCTGCCAGCCAGGCGGCCAGGCGGCCCCAACTTTCAGAGAAAGCATCTCCTCTCCAGGCAGTGCAGGACTAGCATTGAGCCAATTATTTGTCGCTGATCTTCAACCCGCTTCTGATTCATGTAACGCTTGTACTCTGTGATAGGCGGGAAGCGGGCGTGCAAGAAAGTGGCAGCCTTCCAGGCGGCCTCAAAGCATGTTTCCTGAGGCATCTGCAAAGGACATGAGCTCTCTTGGCATCCGCGGTACAATTCTTACAAGTTTCTAGCTCATGTAGGATGAATGTAAAGGTGGAATGTTTCGAAGAACCTGTCGAGAAAGTTGTCGAAGAAGCCGTGTTCGCGGGAGCTGCCAATCCGTGGGAAGCCGGAAAGCGCAGCCTGACCGGTAGCCAATGGACAGCTCCAAAGTCAGGCAAGGCCCAGCTGTCTCCAACAAATGAACCTATACATTGTTGCAAAGTACCATTCATCCCAGCAAATGAACGTACATATCGCTGCAAAGTTCTGCTCAGTCCAATAAGCAAAAACTCAGGAGAAGTGGTCTAGGGGTTGGGCACAGGCGCCTCGAATCGTTAGAGGTGGGCGATTCATTAGCCCATGCTTCGTTCATTGATAAAAAGCATGCTCTGGATGTCAGTTCGAGTCTGACGTTCTCCAATATCTTTTTCTTTTTTCGACCTCTTTTTGCATTCTGATCATCTTTGCGCGATGTATTTCCTTTCGAACTGCTATTACTCTTTTGGGTGAGTATTCAGCATTCGAAATTTTGCTTGGTGAACATAGAAACTGCTTGTCAGTGTCCTTTTTGCTCTGCTTCTGTGCTTCAGCTGTCAATTTTCGATGAGCCTGTTACGCTGTGAGCTGTTCGAGTCAGTCTAGCTTCGAGTTGATTTTGTGTTAAGAAGAGGAAAAGAGGTTGAGGCGAAGTTGGGACGAAGTCGCTTTAGTGCGGCCTTGAATGGGAAGCTGAAACATGCGAAGTCTCGCTCAAAACATGAGTCTGGCCTAGGTCAGCTACCATAGCAGTGCGTGCCATTGTGATATTGTCGGCGCGTTGGGACATGTCATACCAGCGTGAGCCGCGATAGAGAACGAAGAGCGGCTTGGGTAGGAATTTGCTGTACAGCGTATCAACTTTAATAACATCAGGTCCCATCTCCAACCGGGCCTGCTTTGGGCCATCAAAGCGCCATCTACGCCGCAAAACGCCATGCCATGTTCCATAATCTTCACATCTTAGCCGAGAAAACGTGTGTTTACTCTGCTCGCTGGTATACACCGACAACCATAGCGTGGTCACGCTCGAAAGGCTCAAGCGTAAGCTGCTCCTTTGGCTTGATGCGCTCTTCCCTGAGCTTCACAACTTCTCTTGCGAAAACGGTCTCTGGTGCAGCAGTTGAATCAATACAATTGGCCTTGATGGAGATGACAACACCACCGCCAACCTTCAAGAAGTTGTGTGCGTTGATACCAACGATACGAGCTTGATCGGGTTGAGCAACGTCGGCGAAAATGCAGTCGACCATGCTCACGAGCATACGGTACTTGAGAGGGTGACGGGCGTCCTCGACGATAGGAATAACGTTTGTTCGGTGGGTAGCCATGTTGATCAGATCACGACCGGATCGGTGGGAGAACTCGACAGCGAAAACCATGCCGGTAGGTCCAACAATATCTGCGACGTGAGATACTGAAGTTCCGGAAGCAGCGCCAAGGTAGAGCACTCTGCTACCAGGCTTCATGTAGATGTTCTCAAGACCACCAAGGATACCAGCTGCCAACTTGGAACGGAAAGGGTTCCATACACGGTATTCGGTCTTGGTCGCGATGGGTGCGTCGCCGTTGGTGGCATCGCCGGTTGTGGTTGAGGGAGTGTCGATGGAAATGCGCTTTTCGCCGTAGACTGCCTCGCCTGGAGTCAAGTTCTTGGTAACGAGCAAGTCTTCCTTGCCGCGTGCGACGAAGACGCCAGGATGTCTGTGTGGCTCGATGACAACCTTTTGACCGCCCTGGATATCCTGTTAGCAAGTTTTCGTAGCATTAGTATGTTCAAGTCATGCCTTTGCGCCTGGACCACCACCACGACCTCCTCTACCGCCGCCTCGTGGTCCTCCGCGACCACGGCTAGCTCCTCTTGGTGCTCCTCGTCCACCGCGAGCACCACCTCGTCCGCGATCACCACCGCCGAAGCCACCTGTAAGTTGTCAGCATATATCCATATTTTCTTCCTTCTATTCTTTGCGCCTACCTCTTCCGCCACCTCGGCCTCCACGATCTCCGCCACCACGTCCACCTCTTGGTGTGAATCCGCCTCTGCCACCGCCGCCGCGACCTCCGCGTCCTCCAGGTGTGAACGCCATCTTATTGCGATATGTTGTATGAATTTGTCGCCTGTGGTGGGAGCTCTACTCTCTCAAAAATCTGGAGCTTCAATTTTCGTCAAGTTCGGCGCTAGGATCTTGGGCCTAGCGCAAAGTCTAAGTTGCCAAGCCCAAATCTGAGCAGGCACGAATTTCGCAACCCGCGAACTTCGACTTCGACCGCTTGTCAAGTTCAGCGTCGAACACTCCTCATCGCCCAACGACAAAATGGTATGTCGCATACACATATTACTACATTGCAATGTCTGATCCATGATATAGGTTCGCTACGCCCGCACCGAGAAGGAGATCGACTCCGCAAAGAGCGCCCGCGCCCGGGGCTCTTACCTGCGTGTCTCGTTCAAGAACACTCGCGAGACCGCCCAGGCCATCAACGGCTGGAAGCTCCAGCGCGCCCTCACCTACCTCGAGAACGTGCAGAACAAGGCCGAAGCCGTGCCAATGCGACGATATGCCGGGAGCACTGGCCGTACTGCCCAAGGTATGTACGAAGTCCCTCGATGAAGGCGAGGTTGGACAGCCATGTGCGAGGATGCATAGATGGATACTACAATACAAACACAAATACTGAGACTTTTTTGCTCGTTATAGGCAAGCAGTTCGGTGTCAGCAAGGCTCGATGGCCAGTCAAGAGTGCTGAGTTCTTGACTTCTTTGCTCAAGAACGCTGAGGCCAATGCCGATACCAAGGGTCTGGATACCAGCAACCTGATTGTCAAGCACATTCAGGTCAACCAGGCACCAAAGCAGCGCCGACGCACATACCGTGCTCACGGTCGTGTAAGCATTACTCTTCGATGTGTTTGCGACCTTTTCACTGATTTTGCTTCCAGATCAACCCATACATGTCCAACCCATGCCACATCGAGCTCATCCTCACTGAGGCTGAGGAGGCTGTCGCTAAGACCACCGATGTTGCCAACCGTGACCAGCACCTTTCCAGCCGCCAGCGTGCTCAGCGCCAGCGCAAGGCTATCACCGCCGCATAAATTAGCGCAGTGATGATGGAGTGATGGCAGGACATGGAAGCATGAACGGCGTTTGCAGGCGCATTGAAAAGTTGCTTAGAGACAGCGACTAGGAATGGAAATGCCGAAAACGGCTTGCTTGTATGCAATGCAGTCTAAACCAGCTGCATCTGTTCTTCGCAGCATAGCGCCGCTTCAATGCGAATGAGAAAAGCTTCGATCACATCAAATCAAACCCAAGCAAAAACACCGTTTCATGCATCATAATCTTGAATCTCTATCTCTATTCGCTGTAGTCCCACCTGCAGTAATGCCCATTTTCGCCTCCGTATCCGCTTGAGCATCGTTCGCCGCGTCGTTGAATGAATTCGGATCGTTAAGAAAGCTTTCGTCGCCAGAAAAGTGCCTGTAAAAGTGGCATCTGTAAGCGACTTGGATCACATCTGAGATGTCGCATCAAGCACTCGCTGTAGTAGTAGCTAGAGCAACCTCGCTCGCTCGGTCCAGCCATACGCCAGTCGTTCAAGCAGTCGCAGCCAAAGTCGTGCCTTTTTCTTGCTCTGCTTTCGCAGTCGCCTCTTCCATGGCGAAGCACCTGTCACGAAAAGAAGATTACTGGTAAGTGGATCCAGACCATCAAGAAGCAGAATAGGGTCCGGTAAAGTAGGATGTGACCAGGGCAGACAATAAGAAATGAAGCATGAACTTACCATCCTCTCTCCTCACCCCCTTCGAGGAACGAGCAGTCACCGTTGACCACACAGTCCCAACCTCCACCAACGCCTTTCCCTCTCCAACCAATATCAGGCACAACCTCTGCCTTCGCAGGATCCCAGCCCTCGCCAGCAGCTGAACCGACGCCGCGCGTGAACTTGCTCTGAGGCTTGCGAACGAATTTTGAAAAAGAGCAGGTGAAGCATTTGAAGTCCTCTTCGCCTTCGTCTTCGGGCATCCGACCAGTAAGAGCGCGACCGATGGCGATCATGGCTGCGGCGTGGGTGCAGATGAGAAGTGACTTTGGTTCCGACGGGTCGTTGTCGGCGCGAGAGATGATGTGGCTGAGGGCGTAGGCGACGCGATCATGAAGTTGAGGTATGCTTTCGCCATTGGTGCTTGGAACGATTGTGGTTGGTGACTCGACCAGGTTCTCGAAGTGTTCATTCAAGACTTCGATGGTGGCTGGTTGAGGGTGGTCGAAACGTGCAAGGCCATAGAATTCGCCGACGCCGCGCTCGACATTGATCTTGGGTTTGGAGTCCTTGGTGCTGGCAAGGTGGTCCGTGAAGGGTTTCAATGTCTGGAGGCATCGATAGAATGGGCTGGAGTAGATGAGGTCCACAGGCGGGTCCACTGTCTTGAGATGTTCTCCCAGCTCGCGAGCCTGCTTGACCCCATACGAAGCGAGTGCTGGATCTGCAACGATTCCAGTGGGTGAGGGTACTGTCGAGTTGTAGTGGCCGGTTGATGGATCCACAGACCAGTTGGATCGGTACTGTCCGTGAGTTAGTATGCTGGGCAGAGAGAGTGCAAGGGCTGCAGTTTCGTGCAGTCAGGGCTGATAGCATTGCACAAGCATTGCTCGTGTGTGATTTTGTCATCGATCACCTCTATCGAGTCTGCATTCATCGCGCCTTCCCAGAACGGATCCTTGGGCCGATCATGTATTCGTAGAGTTCGGCAAATTGTACGAAGGAGTGAAAGCCGAAAGAAGGAGACAATAGATGAACAACTTACTCCGTGCCGCACAACGTATATGACTTCCAACATCTTGCAAGTCGTGCTGTTTCCAATAAATGTTGCAATGTCGTTCAAGGAAGGATGGTGGTCGACTTGAAAGTTCAAACGATGTTGATTGTCGGGCCGAGGTTTTGCGCCAAGGAATGATGAAGTCAGGAGCAAACAACACCCTGGCACGCGTTCTTTTCTTTCACTCAGCGGCAATCACATGCAGTCACACGTTCGGCATCGAAATCGGCATCTAGCCACGTGCAAAAATCAGTCAGCTCGATCACATACAGAACAGTAGCTGCTCTTCTCACCAACCGACACGAGGACCACGGCGCAGACCACAACGGCTAGCACGGCTTCTTATCACGCCGGTCACCAACTACCCTTAGAAGCAGAGCGCTGTTTCCTGTGTGATGTGATCATAAATGCAGTGACTGTACCTACGGTCCTTTACTCACGGTCTGTCGTCGGACTACTGATCTTCCTGGTGCTACTCGATCATCCGTTCTAATACAGCACCAATGCGGCTCAGACTGGGTTTGATTGCGTTTCGAACACCCTGTCAGGCTGCGTCCCACGCACGCAATAATGCCTGTAGTAAGCCTGTATAGGATAGGAGTACAGCAACATACGAGGCAAATACGAGGAAAGACATGTTCGACCTCCATGAAAAGCAGATCATTCAAGTACGAGAATGCAAGCGTGGCATTGTCACTCGCCAGGAGATGCCTCAACTACAAAGTGCGAGTGGTGCCTTGCCAGTGCTCGTGAAACTTTACATCGATGCTTTCGCGAGCCAAAATGTTGACCATACTTGCCATAGGTACCATTCTAACATATGTAGCCGCGGTGCCTAATATCGAGACGACAACAGCATGCGATGAGCTTTACGCACGATACCCCCAACACCTGGCATATGATCCAGTAGGGCCTTCAGCGATCAAGACCGCCTTGAACGCTATGAGCTATGCCAGCACTAACATGGAGTACTGGCATAAAGAAAATTCCGACCATCGGTCCGCCTGCACGTTCATGCCCGCCAGTGCAGAACATGTAGCGGACGCCGTGCGTATACTCAATCGATATTCGAATGTGCCTTTTGCCCTGAAAGGCGGTGGCCACAATCCCGCACCTGGCTTCAACGCTGTACATGAGGGCGTTCTCATTGCCTTTGAGGTCAACCTGGGCTCCTCAATCACAACTCGGACACCTGACGGCAACCATTTCATCGTTGGTCCCGGAGCTAGATGGGGAGAGGTCTACAAGTACACTGGACAGACTCAACAAGTAGTTGTAGGAGGACGACTAGCGCATGTTGGCGTCGGCGGGTTCCTCCTTGGAGGTGGTCTATCGTATCTCTCTGCTCAATATGTACGTCCAAAATTCCTTATGCACGAGTTGCGCTTATCGGTGCCCAGGGATTCGGCTGCGACAATGTCGACATGTTCGAGGCCGTACTGGCAAATGGCACAATTGTGCAGGCTAGTCGTGAACAGCACCCTGAACTCTGGTGGGCATTGCGCGGTGGTGGGAACCAATTCGCCATCGTCACTCGCTTTTGGTTGAGAGCCCATCCCGAAGGTAGTGGTTATGGACAGGTCTGGTGAGTAAACCGAAGGGCAGAAGCCCTCACCCTGCACACTCTCGCCTCGTAGCCCTCGTGTCTCACTCTCAAGCGCCAATCGATTCACTGGTTGCGAACGGCTTTTCCTCGCTTAGGACATCTGCTAATGCTTATATCCTTTACTTTTAGGGGAGGTATGCGTGCATACACTCCTGATCGAAGGCTGGACGTGATGCGTGCTGTCACTAGGTTCGCCCGCGATTACCCTGATGCCAAAGCCGCCATCATCCCAAGTACGTCGATGCAGCAATTCGCAGCCCTGTTAGATGCGACTGATGACTTCTGCAGCTTTTCAATTTGGACTTCCGGGCAACGTCTTGAATATCATTACAGGACCGATCCTTCTCTTCTTCTACGATGGCCCAACTCCTCCTCCTGGCATTTTTGACGAATTCAATCAGATCACACCTATGATGGACACTACCAGAACCAGGCGATATGCAGACCTTGTCACAGAACTTTTTGGCGCAGACATCTTGGGCTTCTCCCAGTCATTTCGCGTAGCGACGTATCCAAACCTGCCAGAGGAGCAGACGGTCCAATTCCTCGACGCGTTCTACAACACAACATATCAGATCACGCTAGAGAACGACATTTTGGACATTCAAGTTGCCGGCTTCGATCCACAGCCTATGTCTGCTCGCATTCAGGCAGCATCTTACGCCTCAGGAGGTAACTGTATCGGCCTTGACCCCAACCAAGGCGACAAGCTCTGGTTCGAGTTAAACCATGTATGGGCAAATCCACTATGCTCGACACAGTGCCCTGAGGCCTCCAAACTGCTAGCAGACAAGATGATGGCATATCATCAGCAGAATTTTCGTGGTGAGCGCAAATGGTCTGAGCAAGGAATGAATCGTACTTACCTGCCCCAGGCATGCCTCCCACGCACTACGTCTCCGGAGACATTCATACCTCCAACTACAACCCGCTGTTCATGAACGATGCCGCGCCTGATCAGGACGTCTTCAGCAGTTATGGAGCTGCAAACGTCCAGCGACTTTTGCAAATCAAGAACTCTTATGATCCGACCGGCTTCTTTACTACTAGGCAGAGTGGGTTCAAGCTACCTGAATCTCGGCCATCCCTGCTCCAGACTCGAGATCGAGATCGTCCAAGAAGGCACCAGCACAGACATAGACACAAGAGTGGTTCATGTTCTGACTGTTAGCTGTATGCTGCTAAGGACGTTTTCGCGAATTTTGGCTTCAATGTAACCATACACTCGGCCACATGTGCTTAGGAAGGAACATTTCATTTATGGACTATCAGATATATTGACACAAGGTGTTGCAGGATCGCAACGATGAAACTCCAAACTCACAACCTTAGCGAAACACAAACTCAGCAAACTGCACCCAAATTCTTAACGGGTGTAAAATGAACGACTCCCATTGCCGCGACGAGACCGACGCCCAAAGCCACTCAATCTAAGCGATGGAGCTTTATAAGTAGGATCGATGTCGAACCCATCAAAGTCGAATGGCCGATCGAGCATGTTATCGATATCAGCATCGTCAAAATGGACAAGGTTGTCGATACCGAAGTCGCGATTGTCGTCCGTCCCAGACATGTCGGTATCTTCGAATCCCTCGTTAGCAGGTTCAGCATAAGATATGTTGGGCTGCGTACGTAGTTCACGAGGTGGCGTGGCGTATGAACGTGGTGGTGTTTGCTGACGAGAGGCTCTACCTGCGTTGATGCTTTCTTGGAACGTCTGTTGTGTTGGAGTCTGGTAGTCCTGCTCGATGTATTGATCCATAGCCTGGCTTGTGGTTCGAGATGGGCCTGCTGATGCAGAGGTGGCTGGTGCGAAGCTGCTTTACAGGTCAGTCTCTTGATGATTCGATCATCGATGCCTCATGCTTACCTAGTCCTAGTACCTGTCTTTTGTCTCTTCATTGGTCGCTTGCCCTTCGCTTTCTCTCCCGGTGGCACATAAGCGTCGCTGTCATCACCATAGTGTTCATCCACGATATCGCCCTCACCTTCGTCCATGCTGAGAACAGGTTGTTGTTGCTTCGGCCCGCCCCGACCTCTCTTCTTCCCATTCCCCGAGGGATTCTCTTTCTCGCGATCCTTTCTCAGTTGCCGCTGTTGCATATTGTACTCATAAGCACCGCATTTACAATCAACAGTACCAAAGCTTTGCTTGTATACTGCCCCTGGATCATAATGATAGTCCGGATACAATCTCTTATGCTCCTCCTTCTCCTCCTCCTCCTTCTGTCTCCAAGGCTCCTTTTCAGCTTCAGACATCTTGCTCCACCATACGCCACAAATCCTGGAAATTTCTGCCGCTCCTGCCTTGAGGTTACCAGTTTTCCTGAGGTGGTCCTTGCCTCTTTTAGAATTGGCGGAACGATACAGGATAAATGCATTGGAAGGACGCGGGATTTTTCCTTTACGGCCGGCATAACAAGTGCACTGTTTCATTACACTTTCCTTGTGGACTGGCCCGGGATCTTCTCTGCCTTCTACCCCAAATGCCTCGATTGCGGCTGGTGGGATGTTTGCTGAATTTGCAAAGGGTGTCAAAGTCGCTTCTTCAATTGGAGTTGGAGGTTCCTGGTTTCGTCTCCTTCTAGGCGGGGCTGGTCTGCTTGCAGGCGGCCCTGTTGGAGTGGCGAGATTCGACGGCGGGAAGTTACCAAATGCAGGAACATCGAAAGGAGATGCGATCGGAACGACATCTCCTATCCCGAGTAAGTTGATCATCGGTGGTCTTATATACCAGCCAACATATGTATCATGAGCTGCGACAACGGGCTCTCGAGTCGAGAACTGAGACAATCTCAGAGGTGAAGCGGGTCCTTGTATAATATCTTCGAACGACGTCGAAAACTGTGCATTGCTGCTCTGCGGCAGGGTTGGTGCGGGCTGGGTAGGGTATGGAGGTGGTCCCCTTCCTTGAGCCGCGAGTTCTTCATAACTCCCCGTAAATGGCGTTCGACCTGTAGGGAAGGCCGCCGGTCCTGTCTGAAGACTGTTGTGGTAGTCTTGCTGGGCGTAGCTTTGTTGCGGGTAGCGCTGGGTGTAGCTGGTGGTTGATTCATCCTCAGTCATATAGTCATTAGAGGCGTTGTCACTCAAACCGAGGAGCCTTGGATCAACGTTCTCGTTATCAACATATCGACGATTTGCCATCTTTGGCAAGCGAGTGGTCGCACTTTTCAACGACACCTTGATTCTTGTGTATTGAACGGGACTGGCAATCACGATTTGTGGCAGCAGAGCTGTGGAAGAATTACTTCCCAGTGCTCACAGTGGTAAATCATCAAAGGAGGACGCCGGATCCGTCAGTCTACAACTTGGAACCTTTGTCGTCTTCGGTGATGAGGCAACATATTGTCCGCCTCAATGAACCGACTTGAAGCAGGCCGGATCAGGTAGTAGAGACAAAGAAGAACATGGTCTTGATGTCGAGGGTTATTGAAGACAAAGAACGTCGACAATGTCAAAGTAGTATGTCAATAATTTAGGTAAGATGACCCCGACCCTATGTGGTGGGCCATGCCTTGGTCGAGACATCTCATCGAGCCGTGAGGATTGTCCCTCGATGCTGGGCATGGAACAAACGTGTCCGTGAGGCATCTCCAAAGGTATTCGTTGGCTTGTAGTGATCATCGCTCTTTACACATGGAAGTTGCACTTTCGTTTGATCGATCGTCGGATAGCGAGAGAAGCAAGGACAATGACGTGCCTATACTGAACTTAGCCGAACCGGGTCACTATCGTGATCGAAGTGCTCGAGGGATAGGAGTTGATCAGTAAATGGGATTAGCAAAAGTGTCCGCACGGAAGCCTCAGAACGGCGAGTGAAATTTGCAAGTGGTGTCATCACGAAGGAGACTAAGAGTGAGAGAACTTTTGCATACCGTCAGCAAAGGAGGCTGTGAGATCGAACAACACATCTCACACAGGTAGGCTTTCAGAAGCTATGCAGGAGAGTAAGGAAAGAATAGTGAAGGAAGGAGAGATGAGAATCCAAACCTGCAATGTAGTGACACGCCGTCGTTCTGCTCGTACTGCCGATGTGTCATGCTGCTTTCCTATTTCATTTGACGGTGTCCCAATAGAGAAGTTACCCAGCACAACTCCTCATTCTTGGCTGCGGTTTGGTTTGTGCTTCAGCGTCCAGTCATGAATTGCCGGAGAGGAGTCCGCTTAGACAGCATTGCAGCGTCGTAGTAGTAGAGATTCTGACGACAGTCCGTGCTTCGCGATCTCACAAAAGTTGATATGCCCGGAATTGTTCAAAGACAAAGAAACAGTATCGTCAGGGCAAGATGTTTCTATCCAGATATGAAGCTTTTTCATTGGCTCGGAAGCCGCCGCCGCTAACTCAGGATCTCTTGGCATCTCGCTGCGACTTGTGCCCCGCGCTTGTCACCCTTCTCCTGTTCATCACCTGGCTTCCTTCTCCAATTGCAATCTTCTTCAACTACTTCCTCAAAGACGATTCCAGTGGTCCACAATGTATGTGCTGATGCGGCCACGAAGCAGGGTGAAATTCACGCCCGTTACACAGGCTGTCCGAGGCAATAACAAAGATGGCAGCACGACTTAGTTACCATCAAGAGTTGACCATGTAAGTTTTGGAGCATGGAAGTCGACCCCGGCTTCATCCAGGCGTAGACTATCGTTCTATCAGAGAAGTCATTCGTGATGAAGTCGACGAAAAGCCGCAGGCCGCCAGTATCTCCACTGTCAATGCTGATGTGCAGTAGCGCCTCGAGGCTGAGCCCCAACGTGACTTTGACTTCTTCCATCCACATTGACAGCTTTCACACCTCAGGAAAACACAAAATTGTTCCATATCAGATATGCGCCTACTCAATGTGCATACGCTAGACTTTAAAGACTTCCCGAGAGACGAAGAGCGTCCTCTTTATGCGATCGCCTCTCATCGCTGGGTTGACGAGGAGATCACGTACCAGGAGTTAATTCAGAGCAAAACATGATCGTCTATCCGACAAACATCAGGATACAAGAAAGTGCTGGCCTTTTGCGAATTTGTAAAGCAATGGCGCTGCGATAACGAGATTCTCTGGATCTGGATCGATACGTGCTGCATTGACAAGACTTCGAACCACGAGCTTTCGGAGGCTATCAATTCAATGTTCAGATGGTATGCAGAGGCTACAGTGTGTATTGCATATCTCCACGACGTCGTGCCGTCAATAGCAAGTCCGAGTGAAGTCATTCACAGCTTTGTGAACAGCGTATGGTTTACCCGTGGCTGGACTTTACAAGAGCTTCTTGCCCCAAGCCTGGTCGTATTTCTAGACCAGCAATGGGAGGTGCTAGGCCATAAGGCGCCTTCTCGCGAATGCGCGCAACTTGCTTGGGAAAGTCGATCAATACGTCCATTCAATACTAAAGAACTTCGACTACCGCTGAATCACTGGATCTCAACAGCTTCCGGAATCCCTCCGGAGATTCTGGCGGATTATTCGCAGAGTGGGCACCTCAGTATCACGGAGAAAAGACAGTGGATGAAGCGAAGGACGACCACGCGCACTGAGGATGCAGCATATTGTCTTCTTGGCATATGCGGAGTCTACATGCCTCTCATTTATGGAGAGCGCGAGTTTGCTTTCGAAAGGCTGGAGGAAGCCATCGAAAACAGGCGCAGAAGAGGAGCCGCCTCTAGGCCTGTGACTACAGCAGAATCCGAAAGCCATGCACCACAGACGCCCGAAGCCCCAGACACAATAGATGACGATGTAGAATCTGCAGACGCCCATCGAACGAACGGCAACGATGCCTACAAACGTGGTGACTATAGTACAGCGGTGGCAGAATACTCGCGAGGTGAGCACGCTGATACAGCTTGTTGGTGTACAAGACTGATACAGTACTATAATAGCCATAGATATAGATTCTGGATCATCACGGTCATACCAAAATCGGGCCGCGGCGTACATGTCTCTCAAGCAGTACGGAGAAGCTTTAAAAGACTGCGAAACGGCGAATTCTATAGATCCCCAGAACTCAAAGATCCTCGCGCGGATGGAAAGAATCAGGACGGCATTGGCAGGTCAATCCAATGCCTCTTCGATGTTCGCAGGCACCTTTCCGACAGACAGTGACTCTAAAAATCACCAGAATACATCTGCCCCCGGAAGCGCTAGTTATGAGGAGCGTCGACCACAGAGTTGTTACTTTGACACTACAGCACGGGTGCAAGCACGAAAGGAACCTGAATTCCGGCGACAAGGAACAGACGAGAAGCAGAGACGAGACCAAAAGTATGCGTCCTTTGGTGTAGAGACTGATTCGGAAACCGATACACAGAATAGAGGAGAAGAGGAGGAACGCAGGGCCAGGGAAGCGTATTACGCACAAATGTTCAGACAGCATCGGGATGCAGAGGAAGGAAACCACAGTGATGAACGTGCTCGAAAAATTCTTGATCAAGTCAGTGATGCGCGAGACTATATTGCTTCAGCAACTCGTGGCTCTTATCAGTCCAACCCGCTGGGACCCCCCGAGTCTTATAGCCAGAGAAGACGCCGCGCATCGCCGGTACGCATAGGCTCCACAAAAGACAGAGTGGAGTACGTGAAGGGCAAAGATGGTCGCCCCAAAGTAGTGGTGCGTCGAACGGGAGCAGTGCGAGGAAGTTCAGGAAAGCGTTCGGAGGACTAGAGGCTTGTCAAAGAAGGAAGTGCTCTGCTACTTGCAAGAACGGTGTCCTCGCAAGCAGAACCCAAACTTTCAGGCAGTGGAACTGTTCGCATAAATCAGGACTTGGCCGCCGAGCCTGACTCTGGAGCCAGCCCACCATAAGTGACTAAATGATTCGCGGCTCTGGCTACGACCAGCTTCGCATTCTCGCTGCCACGTCTACTACAATAGATCCCGATGATGCGCCTTCAAAGGATATCTCTGGATCCCAGCGAGATCAGATATTCCCTCTCTTGACGCTGGTCAGTGGCGAGGCCAGACCGAAGCTTCATCTCAAGCCTGTCCGACGAGCATGCTATTGGCCACGAAGGCAATCAATACAAAATCGAAGTATCAGGTCTGCAGCGGTCATGGCGACATTAATAACCGACTTGACGAACTTGCCAACTACTGGCGCTACGAAAAAGCGAAGGAATATGTTCACTGGTACCAGAGCTGGCATGGACAGTAGTGCCACCAATGGCAAGATGGTGAAGTGCAGCGGATGAAATACCTCTGTATCGCCTATTTCAGAGCCATGAGTTCCTGCTATTGGCAAGGCGGGGAGACGGCAATTAGAGAAGAGCGGGATTCGATAACACCATAAAGATCATCTTCACATGAGACACAATTCAAGCATAAGCATCCAACTCAAATGCCCAAAGCTCATGTACTGAAGGCGCCAACCGAAAATCAGTAAGGCACAGGCGGCATAGCACTAACACACTGATGCTTAATCCACTTCCACTCCCCATCTTCTTTCCTCTTCCACTCAAACAAATTCACCTTCTCACCACCAGGCCAACAATCCTGCCTCGCATCCCCCCAATGCGCATTCCCCCTCCCAAACCCCATCATGATCCATAGGTCCCCAACCTTGTTCCGTAAACCTCATCGTAACCCAAACAACCGCAATCCCCATTATCTCAACCAAATCCACACAAATATCCGTGACTTGGCAATGAGTTTCTGGTAGTCGGAATACGATTGCGGACATCCATTTTTGGGTTTGAGGGAGGTCGAAGTAGAGGGTTGAAGAGTATTTTAGGGCTTGTGTGTAGGTGTGATCTGGGGAGGCGAAGCGAGAATATAGTTCGGGGATTTTGCGGGCGTTGTAGAGGGAGAAGATTTCTAGGGTCATGGATCTTAATAGGTTGGCTGTGGGTGAGAGGTCTTCCGTGAGGGAGGAGTGGATTGGGTATTGTGGTATTGTTGGGTTCAGGCCAGGGCGAGAGAGAAGGTCTGCTTCGATGGCCATCTTGCCCTTTTGTACATGTAGTCCTCAAAGCCGTGGCGTAGGGCTGCGTACGAATGATATATTTTGGCAGCGATCGAGGAACACTCAGGGTGGACAGCTTGTGATCTTGCGCACTTCGATGATGCTCGCAGGGCTGCGCCGATTTCGATCAGGCTATTGCTACTATGGTGCTGGCGTCTTGAGGTGCAGTCGTGATAGTGAACAGCAGGACGCAGGGCAGCTGACCAAGAATTCTTGGCATAGTGCCACTGATGTCGATGAAGGAACGAAGGAACGTGCCAAGAGCCAAGATTTCAGCTATGGAGCTATGGACTGGCAATTTTAGTTTGATGTCTTCTCTTTCATATGCTTGCCCGCTTCAGAGCCTTCAAGGAATCTAGCGGCAGCAAGAGTGTCGACGAAATGCTGCACATCCTTGACTTTGGTGCCATCGTCCGTCATCCGCAGTGTGATCATGTGCTCAAAGTCGAAGACTCTGCCTTTCAATTCGGTATGATGACGGGTCTGTATGACTACTTTCTTAGTCTTTTCATCCACGGTCTTGTCGACAATACTGTTCTCACAGACACTGTATGTCGTGAATATCTCGGCCTCGTTCTGTTGGTATTCCGATATGGTGAGCCCAGGGCGTAGGCGAGGTAAGACGGTGAACTAGGAATCCGGCGCAAAACGGCGTACGCAAAACGGCGTGAGTGTGGATGACAATTTAGATACGTCCCTAGTTTTGAAGGCCTCGTTGAAGGACTCAAGAAATGCCTCTGCCGTAGCAGATAGGTTGCCGTAGAGTGTGGATGAACCGGAAGCCATGACAGTCTCGTTCTTGCTATCTGCGCATGCGTTGTCTTTGCTCTGGCTGCGAGACACAAATGCCAGGCGCGCGGAGTGTATATGAGGCGTCATTGTTACTGCTGTCCTTCTATGACGAAGCTGACGTGCGATCGTCGCAGAGCTTGTTGCCGGCGATCAAGTGGTATTCCAGTGCCAAGTTGCGATGTTCGCATAGATGCGTGTTTCATGAAAGGCTGCAGAATGCAGTGAGAAGGTCACCCTCCAGTTTCTCATCGCCGTAGTGTAGCAAATGCTATATATCAAGTGTTACGGTTGGTAAGTGTCGATCTTGGCGCTACTTTGTCGAGATGGAGGCGGTGTTGAGTTTGCGAGCCCAAACGACACTTGAAATTCGCGCAACATGCGGCCAACACATTCAAGGAAACAGCGATGCGACTGCCGGCAGACAACGATGATGCTTCCACTGCCACATGTTAGTCACTTCTCGCTCCAATCTATCGCAGAGATCTTTTCAACACCCGAATGCAAGAAGGCGCTTGGTATCGTCGCAGGCTGCTCTCCGCCAGATCGCAGTCTTCGCTGAGTGCAGTCTGCTGCGTATCTCCAAACACGCTCAAAGACATTCTAACAGTGTCAAAGCCCTGTGCTCCGTCCACATTGGGTTTGATGATGATCGATTTAGGATCTTTCGAGATGTTTCGGAAGATGACATCGCGCATTCGCGAACAGACCTTCTCTGCTTTCAGTGTGACCGCACCAATTTGTCTAAGCAGGTCATAGATGCAGTCCGGAGCAGCTGACTTGTATGTCTCTGCGAAAAGCCGCTGATCGAAGAGCTGTCGAATCTCCAAGAGATCGCGACCGAATTAGTTCCATGGCAGAACATTCGTAGTCCAAGGTCTGGCAATGGGATCGTGAATATGGTCGTAAGGAGGTGGACCTGGCTGCAATTCTCTGTAGTGAAGCATAGTTGCGCAAATAGCCTGCTAAGCACTGCGCGTTGCTTACTTGTGTTTGTGGTCAGCTTGTCATCACATTAGAACTACTTCAGTAGCGAAGGATTCTCTCGCCATGCTCTCAGGCCACGCTGAGCTCAGCTGCAAAGTCCATTGACTATTGAAATCTGGGTCAGTCGAGAACCAGGCAGCCATAGTATCAAACCAAAAAAAATTGCCTGAAGTGCATTTGCCGCCCCACGCGTGATGCGCAATGACTTCGAATAAGCGATGTCTGCTGCCACACCATCCAGCGCATGGTATCAGTGGAGACCAGAGTGACCAGATAAGTCAAGACGCCCAAGACTTGCTTGGGATACAGTAGACACGTCGTGCTGAGAGCTGAGCGAGAATACGTGCTGGTGTTTTACAATGCAGCGCTGGCGTTTGTGATATTGTTGTTTTCTTGCAGAAACCACTACCCACCACGCTACAAGCGCCGTATTTGTGCCCAAACCGCTTGGAGCTATTGCCAGCATCCGAACAGCTGGAGCTGCCTTCCAGGATCATCGCGACAGATGAAACAGATCGATGCCATAGCATCTGGTGGTATAGCTCTTGAGTGGACGTCCGGTGCTCGCACCGTCTTCTTGGCCTGGTCGGTGGCATGTGAAAATTAGAGGACCATTTCCTGCTTTGGTGGTAATTCTTCCAAGTAATGGTCCTGCCGGCGTGTCATGTAGCCTGTCTTCGGACTTGGTGTGCTTTACCGACGGCGTCCGAGACACGCACGGCATCTTCTCCAACCTTGATCTGCGACTCGGCGTGAGCTGGGAGATGTGCGAAAAGAGGAAGAAGAGGCTCGGAAGACCGCGGCATTCCCTGCATCAGCCCCTGACGATGATCAAGTCAGGAACGTGCACACCCTGCGAATCTGCTTCGTCATGGATGAACCTCCGGAAGGAAGATTTTCGACTCAAGCCTACCATGTCGGCCTCATAGCGGCAGCGATGCGGTTGACAACACCGGACTGGCGTCAAACATACCACCAACACGCGCAGAGTTTCTTGGGTGTCAGTTAAGAGCTTCGTTGCTTCCTCAAGCCGTTTATCAACCATTATACATCTCCACCTTCTACTTCGAAACGCAAGCTGAAACTGCGACTATGTGGTCTTGACTAATGTCTGCTATTCCTTGACTGAGTTAGCTACCGTTACTGGCGCTCTTCGTACATCTTGAGCTCTTGGGCTTTTGTAGGATATACCCACTGGACTGAACATGCATTGTATCTATAATATCACCTACCGGCGTTAACGACGCGCTACATCCTTATGAACGCGTTTCCAGCAAGCTGCGGGATTACTCGAAACGCTTCGACTTCACCTGCACCTAATAATTCTACGAGTCCAGTAGCTGCGGGAGCTACGCCAGAGACGACATCATTAGAAAACGATCGCACACAACAAAGTTTACCTTTCGAGGTTGAGGACCGAGGACAAGAAGGATTCGCGGACACTGTCCAAGAGTTCGCAAGTATGGCGGTCGACGAAGAGAAGGCAGCTCTTGAGAGAGACCAAGCTGCAGAGCAAAGCACAAGCGAGAACCTCCAGACAGCAGTTGAGCAAGAACGAGTGAATCAAGAGAGGGAGCGAACACGCGAATTCTTCGATGCGCCAGAAACGACAGACCCAGAAAAAGAAGCTATACAGAAAGATATCCAGAACAAGCACTTGAGCTTAGCCTCGAGCGCAGATTGGCATAAGCGAGAATCGATAGAGACTGCGCCGCGCGCGTCTACAGTACTATCAGACTCAGCCAGCGAAACCAGCCAGACTGGTGATGATGATCCGAAGCTGGAAGGTCAAGATAGCAGACCTGGCGGGAGGAGTAGGGTGACTTTGGCAGTACCAGATGACGATCCGAATGCTCGACGGCCAACACATAGCAGAGGAGATACAGTTGCGTCAGGCATAACAGTTGCATCCTCCAGGAGAAGTGGTAGAAGCATGCCGTCGTTGCGTAGGAGGGAGACGAAGCTTGCGCAGAAGAAGGCACATCCATGGCAGCATTTAGGTAAGGTTGTCCGCCAATGCGTGAAAGTGCTGAACTGATCATGTATGCTCAGGAATAACTCTCGGTCTGCCCATGATTTTGCTCTTCGATCTCGTAGTACCCTGCATTATTTACTACGTCTGGTTCGACCACCACCGGCGGGAACGAGATAGGAACTGTCAAGAGGAACGTGATCGCACTGGCAGTTGCTCAATTCCTCTTCTAAATTATGACAAAGACATTCTGGGCTTTGCGATCATATCTTTCGGCTTTGGCGAGTTGTGGATCCTGATCGCACGAGTGCACCGCCTTTGGGTGCATCGCGACGCATGCGCGCCACTCTTGTCACGATCTCGATGGGAGCTAGATGCCACAAGCTGGGTGTATGGTGTAGCCTTGATCATGGGCTTGATTCCGTTTGTGGTCGGGAGTGAGCTGGAGATTCCACAGCTCTATCTATACTCACCGAGCTTCATCATGGCCTTCCTCGGAGCGCTCATGGTCTTGACCACTTTGGTGCCTATCAAGATCCCAATTGGCATCAATTCTCATGCGCGAGGCTCGAGGATACGACCGTTTATCTACTACGCCGCAGAAGACTTCATCGCAGTAGACGGACTTCAAGATCGAGAATTTCGTGTCCGGTACAACGATCGGTACGAGACCAATCGAAGATTCAGGCGCTTCTTCGTGTACTTGACCTTGTTCTGGATATGGGGTGTCATCGTGTACATTGGATGTGCAAGCGCAATCATTTGGAACCTGGAATTCCATTATGCGTTTGGCCTGACATTTGGAATATTGTTTACTTGGATTTTCGTCTGGGCTGGGATGACAGCTATCTGGGTCAAACGGGAAATGAAGGCGGAGCATGAGGAGTATGAGAATGACGAGGTCGAAGCATAATATTGTAGGCAGAAGTTAATGGTGCAAGGAGGGAAGCATTTCGATGTCCGATAGAGTCGCAGAGATGACGCTGGTATGACAGACTTGTGGTCAAAGCAAATGATCGTTCTCATCGGGATACTCTCGGGTCGTACTCCGAGCATCCATGAGTGTTCGAACATAGTGGAGAGCCGTTGTGCGTTGCTTGTTCGAGCTGTACGTCCTTTCGTCCAAGGTCTTGGACTGCCGGACTCATCAAATGTGCTGTCCGAACTTGACCGCATCCCTGTGCAGGTATTCTAGCTTTTCACGTGCTCGTCTCAAACTTCCCACAGCTTCCATCAGAAAGAAGCTTAATTCAAGAGACCCTCGTCTAACCGCACTTTTGGTGCGGCGTGCGGGCATGTCAATCCTTTGTTTGCTTCCAAATGAAGAATGTTTGTGGCCCTTAGCTGACGCTGGCCACTGGTGTGACGACATCAGACAGCTGCTCCACTTGGGCGACTATCAGTGAATGAGCACTCCACCGCATCCTTGACTCAAGCCTGTCTTTGGATCTTCGGGCTGCATCTCCACGCTTCCAGCGCTCATCACGGTCTGAACTAGGATGGAGGCACAGGGCTCTATTATAAGCCATCGCCATCTTCAACTGTCTCCATTCTCACCCGGATAAGTGGACCGAACTTATTGCCTCCGCAGACGAACAGAAAAGATAGACACGACGCATGTGGTTGGAAAGTGGAGAGCGTGACCACAGGCGACCAGATAAGAGCTTAGCCATATCGCTCGTAGTGAGACGTGGGCAATTGGAGATACACAGGTACGTCGACCACCCACACCACCTTCTTCACTACCGCGCTTGCCAGCTTGTGTTGGTGACTCGATTGTTTCGCTCCTTCTAAGCGGCGTGAAAGAAAATAAGAACCTGGCTGACAAGCCACGCCCAGGATAGCTTCACGCCTTACGCCATATTGGGTGACAGCTTCGTAGACATTGCGTGACGCCCGGCTCAACGAAATTTAATATTCGATCCCGTCCTCTCACTAGCACAAATCAGACTTGTTATCAGACAAGCACAACATCAACACCATGGGCCAATCCGAGTTCGTCGATTGCATCCGTCCTCTAGGTGAGCGACTCAAGCACTACGATCCCAAACGATCTCCAACCGACCAACCCGACAACGATGCCATCTACGAAACCGACCCAGCAAGAGCCGTTCCCGAAGCCTTCATCGACGCCATGATCGTTCGCGAAGAAGTCTACGTGAAAGAGCAGAACGTCCCACTCGAGAATGAACTCGACGAAGACGACCCAAGAAGTTTTCACTGGGTCGCATACGCATCCATACCAGCCAAAGCCAATACAAACGGCAACGGCGAACGAAAGTCCAGCAACAGCACCAAAATCCCAATCGGCACAATTCGTCTCGTACCACCTCCACACGCCCCACACCCAACTCCAAGTGGTAGTGACTCCCCACAATCAACCCACGATGAACCGATTAAAGAACCGTACATCAAACTCGGCAGATTAGCAGTCATAAAAGAGTTCAGGAAAGCAGGAATCTCAAAACTCCTAATCGATACGGCTTTGAACTTCGCTCGTGAACATCCTTACGAAGTCGGGCCACAACTTGACCCAGCACAAATGGAAGCACTCAAGAAGGGACTTGGTGTTAGTTTCAAGGGTCTGGTTCTTATCCATGCTCAGACTGGTGTACAGAAACTTTGGAAGAAGTATGGTTTCGAGACGGACGAGAGTATGGGTGAGTGGGATGAAGAAGGAATTCCGCATGTGGCTATGTGGAAGAGGATGGATGTTAGTGATGCGAGGAGGAAGAGTAAGATTTGGATGGGTGGGCCTGGACCGATGAGTTCTTGAGGAGAGGATCAATTGCAGTCTGAAGCCAATGTGAGGAGAATGGGTGGGAATTGAAGCCTGGTTAGATGGGGCATTTGGGAAGGAGGGATGGTGTTCTCTTTCGTTTGCATGATACAGGGCGTTGAGGAATATGGTTATACCCAGGTAGTTTGAAGCGATTCGTGGTTATTAGCCTTGTGTACTGTTCTTGAAAAGTCGTCAATCATAAATCGCGTCCTAAGTCATATCATTTCTCGTAAAGTCTGTTCCTCGGCCTGTGTAGTATCCACCATTTTGGTGTTTCCTGTGTGCGCGGTATAGCCATCTGGATCTAGTCCGAACTTGCCTAGTTCTCGGCCTGAGCGCCTTGTGCTCAAGAACAATTGCGCAGAAGCACATGCTAAAGCCTTGTACCACAGTTATCGATCTGGTAACGCGAGGCGTACTTCAAAACTATATGGCCAGCGGCGTTCATTTCCAGCTCAGGCTTCGCTTTGCGATCTGCCACATGCCCGCCTATGCATGCGCAGAATGTTCGAGCTGCAGAACACTTTCGAAGGCCAGCCGTGAGAACATCATGGCCATTGATTTGCTGAAATATTCTCAAAGCATGGAATTTGAATCATGACCAGTATATGAGGACCGAGTTGTCGTACGAAAGCTCTTCAAGCCTTTCCCGAGATGACTTGCGGCCCTTTCGAACCTCAAAAGCAGCAAGAACGGCCTTTTCCAAATCACCGAAAGTCATGCCTTCCGGATAGTATCTGCGCCAGAAAATGGTCGTGTGACTTCCAGTCGGGATCACGCACGTTTTGGGAGCAGGATGCGCAACCATCATTCTATGCCAGAGAGGTCGCACTTCTGCTTGAGAGCCCTCCCAAGCATCGACCAGATCTATTCTTGCAGCAATGGTGCTGTCACGGTACCCATTCTTCTTCTGTTTGAAGAATGATGGGGCCAGAGCATTGATAGTCCTTTCGGTCTGTTCGACTTTCTCCAGAAACAGCTTCTCACGCAGCGGCTTGGAATATGTGATGGTCTCCAACACTTTCCGATTTAGTTGACGACATCGAACCACGTCAGCTTGCTCCGAGAAGAGCAATATAATCTCAAGAAGTTCTCCGACTCCGAAGACGCGTTGGGCTGCTGTTGCCGTGTCTGCCGACTCTACAGCCCCATCAACATTTGACAACCACATGGTCGATCTGGTAGGTATTTAAGAGGCTCCGCTGATAGTGGACACGAGGCGAAAGTGTAGCGAGATGGCCAAGACGAAGTCGATGGATCAAGAAGCGTGTTGAGCGGCTCCACATCACGTTCACGTGCCCATGCTCGGCGTCGTGATTCGAAGCTCGACCGGAAGAACTGCTTCATCTGTATTTATCCATCATCGCCATGCAGGAACAATACGCGCTATCGAGCATGACGATGGTGGATATGGCAAGAATCCTGGTAGGACACCAATGGTTTCGCAGCATTGATGAGCTCGCGTACCTCTCGCTGCTACACCTGAGGACACCTCGGTAGGCTCCCGCAGCATTATATATATTGCTGTAGACTCCGTGTGCCTGTACTATTGACGATCTCTTCACCTTTACAAGACTCAAAATGCGCTGCTCAATCATTTCGAGCACTCTGGCGGCATCATACGCCAGCGCCGCTGCTTTGGTCAAAGCCGGTCCAGGATACATTAACTACACTACAGTGACAGGTTACTTCCTCCAAGACGAACCGACGACCAACGCGACCACCTTTAATTACACGCAAGCAAACTTTGGTCTCATCAACCGCACATACCCAGCAACCCGGAACATCAGCAGCTATGCCGACCTGACACAATGGCAAAAGTTTGAGATTCAAGTCAACGCATTGAACAAAGAAACGCCAAAGAACACAGTCTACAAAGTGCTGTACATGGGACGGCACGGTCAGGGATACCATAATGCGGCAGAAACTGCTTTTGGAACACCAGCATGGAATTGCTATTGGGCTCAGTTGAAGGGAGCCAACAGCTCATTCTACTGGGAAGATGCACACCTTACCAGTGCTGGCGTCTTACAAGCACAGATTGCGAACAATTTCTGGAAGAAGGAGATTGAGAGCCAGAAGATACCAGTGCCTCAGACCTACTACACATCCCCTTTGG
Source organism: Pseudocercospora fuligena (assembly GCA_014298035.1). Taxonomy (NCBI): domain Eukaryota; kingdom Fungi; phylum Ascomycota; class Dothideomycetes; order Mycosphaerellales; family Mycosphaerellaceae; genus Pseudocercospora; species Pseudocercospora fuligena. The sequence continues at coordinate 114,067 of JABCIY010000061.1, read as the reverse complement.
CACGATGCCTTGCCACGGCAAATATTACCTTCAGCGGTCTGGATCTCCCCAAGCGTGCTCCTTTTGTGCCTACTGTAAAGGAACTCTTGCGTGAGGGTATATCCATTCACACCTGCGATCATCGCTCGAACAAGACTTGGATCCATGACACATACCCAAGCTTCAAGATTGAGAAGGGCTTCAACGAGTATGATGAGCTTTGGAACGGTGTTACGGCAGAGCCTGACAGCGCACATGAGAAGCGCATGTTGACCTTGCTCGACGATGTCTTCACCAGCGACGCCTCGACTTGGATCAGTTTTACGTCTCACAGTGGCACCATCAGTACCATCCTCGACGTTATCGGCCACCAAAAGTTCAGCCTCGCAACAGGATCTGTGATCCCTGTTCTCGTCAAGGCAGAATTCCTCCCTGCCTCGGATGCACCATCGACAACAGTTGGCAGCTTCACGACTAGCACCTGGTGTCATAACGCTCCGCCAATCACTAGTAGCTCGGGCGTGGACCAAGGGTGTGTCTGTTCTCCAACGACAGCACCTCTCCCAAGTCTGAACACGCAAGCACCATTTGTTCCGGGACAGACTGCACCGATCAATGAGTATACGACTACGACGACAGTCTCGAAATCGATGACATCGAAGCCTTGCTCGAGTTCGTCGAAGAGCAGCGAAGGATACGCGTGGCCAACGAGCTATTAGATTTGTTAGATGTACACAAATAATCGATGAATAGCATCTAAGCTTTGGGAAAAGTTCAAGTTGATGACACTCTTCGTTCATTAAGGATGTACAATGTACTTTCACATGCGAACGGACGAATTACGGACGTAACCAGCTTTACTAACTAGCCTGCTTTAGCCAGCCAACGGAAGAGCCTGTTCCTTCATCGTCACCTTATACAAATTCTCCCTTCCCGTCAATAGCCAGACTCCCTTCTTCGCTCTAGCAGGTTCAAGGTTGTAAATAATGTCATCAGGGCAATTGATCTTGCCAAGGACAACGCCGGTATCGGGATAGACAATGTCAACGCCACCATATACCGCTGACAACAGCAGACCGCTCTTCGTCACTCTCAATCCGTCCGGCCAGCCTGATTCAACTTGATATACCAAACGAGGATTCGTCAAAGGACCAGTCTTCGCATAATCGAAAGCCCAAACTGCACGCTGAGCGGACAGAACATTGCTTGTCGAGAGTGAGTCTGCGACGTATAAAGTCTTCTCATCAGCCGAAAGAGCGAGTCCGTTGGGCTTTTGAACCACATTGTTCGAGATTGCTGTTACTGCGCCAGTCGAAGGGTTGAATCGGTATATTGCCATTGGAAGCTCTGAGGCTTGCACACCTGGCCAGGCTGAGTCTTGACCATAGGTAGGATCGGTGAAGAGGATGGAACCTTTGGAGTCGAATATCAGGTCATTTGGGCTGTTGAAGTGTCGGCCTCGGAAGTTGTTGAGGATTGCCTTTGTCTTGCCGGTGTTGGTGTCGATGGTATGGATGCCGCGTACTGGGCTGCCGTTCGTGACTAAATACACCTTTCCGCGATGGAGAGTACCTCCGTTCACGTTCCAGAGAGGTGGGTCAGTAGTGATGTTGCGGACCTGGATTTCATGAGCGATGTGCTCGATAGCTGAGAAGACTGCCTTACCTTATGCGTGTCAATTTCGATGGCATACGTGGTGCCCAGAAGGGATGTATCACTATACAGGAGCTCATTTGTGTCTGGTAGATAGACAGGAGCTTCATGCACATGTTTCAATGCTGGAGGGAAGCTCTGGATCTTCTCAAGCTTCGCATCTGGCCCGATGGTCTCAAAGAAGGAACCATCGTAACCAATGAAATCTGCACTCTTGATTTTCTGCAAGGAACTGCTGATACTTGTATCTGCAGGTACAATGTCGTAGAGCCAAGATGCTGAATCTTCTTGTTAGTGGTCATCGATCATCGCACAGCAAAGGCCAAGCTCATCATACTGGTATTTCCGCTCTGCCACTCGCCAGGGATCACGGCGAGGTTTTGGTCAAGGAATACTGCATTCAAGCTTGAATAGGAACACGGCAAGGCGCTCAAGAGCGCACCTGGAGCTTGCACGGAAGCACATGGCTCCATACTGGACTTTGCAAAGGTTGGCGAGAAGAAATTGGAAAAGAAGTCCACTCCAAATGGCAACTGGTCTGCCATCTTGAATGCCGAGTTCTCCTCTCCAAGAGCCAAGCCTCGTGAAGAGCGAGGCTGGTATAGCCTGTACGGCACGAGATGATGCCCACTGATGCCTTTCGAAGAGTGGTCGCTCGTGGCGAGGTTTACGAGATTATTGCTGGGGTTGTGTCGGTCGAAAAGCGGGCGACCTGGTTAGGGCCATGGCGACCAGAGAGGGGTTGCGAAGACGGAGTCCACAGCAGATCCGGAGCGCTTCCGGACCTCAATGCGAGCTTCTCGGACTGCAACAAATTGATGTTTTCGCAGCTGATGTTCTTGAAATCTGAAACTCGTGGAAAGGCATTTTGGGCAGTGTAAAATCGCAAGAGCTGGCAGTAGATCGCAAACATGGTGGTGTATCACGTTGGTAAGCATATCCGGGCGCTAGGCTTCAGACTGGTCCATGATATTGATCGACCGATAGTGCTCTTCAAACTAAACCCTGGCACATCTGATGAGAAGATTGCGGAGTTGAAAGCAGCTGGGGAGGCAATGGTCGGACAGGTTCCAGGTAGCTCATCCCTGGCCCGTTGACAATAGGGTTATATACAGGCGGCGGTACTGACAATCGTGGAAGGCCTTCTGAAATTCGACTTTGGCCCTCCTCTTGCGTCCACAGCTCACAGAGCCCAAGGATTCAATCTCGGCTTGATCGCGGTGCTAGAAAAGCCAGAAGATGTAAAGGTATATGCTGAACATCCGGCACATCTGAAGTAAGTGTTTCGACCCAGTTTCCACATGCGGCCAGTGAAACTGACTGTGGTCCAGAGTACATGCCATCCGAGAGTCCATTTGTGGAGACACTCTTGCGTATGATTTGGCAGTTTAGTGATATCCCGTTGCAGAAGGCCAAGCCTAGAGCTCAAATAGAGAGCATCGTAGAGAAGCAAAGATTTTGACCCCGAGACCTCTGAGAGGTCGAAACGAAGTATCTGGGAGATCATATGAAGTATAGGTGATCCAGCGCGACATACTCTCCCAGCTGACAAAGCGGCGCTCAGAGCCTTCTTAACAATGTGCCTCCAGGTCTGTTTAGCTTCCAGCGCCGTCTTTTCCGACCAGTGAACCCAAACGTGGGTAGAGCGGTTGGTTGAACCTACCCAGTACCGGCAGATGGCACAGAGTCAGCACTTCATACAGAGTCGATGGCGTGACTTTGGTTCAGATGAACAGATGTGGTTTCCAAAGAGCAGAAGAGTTACTGGAAAGAACAGAAACACGCTAAGACCATGGACCCCTGCCAAGAGCCAGGACCGCACCTTCGCGACACTTTCACGTCGCGTCTTCCAACACCGCATCGTACACTCGCCTGTGGCCATCCAAGCGATCGCGCGAACGACCCATCCAAAACAAGATAGCAAACTTTGAAACATACAGAAAGCCGACATTCACCGGCGCAACGGCGATACCACAAGTTACTTATCACAAGAGCACGACACCAAAAAAGAGACGCTTGTATACCAATTATACTCTTCCCGCATATCCCTGATATATGGTATCCGAACTCTTTGCGAAGAGGCGTAAGAATATTAGTCGAAAGCGAGACTCGATAGGGGCTGCCATCAAGACTTTGAATGGCTTCCGCGAATCTCCAAGCCCGACCTGATCACCTGTTTCGCTCGAGCGCCGCGACTTGACATTATGTCCGTCACCAACTATGATGGCCAATGCAAGGAAGCCAAACGAGCCGCAGTGTTTCCTGCTTCGGGCCAGGTGATTTGCTAGATCATTTTATGCTCACCACGATTTTGACAACAGAGACAATACACCAGTGAGAATGCCCCTGAAGAATGTGAGATTGATGCCCCTGGTCTCTTCTTCTCGACGATTAATTCAACAGAGCGAGCTCTAGCTAGGCTGTCGGGTGCCTCGACGCGCCTTTCTGGACTGTTCGCCGTCTGCGGAAGGTGAATTGCGAGCCTCCTTAGTTAGGTCTATCATTCACTCGCATCTCTCCCGGCCCGCTCCGCTGGAGCTTCGGCTGTTTCAGCCCTTTAGCGTCGCCATCTCAACCTTCTTCTGGACCACTTGCTCCATGCGATCTTCTACTTACATCAAGCTACACTTTCGTGAAGCGATGCTCGAGTTGGAATACCAGGTCATCTGCAAACGAAAACGGTCACGGCGCCCTGGCAATCTAGTAGCTCAACTGAATCGCGCGCACTGAACATCCTTCGCGCGTGCTCAATTTCAAGTCCAAGTCGGCCGAAGGACAGTCTTGGACATAGAAACCCTCCACATTAAGCCCTCGAGTCGGTATCATCCCATCAAGGTACCATCTACCTTTCCAAAGGTAATTTCAAAGCTGATCTTGTATTAGAACATGGCTCCTACCAACTCCGGAACTAACTACGCGCGCTTCAGTCGTCGGCAATGCTTTGCGTTCATTCGCCGCCGTGGTGGCACGATCCCTCCAGGCAAGGAAGGCAAGAAACTCAATCCGCGAAGCGTTCTCCGACAGATGGACCGAGATGCGCGCTTCCGGTTCATGGACCTGCCCCCGGAAATGCGCAACGAGATCTACACCTACCTCCTCAGCCGCAGCCCAAAGGAAGGTCGCAAAGCATTTCTTGACATCCTCTGCGTCTCCAAACAAGTCCACAAGGAAGCGGTTGGCATTCTGCACGCAGAAAGCGTCTTCAGCATCACGGCCGAGCTTCAGAAGAATGCCAACGGCGAGCAATGCAGAGTCTATTCCAAGGGTCATAAGAGACTTGCATCCATGACGGTGCTCTATGGTGAAGAAATGAATCTCGTCCGCAGTCGGAAGCGGCTGGACATGTTGCGCAATATCGAGAAGATTCAGCTGCGAGCATACTTCTGCCTCGAGGCGGGCACGTTCGACTTCGACTGGACCAGCTTCGCGGCTTTTGTTGACTTGCTCAACACCTATGTCCCCAAACTCAAAACGCTTGAGGTCACGACGAGGAACCACTTTGGTCCATACTGGCTGAACACAGTTGAGACGCCCTGGTCGAGCGCTCTAAAGCCTTTTTCCAAATTGCCAGCGGCTGTCACGCTTGACATTCAGGGTCTCGAAGACAACGAGTACGATGAGGTCTGGGAGGAGATCAATGCTGCTTGAAGGCGCATCATTACAGACGATCTTGTGGACCAATCACCTCAAATAAGGTCATTCGGCGAAACGCACAGTTTGACGGAGACGTGCGATGAATCATGACATCAATTTGGAAGTGTCGCGAATGCATGAAGTGGAGTGGAGACTCGTTTACTCTGGACGATTTTTGCTGGCTCAGACTACACCTGGGTGTTCATGGAAGTCATTTCTGTTTCCGTACTGTATAGGTAATCGCATGATATGAGAAAGGAGCTCGAAAGCTAGGTGAGCGGCTTGGTTTAAGCTGGTAAACAGGCTCTGGCGTTCATACATGGGTGGGTATCAATGTCTATCATAGCACGATGCATGGCTCAAGTGTCGCGCACATCTACTCTTCCACGAGCAAATCATTCTTTGAAAAGCGTCTCAAGTTCCATATCTTCGACTTCTTCGCTGTTGGTTGTCGGAAAGTGGGCTGCCGTACCACAGTGGTCACAGCGGCTTCGAACACTTCTGCGACTCCATTGCCAGACGAGGCTGAGCATTGTAGATATTTCAATGCTCCAATCTTCTTGCACATCTCCATGGCTTCTTCTCTTTTCACTGGATGTTGGCCACACTTGGCCAGTTCTTCTTTCACTGCCACATTGTCCACGAGATCTTCCTTTGTGCCTACGAGGATAATCGGACGGCCAGGACACGACCTTGCGATCTCGTCGGCCCACTTCAAGTCTTATCAGTATATTGATTTACATCAGGGATAGATACACTCACCACATATTCGATGTTAGCAAGCGAGTCCGGCATATCCAGTGAGAAGCAAAGAATCACTACTTGCGCGCCCCGATACGCCAACTGCCTTAACCGCTCGTATTCCATAAGACCGCAGGTGTCGCGAAAGTCCATGTGAACATTATGATCCGTGTTCTTCACCTTTGTGGGATCTGGCATTATGGTGATACTGAGCTGTGTTGGCATAGCCCCGCTCTGGAAGCGCCTGTGATCACATTAGCTGGTCCTGGTCATGATAGCTGCAGTCAACATACCCAATCAGCGCAGACTTGCCGACGTACGACTCGCCCACTACAGCGACGTTACGGGTCTTGAATCGACCTCGAACGCTTGGATGAGGTCCTCTAACCGATCCTGCGACTGATATAATGCTAGACACCTCGTTGCTCGTCCTTGGAGTGGCACCCGGATTGGTCTGTCGTGATAGTTGGGCCAATGTTTCAGCGTTGAGGGTGGACCGGGAGCTGTCCGGTAGCGTGTCTTGTATGATATCCGAAGAGTTGAGGGTGTATGGCAGGGAGTAGTTGCGAATTGTCTCTACTGAAGACTGAGTCTGCAAATGGAGCGTGGGTCTCTGCTTGGTGTTCGAGGCATTGGGGTTTCCCACGATTGCATTCCTCGTTGTCGCCCAGTTGTCTCTCTCAGCACTGATCATTCTCTCAGTCGCTTCTACCCTCTTCCTGTAAGTGGGGTCGAGTTTTGACTCCAGCAGCATCATGTTTGCGGCAAGCCCACTACTAGTGGTAGTCCACGTATCCTTCTCTGCGTCCGTAAGCTTCCGTGGTCTGGTCTTTCGAATTGTTTCTCCCGAGGTTCTCGTACTTGCTTCTATGTGTTGTTCAACGTTAATCGTGGGCATGGGCTCCGTCGATGTGGGAGATTTGGCTGAAAAGGATAGTCGCTCTTGTTCTACGTTCATCATGCCTTCAACGTCGTCTGGGAGTTGAGTGGCGGGCACGGACGATTCTTCAGGCGCGTCGAAGAAGACCTCCTTGTCACTGGCCGGCTCGGCTATCTGTCCCAAGCCGCCGAAAGCACTGCCATCGAGAGGAGCTGACGCTTGATCATGAGCTGCCTCGCTGTTGATATCAGAGGCGGCTTGCATGACAGCTTGCAGGATGGAGCCGTCTGAAGCTCGGTCGTCATCGGCAGTGGTTGTGATCAGTGGAACAGGGACAGAGACTGATTCTAGCGGCTTTGGTGGAACTCTGGCATCGGACTCTTGATCTGGTTCGACATAAGCTTGATATGGTTGTGCTTTCACTTGCTGTGTGTTCGTCTGTAGTACATTTGCAGAATCCGTGATGACTGTCTTAGTCTCGTGGTCAGCATCAGTGTCCACATCGTAAACGTTCAAGGCCGTGTCAGCATTCGGGCTTTGGAACATGGAGTCGTGCTTATGTAGATCCGCACCGGCGGAGGGTTCCTCTTTACCCTTATCCTCAGGTACCGACTCGTCGTCCTGTTCAACTCCGGACTCGCCAATATCAGGAATGACTTCAGAATGGTCAATGTCACAGGTTGATTCCTGGAGTGTCATCTTGTGGGTATCGATAATGGCATCGGCAACAATGCCGAGCCCTGCCGCATTTATCGCAGGATAGCGACAAGAATGATTCACGTCCGATGTGGCTTCCGTTGCAATGCCAAGATCATGCTCCTCTGGCTGCGAGGTCGCGATCGTTGACGTTGCCGGAGTGTCTAAGGTGTTGGCGGTGGAGGGTGCGTCCGAGGATATTGATGACTGCGCAGGAAGCGATGATCCGCTACTGGCCACGCTCTCGACGACACTGCCCTGCAAGGAATGATTGGAAGCAGGACTTCGGACGCTGTACATCATCCTCGGTGGAGGTGGTGGAGGCCGAGCTGGGACATCGATACGCCGTTCATCCAAATGCTCGACGAAGTGGCCATCTGACCTGGTTGCCTTCACCTCAGTCAACATGATTGCAAAAGCTTCTGCATCATCCTCTTGACCTGAAGCCTGCGCTAGTTCAATCAAGAGCGTGAGTGACTCCACGACGCCATTGTGTGACGGACGCAGCTTTTTGTAGCCCTTGAGTGCTTTACGTGCTTGGATCTGGGCTGCTTGGTAGTCGCCTTTGCGCTGCAAAAGACCTGCAAGCTGCAACAGGTCTCCAAGGTAGGTTGTGCCGTGTCTGCCGATCAGTCGTGCCTTGATGCTCATGCCCTGTTCCACGACTGCTTGAGCATTTGGCCAGTCAGATCGTCCAATGTAGATCTCAAGTAGCTTTTCAACAGCTTCCGCCGATTGCATAGCCTGATTGGGAGTACCAGGTCGAGCTTCTGAAGAGCGTAGGACGGTAAGCTTTTTGAGACAGAATGTGAGAAGTCTTTCTGCTTCTTGTTCATAGCCGTGTGCCAGCTTCTGCTTCCCAGATATTAGCAGCGCGTGCGTCATTTCTGACTCGAGTTCGACATCGGAATCAGAGTCATCTTGACTACCATCGATGGTGCTGACATCGGCCACCGACTGTGGGTGGTAGTCGAGATTCGATAAGTGTTCCTCATACTCATAAACCGAATTGCTTTCCATCCAGCGTTGCAATGCCACATTATTCTCAACTGGAAAGCAGTCGCCAAAGTCTGAGAGAGGCTTCCTGACACTGCCTTTCCTCGAAGTCCTGACTGATGATGCAGAAGAGATGACACTGGCTGCGGATCGAACACACTCTCTGAGATTGGTCAAGGTCTTGCTGTCTTTCTGAAAAGATGGATCGGGCTGTGGACTGCCAATTCTGCGATTCATCTCCAAAGCCAGCCGCCGGATTTCCTTTTGCAAGTCGCTCAATGCTGGCACAAAAGCCTCTACTGACTTTTGGTAAGAGACTTGATTCCACAGAATGACCGCTTGAACCGATAGCTGCAGTGTGTCCCGATACGATTGAATTTGCAGCTGAAAGTGTGCAATCTGCTCTGTGGCAAAATTCATGCGAAGCTGTTTTCGAATTGCATCAAGGTGCTTGCCGGTCTTGTTGACAGCTTGAAGCTTCTCCTGGAGCTGGAATAAGACATCCTGCCCATCCTCGAGCGATCTCGCGATGTTGCGCCAGTGCGAACCCACATGTCCAGTGCCATACTCAGCTGTAACTGTCGCAAACGTGTCTCGCATGGATCCCAGTACCAGCCTCAATCCGTCCACATCCTTGAGTAGTCCTTCCAGTCTAAAGTCGATTGTAGAAACTCCATCATGAAAGGACTTGAGCTCAGCTCCGATCAGAACAGTAGTCTTCAGAAGTGTAGCGACTCCCGCGGTGATGCTCAACGGATCCATGCTGCTAAGTAGTCCGTGGGAGGATATATGCTGTCACGGACATGGCTACTGGATGTTGTAGCTGCCCTTTGCCGTGGGAGTACTGTCATGAAGGGTCAAATTGTCCGCAAGAGGTTGAGAATACCATTACGAAAAGAAAGGCTGAAGGACAGCGGAGAGTATACAGACCAGACCAGAAGCCGCCACACCCACCATAGGTGCAGCACTGCCGTCTCTGCATGATCCTACACTGCGCCTCTATCGCTTCAGGTGGAAGGCCGCACATTGTGCCAGATTTGGAATTTGTGGCTTAATGCAAGGCATTCTGAGATTGATTCAAAGGGCATGAACATTGTAGCGATGCTGAGCGCCTTGTGAAGACAGACATTGATGAAAGGACGATGTCGGGTAAGCGACCATGGAGGCGTAGTGATGGCTGCCGCTGCTTGAAGCAAAACGCCAAGGCCGGGCCGATCATCGGAGATTGCTTCATTGGGAGACTGCCGACTGACGATCTAGTTAGAATGGCATCGACGACTACATTCTTCTTCACTGTGCTGTTCTTATAGACGAAATCCCGACAGACTTCAGGAAGTCATAGATATCATAGCTTCATGCTCTTGAAGACCTTTTCATGATTCCAGCTACATCTGTCCAATACCCTCCTCAACGCCTTGCTATTGATCCTCGATCTTCTACAACAATTTTCGGCGTGGGAAATTATTCTCAAACATCACATCTATTGGTTCGCGTTGATGATGTCCACGAAGGCTGGCTTCAACGAAGCACCTCCAACCAAGAATCCATCAATATCCTTCTCCTTGGCCAAATCCTTGCAGTTCTTCTCCGAGACGGAACCACCATAGATGATTCTCGTCTCATCAGCGGCCTTTTGTCCGAGCTCCTTTTCGATCCATTGTCTGATACCGGCGTGCACCTCTTGAGCCTGCTCAGTGGTCGCAACCTTGCCAGTACCAATGGCCCAGACGGGCTCGTATGCAACGACAACCTTGCTCCAGTCCTTGACCTGGTCTGCGACAGCCTTCAGCTGTGCAAGGACGACATCCATAGTCTTGTTTGCTTCTCTTTGCTCCAGGGTCTCACCGCAGCAGAGAATGACACCAATGCCGCCGTCGAGAGCGAACTTGGTCTTGTTGGCGACGAATTGGTCTGATTCTTGGAGAATGACACGACGCTCGGAGTGACCGAGGAGTGTCCATGTGATGTTGGAGTCCTTCAATTGCTCGACTGAGATCTCTCCTGTAAATGCTCCGTTTGGCTTGTCGAAAACGTTCTGAGCTGCGACTTCGATTCCTTTGCGAAGGTGCTCGCGGGTGAGGAGAAGGTAGAGAGATGGTGGTGCGATAACAACTTCAGTGTTGGAGTCGAGCTTTGCGTCGTTGAGGTGGGCGACGATCTCCTTGATTTTGGCAATGCTGCCGTTCCTGATGGGTTGTCAGTGGTGTTGCTAATGCTTGGAAGCTGGGCATCGCACATCTTGAAGTTACCGCCGACGAAGAATTGACGAGCCATGATTGCGGTATTGGTTGTGGAAGTATTGCAAAAGTTCTCAATCTGTGTGGTATAGTTTGTTGTTGTGTTGAGTGAAGGTCAAAAGAAAAAGGTCTTGAACATGGAGGGGCATCATGAACAGGGACGTGGGGCTTTCGTCACAGTGGACACTCGGGCGAGAAATCCCGAAGTGAAGCCACAGCTTCGGAGCTACTCGGGCTGACCTCACTGAGCCCTTTGCAAAAAGGCTGAGAGCTGACCTCGGACGCTCCGGCTCTCAGGATACTGGAAGAGAATTCGATAACATTGAGATAGCACTCACTAGACGACGCCTGAGGGCGAGTCCATTATAGCTGTCACTTCTGAGCATGACAGGCTCTGATCAATATCACTCGCTTGCTAGAAACAAATGCTCAGTAGCCAACCTCTCAATGCTTCTCCGACCACTGCTTGTAAAACTCCAAGCTATCTGGATTGGCAACACTGGTACTGGTCTTGATGTTCAGTCCACAAAGGATCTGCTTAACTGACTTCTCGATCTTCTTGCCATTCGTCGTAACAGGAATATCAGGACACTCGTCCACAATACCTGGAACGTGTCTGGCCGACAGCTCTTTCCGAATCGTAGATTTGATATCCTTCACCAGATCCTCACTCAAGGTGCCCGGCTGCTTGAGCTTCAAGAACAGCACGACAGTCTCGTCGTCGTCTTGTTCTCGCCTTCGACCAATCGCAAGAGCGTCTTCGACTTGGTCTGGAAAGTGTTTCAGGATGACATTGTACAGCTCTGCGGAGCCAAAGCGGACACCACTGGGCTTTAGCACACCATCGGATCGCCCAAGCATAATCAGACCACCGGTCTCCGGGTTGAAGCGAATAAAATCACCGTGATGCCAGACACCTGGAAATTCTTCAAAGTATGACGCTCTGTACTTCTGCTCTCCTTCTTTGCCCCAGAACATGACAGGCTGGCATGGGAATGGACGAACGCAGACTAGGTCGCCAGGCTCACCGGTCTTTGAGATGTCTTTGCCGCTGTAGTCCCATGCTTGACATGCCATACCGAGGCCAAGTACTTGAATCTCGCCTGTGTACACAGGATGAAGAGGACAAGGTGCACCAAATAGAGAGATGATGTCTGTGCCTCCAGTGATCGATCCGAGGTTGATTGCACCAAAGGCTTTGTAGACGTACTGGAAAGTCGAAGGAGCTAGAGGCGATCCGGTGCTGTAGATTGCCTTGAGGGTCTTGAGAGACAGGCCTGATTCTTTCGGAAAGATGTTACGCTGCTCCAAAACGGACAAGAACTTTGCACTGGTGCCGAATTGTGCGATTCCAAGCTCATCTATGAGTTTCGGCATTGCAAGATCGTCTTTCGTGCTTTCGCCTGCTTCATTTCGGTATTGGAAAGGTGAGCCGTCGTAAAGCACCAGAGTTGCACCCGAGGCGAGACCTGAGACAAGCCAATGCCACATCATCCAGGTACATGTCGTGAAGTAGAAGAGCTTGTCTCCAACTCGGATGTCCGACTGCAAGATATGCTCTTTCTTGTGCTGAAGAAGTGTTCCGATTGCGCCATGAACGATACACTTCGGTGCGCCGGTCGTGCCTGAAGAGTACAAGATGTAGACAGGCGTGTCTGGATCTAGTTGCTCGAAATGGAGGGTCTGCGAATCGGACTGCTGGCTGGTGAACCTTTCGTAGGTATACAGCTTCTGCTTCTGCTCTGGCCCAAGTCCTTCGATGTCAGAGCCCATGCTGGACACCGTGTCAAACACCACCACACCTTTCAGCGTAGGTAGCCCTTCCATGATATCCTTGACCTTCGGTAGGACTGGATGTGTCTTTCCATTATACATCACAGCGTTATCTGTCACCAGCAGGGTGGGCTCGATTTGTACCATGCGATCCAGGACAGCACTAACACCCGTATCCGGGCTTACAGCAGTCCAGATCGCGCCCAGCGAAATCGCTGCTAAGCTCGCAACGAGCGCATTGGTATGGTTTGCAACGTAGCCTCCTACACGATCGCCCTTCTTGAGCCCAGTTGCTCGCATACCACTTTGGCATTTCCGTACTCTTTCGCGAAGCTCTTTCCAGGTTACTTCCTCCCTCGTCGTTTCCGTTGCCGCGATCACTGCGAGGCTATTTTCATCGACTTCCGGTATAGGGTGAAGCAGGTTCTCAGCAAAGTTCAGCTTCGCGCCTGAGAACCACGAAGGCCTTGGGTACATTGTCTTCTCATCCGAAATGACTTTGGTGTATGATTGGGATGTCTGAATCCCGACATAATCCCAGATCTCTTGCCATGAGGCTGAGACATCTGTTATGCTCCATTGGTAGAGCTCTTCGTATGTGGAGAAGTTCTTGCTGTGCTTCTTGTTTACTTTCTGGAGGAAGTCGTAGAGCTTGGAGGATTGAGGACTCGAGTGGTCCCAGAGTTTCTCAGCCTGGACTGATCCATTCGTAGAAGCCATTGCGTCGCGGGATGAACCTGGAATGTTCAGAATGGAACATAATGCAGCACGGCGACATTGTGGTGAAGGTACTCGAGGGGCTGATCGGATTCGGTGGGGTTGAAGTTCTGGCTTCCTCCTTAGCCGAAGGAAATGGTTCCGCAATGCGGCTATCACGGGTCTTGGCACGGAAGGGCAGGTGAAGCCTTCGGCTTCAATCCGTACTTGCTCTCCATTGTACATTCCGCAAGCTATCTCTGGATCACGAACGCAATGCGAGTCGTACATTGAGGCAATCCTCTGCCTTAAAACAAGACATTGCCAGTTCGCCGGAGCGGACGGATTGTACACACCCAAGGAGGCATCACAACACGAAGCCGAACCCAAGGATACCATACAGATACAATCAATGTATTCTATGAAATGTAGGATTCTGGCTCAGAATGAGATGGGATGCCGCGAGCATGGAGGATAATGTGACACAAACATCGGCTCAGACATTATTAGATTGCCGGACACTGGACAGCAGAGGCGTTATGGAGACTCGGCTGGCTTCCCAAACCAGTCGCAAGAACGAGAGTAATGCCACTCGTGCGAAGACGAGACGCTCATAATGCTCGATGCTTCCGCTGGAACACACACCGTGAAGTTGATTACGTATATCCCAGTGCCCTGCCAGGTCCCGAGATCTTTCGCCGTGTCTCTCGGCGATCGATGACCTGACAAGAGCCTGGTCTGAGCTATATCTCTGGAAGATCATTTCCAACACACTAGGACAAAATGTCCGAAAGCACTGGTGATGCTCTCCGGTAGCAAGGATGCTCTCGTATAACCCCGGATTATTTTGCTTTCAGCCGCATCATCGAGAAAGGATTCCCGCCAAGGTTGATCTATGTCTTGCCTGGCATATGCTACAAATACGGCGGCTCAGGTCCCTCTGAGACTTTAGCCATGTTACGAGACCGCACGCGGACCCGCCTTCATCGTCTACAGAGTGTGGGTTATAGGCGTCGGCAGGTGACAATACATGAATCATGGAGACCCTCATGCCTCAGGGCACAGTGCTATATAAATCATCGCCCGAAGTTGGCTGACATAGTAGGAACTGCATAGCGCTCAGTGTCTGGCGCGTGTCTCGGACCATTTACAAAAATTTGAGCACATCTTGTTCTGGGGCATCGCGACGATGCTTGCCCACTTAACAGCCCTGTTTGCAGTGGCTTCGGCAGCCTCATTTCAGGACGCTGGTCTAGGCCAGCAATGGACGTACGATGGATGCGAGAAAGCTGTAAGGACACATTCGCGGTTCTGAGCGGCACGATCTTCTACTAATGTTTCTCAGTGTGACGAGCTGTCCTCGTCGTCGAGCCTGGCAGTTCACACTACCACCAACAGTACAGGATTCGTGGTCTGGGATGCCAAACAGCAGGAAGTACACTCAGCGTGCCGAGTCACTCCAAACAGCTCAGAGGGGGTGTCCCAGACTTTGGCGGTGCTGGTCAAAAATTGGTGTCGATTTGCCGTCAAGAGTGGTGGTCATGCTCGTAACGTCGACGACTCTGTCTCCGCAGGTGGGGTCACGATTGACCTGGTTGACATGAAGTCGTTCGAGCTGGCAGGAGACAATTGCTCTGCCAAGATTGGGAGCGGCCACACCCTTGGCTCATTATATGATATCGTTGAACCTCTCAACTTGATGTATGTCGGAGGACGAGTTTTCGATGTCGGTGTAGGAGGCTTCATGCTGGGTGGAGGATTCTCCAACTGGTCGCCTAAGCACGGACTGGCAGTGGACAACGTCCTTGAGTATGAAGTATGTCCTTTCGGCATGAGTACTTGCTCACCTCTGACATGCATCAGATTGTCCTTCCCAATGCTACAGTCCTCACGGTGAACGAGGCATCCCAGCCTGATCTCTGCTTCGCCTTGCGTGGAGGTATGAACAACTTCGGCATCGTCACACACTTCACAATCAGAACCTTTCCTGCCGGTAAGATCCTTAGCGGAGCAGTAACACTGCAGAGTGAGGCCAAGGACCAGGTCGCAGAGGAAGCGTACAAGCTGAACACTCAATGGAAGAATGACACCGCGATGACCTTTTGGTACAGCTATAAGTACAATGTGACGAAGGATACATTCAGTCTCTCGTTCTCGCAAGCATATACCGAGCCCATCATGGACCCTCCCCCGTTTCGAGCCATCAACAATATAGCAGGAGCGAACACAAGTGGCTTACGCATCGATTCGATGAGTAGCTTTGCAAAGGAGGTTACAAAGGCACGACCACCAGGAGCGCGGTATGTACCCAAAGTATGTGGTAAAGCTTTTCCGCTGGAAGGCGTCCTGATATGATCGACAGTAACCTCTATGCGACTGTCTCATACCACCCTTCAGCAGACCTGGACAAGCAAATTCGGGAGATCTATGCCGAGGAAATCCGTTCTCTCAAGAACGTCACGAAATTGTCGCCGAATCTGATCTTTCAGCCCGTCCCGGAAGGCGCTATCCACGCGAATAAAGCTCGAGGCGGGAGTGCGCTTGGTCTCGAAGCCGACGGCAACCTGTCTAGTACATCTCTTTTAAGCTCTTTTGCGTTTTGTCCATCTTGCTAAGAATATAACAGTGCTCCTCCTGACAATTGGTTGGTCTGAAGCGACAGAAGATTCTGCCGTGTACGCTTGTGCTCAACGATGGGCTTCAAGAGCCAAAGCCGCAACGATTGCCGCGGGAAAGGAGCATCCGTGGCTGTACATCAACTACGCCTCGCAGCAACAAGACCCATTCGCTGGCTATGGTGACGAGAATTTTGGAAGACTCAAAGGGATCGCAAAGGCTGTTGATCCCATGGGCATCTTTGGGTCGCGTGGGCTGTGTCGTGGTTACTTCAAGCTCTTGTGATCACTCGTTGATCTTACAGTTGCGTGATGAAGCGAGGAACATACATAATCACTACTTCGGGACTTTCAACGCTCGCTAATCGTGTCCATAGTTGCAAACGAGGTACCCGTCTACTCGGGCTACCCACATTCTTCTAGCAGATCACAAGGCTAGATTTCTTGTGGAAGCAGATCAATGTCGCCGCGCGCGGGTGCTTCCGAGCAGAGTTCTGCAGACGCGATGCAAATCCAAGCCTCCAGATGCATGGCCATGGCCGAGAGCATCGAGGCACGCTTGCTGATTTGCCGGAGGTGATCGGCCAGCGATGGCGCCATCCACGAGCAAGAGGTGCTAATTGGTCTCTCAGCTTCTTCGCCCATTATCTGACATTGAGCTCGGACGGCTTGGCAACAAGACTGTCTAAATGCTCAGCGCTGCTTTACAGTCACAGCAGTGTTCTTTATGTCTCAGG
The DNA here is from genome assembly GCA_014298035.1 of Pseudocercospora fuligena. Classification (NCBI taxonomy): domain Eukaryota; kingdom Fungi; phylum Ascomycota; class Dothideomycetes; order Mycosphaerellales; family Mycosphaerellaceae; genus Pseudocercospora; species Pseudocercospora fuligena. Next base: position 97,431 of record JABCIY010000061.1, on the reverse strand, counting down.
CTATATTGCGAGCTCAAGTCTCTCTGGTAGAGCGCGCACAGGTGAATTGAAGATATCAGGTCTCCAGAAAGGACGTTGACCTAAAGTCTGGTCACGTGCCTCAGCCTGTTCCCGGATGAAACAGCCTTGGCAAACGAGCACGCAATCTGAGGCTAGAATATCACCATGGCGCCGAGACACTCGGCCGCGTGGTGAGATCTTGGGCCTCGCCATTGTTTATATGGCAGAGGAATGCCACGCCAATTTGCCAACGTTCCTAAGCATACTACCCGTCCACGTTGTTGAGGCCATGATGCAGATTTTTGCTTGCGGCTATGATCAATGGCGCTCATGGGCGTTGCTTACAGGCGCAATGCCGTGGGTTGCATCCATCACGTCGCCGGTCTAGCTCGGCTCATCGAGACGAATTGCAGTTCTTTGAAGGCTCTGGATCGAGCCATAGATACAAGGATGGTGCAATGGTACTTGGCGAGGCATTGTATTAAAAGAGAAGCATTCCAGCATTCTTGACTCTCAACTTGTCATTGTTGGCAATCTTTTGGATCCAGCATTGCAAGATGGCAGACACAATCGATCAGAAGTTCGCTCCGTCGGACGAGTATGCTGCAAGTGGTGATGAGGATGTCGCATTTGAACCAGACTGGACGAAAGAGGAAGAGAAGAAAGCAAAGCGGAAGTGAGAAGCTTCTACCCAGCACAGTACCTGGGCCATGCTGACACGATAACAAGGCTGGACTTTATCATTATGCCTATCCTGACCCTGGGCTTCTTCTGCTTGCGTAAGTCTCGGCCTCAGCCTGACAGAGGCTCATACACTCCGTGCCAGCCATGAAGATCACAACTGACCTGGACACACAGAACTCGACCGCGGCAACATCGCCAACGCCATAACCGACAATTTCCAAGAAGACGTCAGCATAACCCAAAACCAATTCAATGTCGGCCAACAAATGCTTTCCCTCGGAATCGTCCTCTTCGAGATCCCTTCCAATATGATCCTCTACCGCGTCGGTCCAGGAAAATGGTTGACTCTTCAGCTGTTCTTATTCGGTATCGTGAGCACATTTCAAGCTTTCCAAACCAACTACGGATCCTTCATCGCAACGAGATTCCTCCTCGGAATCACGGAATCAGGATTCATTCCAGGAGGGCTATGGACATTGTCGACTTGGTACACCAAAGCTGAGACGGCGAAGAGGGTCATGATTTTCTACTTCGGCAACCAGCTTGGTCAAGCTTCGGCGAAGTTGCTTGCTTATGGCATTCTTCACATGCGTGGTGTTGGGGACAAGGCTGGATGGTTCTGGCTTTTTGTGCTTATGGGTGGCTTCACGATCCTCAGTGGTTTCGTGTTTGGATTCTTGCTTCCAGACTCCTTCAAGAACCCGCACAGCACATTCTTGCCGAAAGTCAAGATCTTTACGGAACGGGAGATTTACATTCTGAACACACGCGTGCTTCGTGATGAGCCAGCTAAGGGTCAAAAGAAGAAGAAGATTGGACTTCCGGCGTTTAAGAAAGCTGTAAGCACTCCCAATGAGCTCGACCAAACAACACTGACTAACGTGACTAGTTCTCCAACTGGCGCATGTGGTGCCACTTCCTAATAACAATGTGCAACAACGGGCCCCAACGCGGTTTCGACACCTACGCCCCATCCCTCGTAAAAGAATTCGGTTTCGGCAGCCTAACCTCCAACGCCCTCGCCTCAGTCGGACTCTTCATCCAAGTCCCCATGTCCTTCGCTTTCAGCTACGTCTCCGACCGCTACAACAAACGCGGAGAAACCGTAATCACAGGTCTCTCCATGACAGTCCTCGCATACATCTTCAATCGATCTTTCACAGAAGTGAATAACCGAGGTTTGAGATATTTTGGTGTGGTGTGGACTCAGACTTTTGGGACGTTTTCGCATCCTTTGAATATTACTTGGATGTCATTGACTTGTACGGATTCTGAGGAGAGGGCTTTGGCTATGGCGCTTGTGATTATGGGGGCGAATATTGCGGGTATTTGGGGTGCGCAGCTTTATCGGTCGGATGATAAGCCACGGTACCGGAGGGCTTTCTCGATCTGCATCGGTGTTCTTGCGCTCGGTGTGCTTCTTGCTGTTATTCGAAGGGTCGATGAGCATTTCCGCAAGCGCAAGGGTGTGCAGAGGACGGAAACGGATAGTGCCAGCGATGCTGAGGTGTATCAGGATTTGAAGGCTTTGCCGAGTGATGTACAGCCACAGCCTGCTTTGGTTGGGGATGGCTTGAAGCCGGTGGTGTCGCATACTGTTAGATGAGGGACAGAAGAGGAGGGGCATTCGCTGCCTCGAGATGATTATGGCTTTGTAGCACACACACGAATGCAGACTCTCACTCGCTCTCGTCTTGAAGCTGCCATTCTCAGGGCAGATATCCACAACATCCCAGTCCTATGCAAATGGCGACTCTATAGTAGGCCTCCTGAGCAAAGCACATCGCCTTGAGCAGATGGCCTAAAGTAAGAATCATCGGCATTCCTGGGCTTTGAGGCCAGCCCAGACAGCCAGAGAAGGAGATGCAAAGTGACTGGCAAGAAGTAGAGTGCTCCAACCGCAAGCACACACAGTATCGCACCGGCTCTCCGCCCCAAGAACAAGGCCGCAGCAGAACCATTAGGTCCGACAACGAACTCCCCCAGAATTTTCAGCGAGGGTGATTCCAAAGAAAGCTGCAAAATGTCTGCCGCAAGACATTTGATGCCACACTTCCAGAGTATCGTTCGCCAAGCTTACTCCTATCTGGTTTAACATTCGTTGCGAGTACCTGACAGTTTCGAGTCCGCTGTTGAATTGGAGGTGCTCCAGAGCTGAAAGCAGAGGCGTCGCCCTGAGTCCGAAGGCGGGCGACTCAGTCGGTACGCGCAGTGCTCGGCGATTTGTGTAGGCGTAGAGGAGGTCGTACCACATGACGCTGTACTGACAGCCACTGTTCAGTTCAGAAAGCGAACTCAGCGTCCGGAGAGGAGAGGGGACTTTGATTCCCAGAAGGCACCCAACTCGATCCAATCCTCGCGCTGGAACTCAGTCCTCCCTTTGAGCGCCGGCAGCCAGCGCCACCCCGGAAATGTGCATGAGGGATATAGTCACCTGCCGCGCCGCCGTGTAGGAAGGGTGTCGTGTTCGATGGTGGCAGGTGGGCACGGCTTGATGACGAGAAATTGGTGTCTCGATGTTGAAGTCGAGGTTTAAATACGCGCAGGCAGCAGTCACTCGCGTGGATGGTCTGTGCAGCTGTTAACGAGCTAAAAATTGCGTCAGTCTTGAAGGGAGGTGAATGCTGCAACGGTTCACGCAACCTTGGATTCCGTCAGTCACAGCACTACTCCGGACGTCACCTCTGCAACGGTCATTGTTGGCAACCATTCAAATCTCGAGCCGCGAGGAAATTCGGACCACCGCGAACTGTGAGGTCAATCGCCTCAGACATCGCGTCACAAAGCTCGAGGAGCGTTGCGATACCCAACGAGACCAAGATATTGAACTTCGCGACATCAAGAGCAATCTCAGAGCATGGAGAGTTCAGGACCACGCTGAGGACACTCCCGTCTTCCACTCTTTTATCAGCGCCTCGAGCCTATTGTGTGCTGCCAGGCTCGTGACTGCCCAAGCCGGCCGGCCTGTGGGACTTCACTTGACGGAAGCGCTGCCGCTACGTGGGAGTGAGCTTGTTGGGCTCAGCGCAGTTTTCTTGTCCCCTTTCCAGATGAGAGACTGACGCTAGGGACAACAGGTCGTAGCTGCTTGTTCACATGCCTTCTATGTCCTTCGAGGCGGAAGAGGTGATTTGACAGTAGTCACACGTAGACAGTCTTGATTGTATGCTCGCGCTCTCGATAATAGACTCAGCCAAGCACTCGAAATCCTGAACACTGATTCCCACTGCTTCTACATCTTTGGGGCAGCCAGAAGTGATCGTGTCGCGATGCACTAGACAGTGGTCCAGATCGCGTGTGTGGGAGTCTGCTTGGAAACACCCTTCCCAGAGCCGGCCCTTATCCTCTTCTCCCCTCCCAAATCCCACTCCCCTCAACAGCCTCCATAAGCGCATCAGCATCCCTCTCATCTCCATCTCTCCCACCTCTTCTAAGAATCCTTGCGGCATCCAAAACTTCTCCTAAAGCCAATCTCAGATCCTCTTCCACACTCATAACACCATTCCCACACCCACTAGCCTTATTGTCATTTGCTCCGCTCGCCTTCTTCACTTCCTCCTCGTACCTCTCCCTTGTCCAAGACCCAGCACAAAAAATCCAGAATGCTTCAGATTTCAGCTTGAAAGTTTCGCCGCAACGATGGAGACGGGAGACTGCGATTGCGACTTTTGAAAGGGCAATTTCGAGGTTGGCATTGTCTTTCGTGCCACCAGTCGATGAATTAGATGCGGTTGAGAGATGGCGGCTTCCGGAGTTGGTGCTGGAGAACCAGGAGAAGGAATCTGTGGTGGTAGACATGATGAGGATATTCTACGTCTGCTCGTTGAGATAGCGAATTTGATGCTCTTGTGGTCTTGAGTTGCGTGAGACGCTATGCCGTGTAGGCTTGAGATGAGTTGTTGTACAGGTGAAGTCGAAACGTGAGCCATTTTTGTTTGGTTGTTGGGATTGCTTGGAGGAGGTCGCAAACATGTTAGTCTCAGAACTTCCAAAGAGACGCAACAAACCTTCTCGACATGAATGAAGAAATGGAAAAGTGTCTCGCTTCATTTCGTATTCCTGTCTATAGAGGTGGCAGTGTCTCACGACAAATCGGACATTGTAGTCGATACTTTATCCAGCCTTCGAGACATGTGCTGTGAAAGATGTGTCTGCATGGTGTCACCATGTAGGCTCTCCTAGCAAGCAAGTTGGCACCCAAACCGGTTTCGGCTGGTGCACCAGTTTCGACGACTGGGACTTCGAGATCTTGCATGCATATAGCACAATCAAACACACGTTTGCCCTTGGTTTTGGCGGTCTCTTTCTCTTTCTCCTTCGCGATCGAAGGCCGTCTCGTGATCGTGGGCGAGGAGAGTCTGCGATCGGAAAGTGGTGACGAGGGTGTAGACTGTGCATCATCCGCATCCGCAGCTTGCGAGAACCCGATTGGCATTGTCGCTCCCTCTTCGTCCTCACGTAGAATCGGATGATAGTCGTATGCTGGTGGCGCCCAGCTTGAGCGAATGAACCACCTAGGTCCAATCAGCTCTTGCGAGCCCAGGATGACGACCTGGATCCAGACCCAGCCGGCGAGGAGAGCCAAAATGTAGTAGTTGTGATCAGCGAAGACTACGTTGTACTTATAGGCGTAGAAGTAGAGGAAGGGCGTTAGTCGTAGCAAGCTCTGTCCGAAGACGAATTCCCAGTTGAAGGCATGACGACAGTTTCGTTGGACATTGCGGATGATTTGTGGTATCCAGAAGCTGAGGTAGCACATGCCAAGGATTGTGATGAAGACCCGCCGCACTGATGCTGGCCATGATATCGAGTTCGTGGCGAATAGCACAGACACGAACATGAGCATGTACGACTTTGCATAGAATGATGCAAAGCTCGGCATACGGGCACGAACATGGGCTTCAGTATTCATAAGTGGTGGCTGAGCGATAGGCAAGAGTCCTGCCTGATCAGAAGGCATGAAAATCGGAGTGGCGCCGGTGTCAATTGGCAGTGGTGCAGTAGTATTTGGTGTAGTCGTTGGCAAAGGCGTGCTTGTAGCAGTTCCGTCTGTCGTGGTAGGCGCGACGGTCTGAGGAAGAGTAGTGTTTGTGGTCGCGTCGGTCGTAGTGCTGGGCGGTGCTTCACTCTGCTGCTGTTCTCTTTCTCGTCTCTCTGCTCGGATGCGCTGCAAGGCTTCGTGAAAGCGCTGTTCCCTCCTTTGATCCTCTTCGACCTCAGCTCTTACACGTCGCTCACGCTCTGGAGCCTGGACTTGCCAGATGTCCATGACGAATCTCATCCCGAAGAATGCTACGCTGGCGAATGCGAGAAATCCGACAGGAACCAGCATCGTCCAGATGCTCTGAAAGAAAAGACTTCCAAGCAAGAAGGTCAACGCTACGAAGCCATCGTTTGAGGCAAGGATCGTGACAGCGTAAAGGCTGATACGACTTCGTGTCGAAGGTGTGCTCGCCTCGCGCATCTGTCGCATGAGAAGAAAGAGTTGCAAAGCCAGAGCTAGGGAGAAGACAAGCAAATGTTGGCGTGCATGCTTCCACAGCACCTCGATCTTCGCTCCAGTCAGGTGGTCTCCGTTCTGGGGAATGTCATCCGGAGGCCCTTGAGACTCCAATACGTATCCGCAGTCAGGCGAGAAGATAATTGCAGAGAAGTGCATATCAGGAGCGCTGGGCATGATAGCACCAGTGGGGAATCGCAGCTCTCTCTCGAGGAAATCCATGAACGTAGAAGAGTACTGCGTGCCTGCAACAGGAGCAAGTTGCTGCAAATAGACGACCAGCTCGCAGTCAGGTGTGCCGAATGGGTTCTCCGATTCTGCTTCAATTCTTGAATGCCAAGGATTTGAGGCATGAGTCTCGCCATCGATCTGCTCTTGTATGGTATCAGATATTGATTCATTCAAAAGGCTCCTGGCGGATTCGAAGTTGTCGGACGAAAGCGCCATGTGAGGTAAGGCAAATATGCCACTAAACTTCGAGCTTGTGGTCGTCATGATGGCTTGCCCGAGGGAAGCAAAGTAGACGCCATACAGCTGCAGTTCCCACACATCAGATGTCTCTCCATCCGTAAGCTTGATCTCGCCGCTCATAGCAGTAGCGTTGCGATCTTGGCCCGCATATGCTGTGTCTTGCTTGGCGAATCTGACACTGATCTCGCCATCGTTGCCAGTAATGTTCCTGTCGAATGGTCGAGCGTGGCCTGCATGCCCAAAGGGACTGGGTGGCGCATATTGTGTCAAATTGAGCTGCGGAATTGGCACATTCTCCTGAACAGCTGAGCGCTTCCATTTTCCGCTCACGATGCCCGTAATGTTCTTGTATAGTGGTGTCGGATTTGGCAAATCGGTCTCTCCATCTAGCATCAACTTGCCCCAATCTCCCAGCGCATACTCTAGCTGCTCCCTCGCTCTTGCTTTGATGGTTGGTAATGCACTCCAAGCAAAGTCCCTCTCCGGCTCAAGACCAGTCACATTGATGGTATGACCTTCCGTGCCGAATTCAGCATCCCATGATGAGTTGCCTAGTACAGAAAGCTGTCTCTGCTCCTCAGCAATGACATGCTCGATGGATGGAAGCGCGTCCAATTCGGCGTTGCGGACGGCTGCCTGGTTGCCCGGGTTGAAGATGATCCATCCTAGGATGATCAACGGGAGGACTATACCACGCCGGTCGGCCATTCACTCTCCATCTCCTCTTCTCCTGCAGGCACTCGGAGGGCGAGGGCGAGGGCGAGATGGGCGAGATGAGATGAAAGCTGGCTACTCGCTGACGTTCGCGTCGCGTAGCTAGTGCATTAGCTGCGGATGACTTCCGGGTGCCGAAGCGATGGCACGTGCGCTTCTGAAGAGGAGTATGGAGCGGATCCAGCACAATACTACATCGACATATCAATACAGTTACATTTTGTTGGCAGCATAGAAACCTCTGAATATCACTGCCTTTCAAATGCCAAAATCCAGGCCGAGATCGAGGAGAATGCGGTGATGGCCCATCAAAGTGTCCATGCACGCTAGTTTTAGCTCCGATAAGAGAGTTCTTATCGTGCAAGGCTGCCGCGGGGCAGGAAGCAGCTGATGCCTACTACACTTCACTACTCCGGCTTCATCGACATGGCTGTTGACAATTGCTCATCTTGCTCTCCATCATCACTGCTGCTGCGAGCTGTTCACTTTCACTCGCAGCACGGACACGTAGTCTGAAACGCGCGCGCCTAAAAGACAGACCTATTCTTTAATCAATCCTCGTTCCTAGTTTCAGCCAGTCTGCGTCGGCGAGGTAGGTCAGCTCCCCACTTCTCAGGCAGTAAGGTCGACGCCTTCCAGCAAACCAAAACCACTTCCAAGCGAGCCTGTTACCTGAGCCCGGATTCGTGGCCGCAAAAATCACATCGATCTCGTCCACACTCGAGCATCTTTCCTGCTCATCGTTGTTATCTCTAAACATGGCTTCCAACATGGAGGCCGATGGTGCCACGAGTCCGGAGCTGCGAGATTCTGTGCCTCATCACGGATCTAAGCTAACAGGAAGTCATGTGCAGTCTGACACTCACCTCCGTGAAGAACAACAGCAAGAGGAAGCAACCAACCAAGACTCACCCCTCTCGCCGCAGCTGTCACCACTGCCACGCCATCCCTTCGACTTCAGCTTTCCGACCCTTAACATCGACGGAAGCACTGACGAATTGACCGCCCACCAGACACGGAGGTATCGCACCCCTCCCGCCGCCCTCAGTGCTCTCGGTGCCAAAGCTAGAATGGCACCCGACCCAGACACATCCAGCGAGTCGGGCAGCTCGCAGACCAACGATCAGTGGGAGCTCATCGACAATCTCTCAGAGATCTCCAACGACGATCACGACACCGCCAGCATCACCTCTAACGACCGGACTAGTGAGGACGGTGAGCTCACTCCTGACCATGCCAACTCTGAAGATGAGCTAGACGGGCAAGATGATACGCCTGATGAGAACGTGGTCGAAGAAGTGCCACCAGAGCAAGCTCTCAATCTGCCCACACCGACGAGCACCACAGCCTCATTTGTCGAGGTGTCACGCGAGCCTTCTCAAAGCCCGCGACCGAGCCTGACCTCTTCACGGCTGCGTCAGGTCAGAGCAGAGAATGACCTGATCGACTCGTACATGTCGGAGAATCAAGAGACGCCAACGCAGTCCACCATCCAGTCTGCTGCCACCTTCCGACGCTCAACGGCCTTCAAGACCCTCGACCTCGACGACCAGACCAAGCGGATACTCTTCATCTCTGACAGGAGAGTTGCACAAGATGCCGTTGACCTCATGTGCTCGAGGATTGCTCCTTGCATGTCGCAAGCTGACGCCGACGCTGCCTCCAAGCATCGAGTTGTCCGCCTTCCACTCACACCCGCTGGTATCACCCCGCCGTCAGCGACCGTAGTCTATGGAGAGGATAGAGTCTCTGCCACTGTCCAGCACTGCATTGGCGCTGACCGGCGCTCATTCGGCTCTCACGGCCTACGTATACTCGATGTCGATGGCGAGCATAGCTCAATCTTTACGATCGGCGGAGACGGTAAGATTGATCTGCCGAAGCCAGACATCGCTGTGATCTACCTTGACGGAGAAGCCGATGACCGCCACAGCTGGATCTGGAGTGCTTGTGATGCAGTGCGAAGCATTCAGGTCCCCATCGCCGTCATCTACGAGCCCAAGCACGACCCGAGAGGCCTAACTGGCCATATCAAGGCAATGAAGCCGAAACCAAAAGAGCGAGGAGGAGACCGACAGTTACTCATCGATGCCAAGGACTTCATCAACACCGACTACGCCACTTTGACACAGCAGATCCAATCCCTGCTGACTCCTGTGCAGCCCTCTGAGGGAAAGAAGAAGGCATCTTATCGCAAGCCGCTGCAGTGGATTCAGCTACTCCTCCTGTTCATCGGCTCAGGTATATTGCTCTCCTTGTTCGGACCAAATCCTGCTGTCCAGCTACCTGCTCGGCGTGCGGCATTATCATTCTCCCTCCAGCAGGCCACGAATTCGCCCAACATCACATCGGACCTGAATTTGCAGCATCTATTGCCGGAAATACCAGCTAGGTGCTACCAAGATTGGAGTTCCAGCTTCTACAACCTTCTGACAGGCACCTCTGCTACTCAAGCGGAATGCGCGATGATGCCTCATTTCCAAGCACTTCGCCCGAACCACTTCGTCTTGTCACTGCCAGGACAGCGCAGCTATCCAGAGCCAACATCAACTGTAGTTCACAAAGCAGACGGACGACATCTTGACTTCAACCAGACCAAGCTCATCAATGGCATCTACCTCGTGACCTTCGATCCTGATCAAGCATGTGGATCTGTGACGGTCAACATGGCTACCAAGAATCCTGCCATGAATGTCACCGCTCCACATCACTTTGGTCGTTGTATCTACAAGCGCTACGAGGCCGCCAGCACAGACGTGAGCAAGGCTATGAGCAAGGATGTCGCTGTGATGCGAGGCAAGGCTAAGCACCTCGGCGATAAACTGTCCACCGAGCTAGGTGCTGGCATGTGGGCAACCAAGAACGTCACATCTCAGGTCGCTCAGTACGTGTCTCGGGAGTTGCAAGTCCTCAATCGTGAGCTTCAGGTCATTAGCAATACTGCTGCTTCCATATTCGGCAAGGCTGCCAAGGCCAGCAATTATACTGCAACAACGCTTACCAAGGATTTGATGGTCATGCAAAAGGACCTGGTAAAGTTCACCAAAGGCATTTCATCCTCCGTCAAGGGCAAGGTGGAACTTGCCAAGAGCAGTTCCAAGTCCTTGATCGCCTCGCAGCTATCTCTGTCCCGCGAGCGAATCCAAGACTTCAAGAAAGCATGTCAGCGCAAGCGGGCAGGCAAGCCAGCCACAAAACCGTCGCTGGAGAAGAGACTTGATACATGGGCTGAGAAGAACATTGGAATCTATGCCGACTTCAAGGCGGACATCAAAGCCGCCCAATCCATCGGTCGCGAGCGTGACGTCGAGAAGTTGAGCAAGACGCTTCGTGAGTATCGAGAGGGAATTGAGAAAGAGAAGACGGAGAAAGTCAAGCGTGCATATAACGTTCGTGGCAACCGCTAAGGATGTCAGAGTCTGGCGACCAGGCAGCATTGGCGTTTGAGATTTTGTTCCTTTTTTGTTCTGAGATATCACTGGCGCACAAGAGGCATAGGGTACGGAATGGCGCTGGGATATGGGAGATTTGATGTGATACCAAGGAACAGACACCACGCGAGAGATACCAACAACCCCTGACTTACAGCACGGCGCCTTGGAGTACGTACGATCGAACGAATCAATTTTGGTAGGATTGTAGATATCCTACTTTATACGGCGGTATCGCTATCACACGCAAATATCCACTATTGTTGATTGCTCACTTCACTTTTATGGACTTGACTCCTCGAGATTTGACGCTGTGAAATGTCTTTAAGTCGATGCCAATGGCTCACCACTATGGCTTGCATTGAAACTTCGAAGCGATGGATGGTGGTGGTCTTACGAGTCCTCACAATCGGAACAGAAATGTCACTATAAGGCACTGTAACTGTGCTGTTCAAGTCGCGAGTACACATTGTCGTCGATTTGAGTACGCTCGAGTCGTTGCGCATGTGTGAGCGCTTCCAGTCTCACTTGTTCGGCTTCGTAGGGATTGGTCTTTGAACGGCCGTAGGTATCTAAGCATATCGTATTGTGTGGATTCAAGTATGTCGAGTTTGTTGCCGATTCCATGTCCACCTTTCGTCTTCATTTGGGATAGGTCCTTGGAATCCAAGCATTGCGTATTGTCCATACGAGTACATCTACGTGACCGGTTTGATGCCGTTCACCTTTCTGATGTTTTAGGCAACGTTTCAATGTGCCTGGATGTCGAAAGCCATTCGGTGTGCACGCACATCATAACGTCGCCTTGGAGGAACTACTGTGAGCAGGCCAGCTCTCTTCTTGGTCTTGGGATGATTTTTGGTGTGTCCAGGCACATCATATCGTCGTTTCGAGTATCTCGAATCCTGAGCTACGTGAGTAATTTAGTGTGTTCACTTTTCTTTTGATATTTTAATTTTTGAATTAAACTTTCAATGGTGTTCAGCATCTAGGCATGTCAGTTTGTCCCCTCGAAGACGGTGACGAGAAATGATGGTAGGTCAGCTTTCTTTCTCTGCATAGACCAACGCTGCCATGGTGAGGCATGTTATTTCGTTGCCGAGCACTTTCAAACCATGTTTTGAGGTAATGATGATAGTTTTCCCGAGATGAAACTACTCAACTCAACTCGAAGCAGTGAGTAGTGGGTAGTAGTAAGTAGTAAGTACAGTACACCAACCACTCCTAATTCTTTCCGTTCCCTTCTTTCTCTCGTGCCTTTTTCGCCAGAACGCCTCGCTCCGTGTCCGATTCATTAAGCAGAAAAATGCATTTCAGAAAGGAGGTATCAAGTTGGTAAACCGCAGCAAGCCATGTCTCCCAAAAAGCACATTTCTCTCTGCTTCGGCTCATGCTGGTGCGGCTGTCTCTTGACGTGTGGTTCGTCGTGATAATCGCGTGCTCTGTTCGTCAGGTGCATTCTATGCCACAGTGCTCATGTCGACGCGCTTCTCGGTGAAGTCCCAGAGCATTTTGATGAGTTGGTCTGGAAGAGTGTAGAGGTCGACGTGGAATTCGCCGTCTAGAGAAAGGTCAGTAAGATGGTTTGGAATATGGTAGCTGTGGAGAACACTCACTCTCGACATCGTTCTTCGTATAGGTCTCCTCGGACTTGTTGTCGTGTACCATTTGGACTACCTGGAGCAGGTCGTCCTCGGAGAGGGTTGGAAGCGCTTCGGCGAGCTTCTCCATGTCGACATTTCGGTTAGCCTTTTGCCGCTTCTTCTCTGGCTTCGCTGCTGAGGCTCCATTGACTGCTTCTCCGGCTGGCCCGGATTCCTTCAGGCGTTCAAGGAGTTCTGGCTTGGGATTGCGGAAGGTCTTGAAAGATTCTCAGTACAGCTCTCTTCTCCTTTGCCTCAGAGCTTAGATCGAGCTCTTGCCGTCGGTACTTACCACTGAGTGTGTGCTCTCATATCGCTCATTTTGGAAGTTGAGATCGTGGGACAGTGTCTGGTCACCGCCCTTCGGCGCGCCAACTGGTGTGAGGGTGATCTGCATATCGAACTCTCCCCATCCCTTCTCTCGAATCGTGAATGGCGGTTGCTTGAATGCTGTTGCCCAGTGTCAGCGCCAAGTTCCGCTTCTTCATATATGCAACTCTTTTACGAATTTTGCCTCACATTGCTTTGCTCTCTTTCCGAATGATTCGTGGAGTAGATATGTCGCCTTCTCGAAGCAGTTCGCGGGCATGTCTTCGCCGTCTGGGCCGACGAGGAAGATTTGAATGTCCCAGGCGCGCATGGGGAAACCCTCGACCTCTGGAGGATCGTCGCTGTTACTACGTCAGTTATACCGGCTGCTATCACTGCTATTTAGATCCGCGACTTACATGACATGCTGGGAAGTGACAAGCTTCACCGTTCTCTTAACCTGTGCCGGTGGTGTTAGTCCTCGCTTTGGAGCCATTGCTGCTTTTGATGTTGTCGAAGTGGGCGTGGTTGTGAAGAAGTGGCGGAAGAGTCACAATCGCTTCAATCGAAAGTATTTGTCGAGAAGTACTCACGTCAGGCATTGTTGCGTTGTCTTATATGAATACCGTAGAATGCGCGTTGTCTGAAGCCGATCGCATGCGCCGTCACTCTTTGTAAAGTGAAATGAAGAGCGTCTGCTTGAGCAAACTGTCGTCGCGTAGTAATGGACTGTCGGCGCGCGTGGTTGCAGAGGGGTCAGAAAGAAGTGGCGGGCGGTATGGGCGCGAGATGAAGCGCGTTATATTGATGAAGTCTGAGCTGTGGGCGCATTGCTGGGAGGTGGAGATCTGCACAGCGCCTCGAGCCGGGTCAACCCTGCTATCGGCACGTGGTCAGCAGATGCATTATTTGATCACGCTCGTGCTGCTGCATGTGAGGCCATAGAACTGAACAATTTGTAGAGCAAGTGAGGGATCAGATGTGTTCGGACTGTTTTTGGTCTATCTAACTATGTCGCCGTCTTTCACAGCGCTGTCGGCAACAATTTGCCATTTCATCTCGTAGCAGCATTTTCTGCTTTTTCAATGCCATGCTGAAGGGTATTGTGCAATGATTGGGATCAGTAGTGGTTGGAGGTGCAGAACGGAACGCCCAGATAATGCTGTGTGGTGTTGGATCATCGACTGGCATGTGCTTGTCACATCACAGCTGCCGCAGTAGAAGTGCCGCGGTCGACATGAGATGGTCTCTCGATGGCGAAGTGTGTGGATGCATACCATTCTTGGTTTCTTCTGGTTGCTGTCTTACAGCAGACTATCAGAAATCGGCCGAATCTGCTGTAGTACTCCCGCCAGACCATTCGATGTCAGCAGAAGAAGGGCACGCCTTGACTTCCGACTTCTACTCGGTCTTGAACAGCGCCTCGTTCTCTTGCTGGGCCTTGATGAAAGCCTCCTTGAAGAGGTTGGCGTCTAAGAGCTTGTCAGCATTTGTACTTGAACCAATTGTGAGAGAAATGCTACTCACTTTCAGCATTGCCGAAGCGGATTGCAAGGGTCTGTGCCTCTGGCTCGCCCTCAGAAACATCTGCAGCGGCGTTCCATACCCAGCTGCGGTCGCTGCCAACGTTTGGTGAAAGCTTCATGTCCGGAACAACTGTGAATATATCAGTATCTCCATATCCTCATCCTCGAGCTCTTTGTGACATACTGTAGTGGTTGGCGCAGACCTTGAGGGTCTTGTCTCGTCGCATAACCAATCTGGTCTTGCCGTTCTCCTTGTGCTTGAGAAGTCGTACATCACCAGTTCCTCGCTCCTTCCATTCTCTGCTGTCGCGATCGAACTTGAAGAGCTTTGCGCGCATCTTGAAAGTCTGCTCCTCGGCTTCCTCGTTCGTCTTAGTCTCGACCTGCTGTGTAAGGTGCACGACTGGCTCGAAGTGAACATCGGCCTCCTCCTCCTCGGCCTTCTCGTCGTCATCGCCCTTCTCAGCAGCTTCTTTCTCCTTTTGCGCCTTGGAACTGCCTGATCGGTCGTTCTCCTCATCATCTTCTTCCTTCTTCTCTTTCTTGGCGCCGCCGCCAAACATGCTGAAGACATTGTCCTTCACTGCCGATGCGGTCTCTGCGGCCTTCTCGGTGGTGGTCTTGTCCTCGGTCTTAGCCTCGGTGGTGGTCTCCACCTTCTTGTCCTCGTCTGCCATCTTCGCGGTTGTTTGTGGTGTTTCTTTGGATTAATGCCTGATTCGTTGCTCAAGAGATGTTTCGGCGAAGAGGTTGTCAACAAATTTAGGGTAGCAAGTGCTGCCCCTCAAATTGAAGCGGTGTTTGCGTGATCCGTGCACGTAGGGAGGCCCAAATCGACCATGTGATCAATGCCACTTTCCAACTCAATTTTCAATATACATACGTATTTCTAGCATTCTACATCTTCTGTACTCGCTAACTACTCGCTATCTACTCGCAAGAATGGGTCTACATATAGATCTATTGCCCTAGAAGGATTAGGTTATAACGTAGGTCTATAACGGTACTTCGAAGGAAGAGATTATCCGATATCTAGAGCGAGAGACTAGCTATACTATATCTCTAATAACACTATAACGAAGACTAAGAGAGTAGGAAGTCTACTACGACCGCCGTAAAGACTATCGCAAAGTTAATAATATCGAGGCCTTAAAGCTTAGCGTTACTTATACCTTCTATATTCTACGATTAACTAATACGGATACGATTATAATACTATAGGTAGATAGATTCGATATTAGGCAGCGTAGATATATACGTCTACGTAAAGAGCTTAGTCTATATAAGAAGATATTATCTAATAGGGTTAAAGAGGTAATAGAATATATAGAAGTAGTACTAAAAGAGGAATTAGAAAGATCTATAGTAGAGGTATACGGCCGAAGAAATCTATATACTTATATCCGATCGAAATACAATATCGTAGGTAGGTAGGTCTACTCGTAGTAGACTCGCTAGCGGTAGTCGATCCGTAAGCTATTTCTAAGTACTTCTACTTACTACTAATACTACTAATAGAGACCGAATATATCGGATTACTAGTAAGCTAAATCCTAATAGGCTACGAGTCCGCCGCGAGTATATACGAGAGTATTACGGTATAATTATAACTCCGGATCTAGGCTACGTAATATCTATAGATACTTACTATAAGCTTAAGTATTAGGGTATATAGATCTACGCTACTATCGACGTCTATTTACGCTATATCGTCTAGATATATATAGGTATTACTAGTCGGATAGCTATCTCTATACTCGCTTAGTATATCGTAATACTTCGTAATACTAGTATAGTACCCTAAATTATTCGATCGGATCGTAGAGTAGAAACAATTCTAGCTACGGACGCTTACTATAAGATTCGCTATACGACTCGCGGTAATAAAGATCTACCGCTTATATTTCGAGAGGTCTTTAAATACGGTACTAGTAAGATAAACTAACGGATTAAGGCATAGTAGAACTAGTAAGTACCTACTATTACTAGATAGCGTAGTTACTTCTACGAGCTCCTACGCGAGTTACTATACGATACCGACGATCTAGCCGATATTATTGCCTTCCTTATAATCTATATACTAATTATCCGCGCGGAAGTTCTAGACTTCGTTTACCTCTAGAATAGCTATTATATCCGGAAGTAGGCTAATCGACTATACTCTATTCTAGGTATTCCGTATATCCTATACTATTATCCGTAAATAAGTAGGCATTCTTAGTAAGATATTCCTATACCGGAAGGCGTACTTAATAAGATTAAAGAAGACCTATAAGGATTTAGTACGTACAAGACTTATTAGTACTCGCTATAGACTCGCTAACTAATTATACTATAGATCTCGAAGCCTTTCTACCTAAGGAAACGCTTATTTAGTATTAATAAGTACTACTTACTAATAATATAATATAGCTAGTTAGCGCTAGTAGAAACAACGTCTATAGAGACCGCCTTTACCGAGAGGTATACTTACTTCTTCGGTAAGTAGCGAATCTATATATAGCTAGTAGTAATTAGCCGCTATTAACGGAGCTAGAAAAGCTATTAGCGGCTCGGAGTTAGTCGGTATAGTAATAAGAGGGGCTTATTAATAAGGATACTAGATTAATCGAGTTTGCGAATAACGAATAATTAGGTAAAATAGTTAGTTAGGCGGCGAGTCGCCGCGAGTTATATCTCGTATAATTCCTATAGTTCCTACCTTAGCTTATTAATAACCTCCGAGGGTTACCGAGGATACTAGATTAATTAGTCTACGAATAACGCTTATTAGGTAAAATAGTTAGTTAGGCGGCGAGTCGCCGCGAGTTATATCTCGCCTAATTCCTACCGTTCCTTATTTTCTTCCTTTATATACTAATCTTCCTATTCTTCCTATTCTTTACCGTACTAACTATAATAATAACGATGCCTCCTTCTACCTACTAGTAGATATATTACCCTAAGACTAGCGCTAACTATACTAGCTTATATACCGATTATCGCTTCTACGGAGAATGCGGCCTTTAAAACCCTTATCTACTAACTACTTAATTTGTTCGCGAGCGATCGGCGGCTTTATAAGATACGAGTCCGCTAGCTAGCGAGTCTATAGCGAGTAGCCGTAGATTTAATATATTTACTTCTTTACCGAGTTATACTAATACTATACGTAATACTATAGGCTATTAGCTTTAGTAATAGTAACCTCGTAGGCCTAATACTAGATCTCGGAGTCTCTCGTAGCGAGTACTAATACTATTAGCTCTACTATAGCCTATCGCGAAAGTAGAATCTCCGATATAATTCTAATACCGTTATAAGGTCTTTATCTAGCGAGTCGATATTATTATTAATAAGTACGACGTTAAAACCTAGATATATACCGAGCTAGTTAGCTACGGCGCTATATACGATACCTAGACTAATTATAGCTTTAACGATACTAGAATACCGGTAATAGACTTTATCTTAGACCGGATTAATTATAAGTACCTACCTTATATACCTATCTATAAGATAGACGATTACTATAGCTATTTTTTCTATAGCGGATTCGATCTAGATACTAACTAACCGGTTAAAGTATTAAGTAAGGTAGTTAATATACTATCAATTATATAGGCTATATATATCTTTAGAGTAATATATAAGAATAAGCTTAGATACGAAATAAATATATATATCTATATCCGGAAATGATAGAAGTAATAGAAGCGGAAACACCGATTAAGTACTCCTAATGCGAGTCATAGTACGAAGTATACTCTAGCGGATAGAAATATAACTCCGAGTATAGAGATTAAGGAAGAAAAGGCAATATAGACTAAGAAGGTAATTAATATAGGTAAACCGCTAGAGTTTATTAATTTAAGCGGCGAGTCGGTAGCGAGTATAACGAATATAAAGTAAGATTAAAAGGATACTAAGATAGTAATTAAGTAGTCTAAATTTATAGATATTAGTAGTAAGTCGACCGCGAGTCCGTAACGAGGTAAATCTATAGTAAAGGATTAGGAACCTAAATAGCTAAAGGGTATAAGAATACGGTTAAAGAAGGATTAGAAGGAGTAATTAAAGGAATAAGTAGGTATAGACTCGCGGCGACTTACGCCGTACTCGTAGTATAATTTTATTTATCTAAATACCCTTAGCTAGCGGAGCTCTATCGCTATCCGGCTATAATCCTTTCTATAGCGTATATATATCCTTAGACTTAATAATAGCCTTATTCTTAAGCTATAAGAACTACTATTAATAATATAACTTAAGTCTAACTACCTTACTATCGAGAGTAGTTAACTTAGCCTCTAATATAATAATACGCTCTTTAAGAGCTATATTTTTAATCTCCGTAGCCTCGACTCGCGCCTATATCGCTACTAACTCGCTAATATCCTTATCTATTTCTTCGTCTTCTTATATAGCGCTAGTAATATATCCTAACTTACCCTTATACTTATAGTAGGTATAGACTATTTTACCC
The DNA here is from genome assembly GCA_014298035.1 of Pseudocercospora fuligena. Taxonomy (NCBI): domain Eukaryota; kingdom Fungi; phylum Ascomycota; class Dothideomycetes; order Mycosphaerellales; family Mycosphaerellaceae; genus Pseudocercospora; species Pseudocercospora fuligena. The sequence goes on along the minus strand of JABCIY010000061.1, from coordinate 78,688 downwards.
TTAGTATCTTTTATACGGTACTTATACGTATCGCTATCCCTCGTATAGTAGTAGTATAGCGATAGGCTATCCTTACTAATAGATATTTCTATAATTATACTAGTAGCCTTATACTTACGAAGCGTATTTAACGCTACCTTCCTCTTCTTCTTATCGCTAGTATTATCTAATAGCTCTTACTATCTCTTCTCGCTATAGTACTAGAAGTCTAAAGTATTCGTAGTTTATAGGCGGCGGAGAGACCTAAATTTTAGGAAAATTAGCCGCGAGTCCTTAGCGATATACCGCGAGTAAGCTTACGAAAATAGTAACTCTATCTCTTTAGTCTCCTAAGGACCTACCTTAGTAGCTCCTAAAGCTACTATAAGAATATCTATACGCTAGACGCCGTTATAATCGTTAGATATTATAGTAGAGTATACTAGCGTTAAGTTAGCTCTTAGAGTATAATATAGCTAGAAGAAAGCATAGTAGATTAAGCGCTAAAGATATAGCGAGCGTAGGTAAGCTTCGCGGCTATTATTAAGGTTGTTATTATCGTATATAGAGTAAGAAGTGAAGAAGAAACAATAGCAAGTGATACTAAGTGCTATTGATCATATGGTCGATTTGGAGCTCCGTCTGCACGGAACTAGCTTTGCACCCCTGCTCACGCACTTTCAGATCTTGTTCACATGCAGCGACCCTTGGACGACAATGCAAGCTTGTGAAATGTGCACAGCTTTGGAAAGACTGTGCAAGTACACGAGACGGGCTCATGAGAACATCCGATGACGTTGGCTGTCTCTCGAGACACAATGTAGAAAACCGTGGACGATTCACCCTTCCCTCTTCGAGCCTGCACACCGTCAAATGCTTGAGGGTACCTCACAGAGCTCGCGAGGCGCATGCATGGAGAGCGCGTCTAGGACCTCCAGGACGACGTTCTCATCCGCTTGGTGCACGATCGAACAGAAATGCAGGATCTGAGCTATCCGACCTACGCTGCACTGGCGTCGTAAGACATTGTGAGGTTCTGTGCACTTGGTGAACATCTCATCATCCATGACGGTGGGATTACAGGCTGGCGTGATCCGGAGGAAGTATTTCAACCTCTTCTCGAAGAGCTGGGAAGCTTGAAATATGAGATCAGAAACTGTAGCTGAGTGATGGCCATCGGAAGTGATATTCTGGGCATGCTGTCAGATGATGTGCATGCTTCACCGCGAGACTGACGCTGTCGTTTCCAAAAAGTTATTGCAAATCGTCCGTCATATAGCGAAGATGCATTGATTACCCGGACCATAAAGTGGTTTCGCGACGGACAAGAACTCTCTCGCGCGAACTTCCCCAAATGGTAAACCGCATTCGCTTTGGGCTGATCTTAAACTTGTGTAGATCACTCAGCTTCTGCTGCATTTAAAGCCTCATCTCCTCGAGCATGGTCGTGCGAACAAGTCACATTTGTCATTTCATACATCATGGCCGTACAGCAACCGCCTCGCAGACCAGTCGTTGGCTCACTTGCCGGCATGGCTATGGCCAAGAACATTGGCCGCAGGCAATGCAGTCGCATTGTTCCCATGAAGGTACTTTGTTTCGGCCTCTCTCGAACAGGAACATCTTCCCTCCGCCAAGCTCTTTTGGATCTGGGCTACAACGACGTCTACCACTTCGCATCATGTCTCAATGAGAATCCAAAGGACGCCGAAATGTGGCTGGAAGCGATCGATGGCAAGTGTGGAAAAGGAAAGCCATTCACACGTAGGGACTGGGATCAACTATTGGGTCATTGCATGGCTGTCACAGACACTCCGGTTGTCTGGTTCCATCGCGAATTGCTCGAAGCATATCCGGAGGCCAAGGTCATTCTGACTCTTCGAGATAGTCCCGAGCAATGGTGGCAGAGCCAGATGAACACTTTGATCAAGTACATGAGCTCTATGACCTTCCCAGCTCCTGGAATCTGGACCTCCCTTGTTGGAATATTTGGTCCGCCGAAGAGGACGATTGATAAGCTCTCCGCAGAGATATCTCTGAACTATGCAATGTATCAGGATCTGTTGAGGGACAGTCAGACCGGGACGAGAGACGCTCAGAAGTTCTATGTGGACCATGCGGAAGATGTCAAAACACTGGTGCCGAAAGAGCGCCTGTTGGTGATGAACGTCAAAGATGGATGTGAGTGGCGATGTTTGCTTTGATTTGGTGTAATATGCTGATTGTGATCTCAGGGAAACCGCTTTGTGCCTTCCTTGAGAAGGACGTCCCACCTTGGGACTTCCCTCGAGCAAATTCTGGAGAAGAGTTCTTGGAGAACGCGGCAGACATCACGCGTATGGTCAATGGGGTCGTGGTGTGGAACATGGCAAAAGTGCTGGTTCCTACGGCCACGGTGCTTGTTGCATGTCTCGCGTGGGCTCTTTCCCGCGCGCAGTGAAATTGCGCGCATTGCCACGCGACGCTAGTGCTCGACCTTCTGGTGCCTGATGCAGGTTCACGTTCCTGCTCCTTCGATGCTAAACTGCAATCTTAACACACCTCGCCACGCTCGCTGAACGCAGACGGAGACATGGCGCCTCAAGTATTTGGGCCTGTAAGTCGCCACGATCAAAGTCAACTGCGTGATAGTGAACTGACAGCGCAAAGCATCCAACCCCAGCAATCTTTGCTCGCAAGTGGATGAGCAAGCTGGAGCCGCCCTTCAAAGAACAGGACAGCTACGACTCGTCCGAAGTCACTATCTTCTGCAACCGGACACTCGACCTGGTGCTTGCTTTCAACGCCGATGCAGCTGCCTTGGGAATGACTTCGGAGATCATGCCACCGGAGCATGCTGCCAATCTTCCAGGTCCCATGAAGAACCCTTTCGAAGTCGCACAGCAGCGAATCATTGGCGCCAACACCATCATGATCAACTGGATTAGACTTCGCGACGGCGAAATTATTGGCGGTGAAAGATGGCAGGATATGGATAGTGCTTACCGAACCAAGGTGAACGCTATCTTGTTGAAGGTTGATGAAGCCGTAGATGCTGGATTGTGGAAGTTAGAGCTCGACCAGGGCTTTGTTCAGCAGATGATGATGCATGCCCCTAGTGTTCAGAATGTCAACAACATGGGAGTGTCAATTGCAGCTAGGCAGTATGCGATTGCCAACGACCTGGCTAAGTCGAAAAGCAATTGCAAGACGAAGTCGGGCGAAGCTCGAAAGGGTGTGCCAAAGTGGTTCTGATCTCATGAAATTGAGGACTTAGTCGAAACCAGCGACTACGTGTGTTGTTTCGAAGGAGGAGCTGATCTGTAGCATAAGGACAGAACGCTATGGTATACAGATCGAGACCAGCTCAAGTTGCACGCGAATCGAGTACGAGGTGATTGCTCTCATCACAATGCATAACGATTCACTGTTGTTGTTCAATAGGAGACTGATCGTGAATAATGCTTATTATCCACCACATTCAGCATAAGAGAACAAACCTATCACAAATGGAATCTAGATCTCCCAAAGCAAATGCTTGTCCCCATTGCCCTCTTACAACCACACCCAACAAACGAAGCAATCAGAACAAACTATCAAAAAGCGACTATGGCCCACCAACAACTGCGACCTGGACCCTCCTTCGACTCCGACTCCGACTTTCTCGACATCGAAGAAGCCTCAAGTATCAGCAGCATAATGAGCAGCGAACACTCCTCAATCTCAGTCATTGAGTCTCCACTGTCCGAAGAAGAGTCTCAAAGAAGATCTCTCAAGGCTTCGATCCAGACACTAAAGGAAGAGATTGCGATGCTTGAAAGACAGCTCAGAGATACGCAGCAGGAACGTGCGGAGATTAGATTGGAGAGACAGATTTTGCGAAGGAACGAGACGTTGAGGCTCCAGAAGTTGAGGCAGGAACTTTATGATCGTCGATGGTGTAGAGTGTTTCTGAAGTCGCGGCAGGTGAAGAAGGAGCTTGAAGGGATGGTGGGACCGTGGAGTTCTCTCAATGTGAGAAGGGATACAGAGTGAGGAGAGGAGGTGCTGTGATTTCACGTCCCCTTGACTCCTGTCAGCATACGATTTCAAATGCGTAGTGTCGTGAACTACGAAGCATACTGGCCCGAATCGAAGAGAAAAGTACATCAGCATGTGATCCACCACAGATTATCACTTGCTTTTCACATCGAGATACTGCTCGGATCAGCAAATGTAGAGCATCAACACGGTGGGCGTAGACAGCTCAAATGCTAAGAGGGTACCCAAACAAAATTGCTTCACCTATCATCCTTCGCTCAAGCTTGTGCCATGCATTTCAGTACGCGAGAAACGAACTCAACTGCACAGCATTGAATCTGACTCTGAGAGACATGTTCATAACTTGTATTTCGTAAGTGTACAGGGCCCCGACCTTCGCCCTGTACCGTCGACCTCACCAACTCAAACTTCTTTGTAAGAGATCTGGTCGTCCGTATTGCTTCGTTACTGTCTACCTACATGCTCGAGTCTCCATCATTCCTCCTCCCTTCTTTCCTTACTACCTTTGCCTTGCCTCGCCCTCCTCTCCTCTCCTCCCTTCCTTCTGTGCTTACAACCTCTGCATTGCCCTACGATTATTCATATCCATATCTCTTTTCATTTGGCGTGGCCCTTTGAACACGCCTTCAGGACCACTGAAATCTATGGCGACATCCGTCAGATATCCTCGGGCTTGGTACCTCCGATGTTCAGCTGTGAAGGCTGCGGTGTGCTCTTTCATAGCCTCCGTCTGTTGTCTTATGAGGACATCGTGGACAGATGGGCCTCCGTTTGTTGCAGCCGGACGATTCGGACCTGGATTCGAGACGGACTGCCCTGTCTGCTTTCGTCGCGGGAGTCCCTCTTTCTCCCTCTGCATGGGACTTGTGGCAGCAGTAGAAGCTGCTTCTGGCTCGCGAGTCAAGTCGATCGTGGTGCGGCTAGAAGTTGCCAAGGCGCCACTGTTTGACTGTGCTGGGGTGAGCGAAGCAGGAGATGAAGTCTCATGAGCCGGGGCCGACTCTCCAGTCAAGTCAATCGTGGTACGACTAGAAGTCGCCGAGATGCCGCTGCTCGAGCTTTCCGTGGAGAGCGAGGCAGAGCGCGGGGTGCCATCAGTCGAGCTTGACTCCTCAGTCAGATCAACGATCGTGCTGCTGGAAGTCACTTGGGCGCCTCTGTTAGACCTGTCTGCGAAGAGCGAGACAGGAGGTGAGACTTGCAGCGCCGACACTGATGGCTCGCCTCGGAGATCGACGGTTGTGTCGTTGGAGTTCACCGGGATGTCAGTATCCATGACATCTTCTGAAAGCGGCAAAAAAGTTCCGTCTGCTGACCACAGCATGGGATTACCAAGATCACTGGCCATCACAGCTGGGTCGAACGGAAGCTCGGTTTCCGCAATGGCAATCGAATTGGCCAACTGCTGCACTGCCTCCCTTCGCGCTTTCGCTTCCTTCGTCTGACTTGGAGGGAGCTGGCCATAGCGTTCTTGCGTTGGATTGCTGTTCATCCACTGGTATTTGCGAGAGGCTTTACCAAATTGGATACGAGCCGCGCCATTTCTCGCGTCGAGCTCTTCTTTTGAGCACGGTCCTGGCCCAGCGCGCTTGCATTTTCTGTTGTTCTTGCAACCTTTGCATTTACAAGACTTCTCCTTTTCCTTCCTGGCCCTTTTGGCTTCGGGCTCAGGTGATGAGTCATCGATTTCGAGTGGATCATCATCTCGCGTACGCTTCCTTGACTGTGCATCTACTGGAGGTGCTGGATTTGCGTCAGGCTGCGTAGAAGGCGGTGCGGTGCCTGAAGCGACGGTAGATGCTGTTGGATTTGCATCAGGCTGTGCAGAAGGCGTCGCGGTGCTTGGAGTGACGGAAGGTGCTGCAGGCTTTCGTCGAGGCAGTGCCAGACCTGGAAATCGAACAGCTGGATCTTCTGAGTTGGGCTGCTCCACTGCCGGTTGTGGTCGCTGAGGAAGTAGCGCCAAAGGACGGCTGGAAGGCCCGAAGCTCTCCTCTCGGCTTTGTGGTTGTCTTGAGGGAGAAGCCGGTGAGGTGGGACGGTAGCCGCAAATTGCTGGCAGGGCTAGCGGGTCAGAGCTGGTGTTCTCGCTGCTGTCATCAAATAGACTGTCAATGTCATCGTCCTCCGAATTTTTGTCGGACGGAGTCGGTGATGGCACTGCGGAATCAAGTTGGCTGGGTTCCGCTGACTTATCTTGGTAAGGCGCTCCCGTATCTTCGCCGGCATCGCCTTCACCAGATGGATTGGAGCTGTCGGTGTCGATGCCCGCCTCCTCGAACTCTCTGAGTAGCGCGGCCTCAAGGTCGTCCTCATCGTCCGAGCCGCTCTGGATCGATGTCGGCGATGGGGCGCAATCAGGCTCCTCTGGCTTGTTTGCAGAAGATGATCCTGTATCTTTGTCGGCATCGCCATCACCAAACAGGCTGTCATCATCGCCGCTTTCGCCATCGAAGAGAGAATTGGAGTTCTCTTCAGTCTCTGGGCCAGCAACTTCATGCTCACTAGAGACTGGCGTTGGAATCCCGGAATCATGGCGTACGAGCTCCTCTGGTTTGTCTTCAGAAGATGCTGCTGTATCTTCGCCGGCGTTGCTGTCGCCAGAAAGGCCAGAGACTGGCGTTGGCATCGCCGTGTCATGGCGGACAGGTTCCTCAAGATTATCCAGAGGACCTACCGCGGTCTCAAGGCTGTCGTTTTCAGCCTGATCAGACTCCAAGGTCGTAGATGCCGAGCCCTGTGAGTCCTTGGAGAAGTAGTCGATTGGAAACTCGTCGAAATAATCATCGACAAGACCCAGCAGTTGCTGCTGTGTCTCGTGAGAGAGTTCCAAAAACTCTTGAGGGAAATCCATCTCAGCTAGCTGCACAGCACCGCTGGATTTCTGTCTCCTGGAGTCTTCGGCCTTTGTCTCGTGAGCTCTCAAACGCAGTGAAAATCGCGATGAGGCCGAGATTTTGGTCTCTCGCGCAGAAGTTGGTAGTTCGCGGACGAGAGAGTGTGTGTGTGAAGTGACTCTGCAAGATGTGTGATTTTTGTGATCGTTCTCAAAGCTACGCCTCGAATACGTTCAATCTTGCGTGTGTAGAGAGTGAAAGGAGAGAGAAGAAAAACTGATCGAAGTTTGTACTTACAACCATCTAACTTTTTTCGAGCTCGAACAGTGGCAGCAAGTAAGAGCGAGCGCCATTCTTGTGGTATTGCTGAGTGCAATGGCTTCATTCCTACAGGCTGCGTGGTGAACCGAGGCTGTGAGGACAGCGAGGCTGCGGGTCGTAGAGCCTTGGGTCGTGGCTTGAGGGACGAACCACCACTGGCATCGCGCAGGTCCACCTCGGATGTGTCATGTTGGGAGATGGACAGCACGATGCGGCACTCGGGCCAACACGAGCATGAACGAGGACGACATGCTGTAGACCATCAGCGATCGTTCGCCAGTCCATTAGAGATAGCTATTGACGGCCTTCGCAATGCCGAGAACAAGCGCAACGGACTCAGACAGTATGGCATGTCCCAGGAGTAATCTTCGTCCAGCATGTAGTCGGTGGACATCCAGGGGTATTGTTTGGCAGTACCAAGATATAGAGCAGTCCGAAACACGTAGCCGGAGTCGACTTCCAGAAAGTCAAATTTGAGAGCTTCCACTCAGCTTCCAGCGACATGAGCAAGGCTGCGGATAAAACAAGCTTCAAAATAGATTCTGAGGACTTCACATGGGTTGCACAGCCCCGACACAGGGAGCATGGGCCAACACATTCTGTGACAATAAGAAACTCTGGTGTTCGAATCAGGATCAGTAGATATCGTGAATACAGCAATGACGCACCGGGTATATCCATCTCAAACTCCATTGCGCCTGACATGCCTCTGGTCTGGGAATAGGCTTTTCCCTTTTCATCTCATGAATCAACCAAAAACACCCGCCCGTCGCATAACACTCTCAAAATCCTCCTTATTCACGCCACCCAGGGAACCACCCGTAGCCTCACGAATCATATCCTTTAGCACATTATCCGGAACATCTTCCCTCAACTCTTTGGAAATGCGCTTAAGATCGGCAATAGTGATAGGCCGATCCTGCCCTTTGACAAAAAGATTGAACGCCTTGTCAACTTCTTCCTGCTGCCTCTCTTCATCTTTATCACCTTTCGCACGATTCAACTGAAGCGCCGCGACAGGCAAGAAATGCTCAAACGGCACCCAGCCGCTATCCTCAGGATCCGCGACTTCGAGAAGCTCTTGCAAGTCGGCATTGTTGGCAGGTGGGGCATTTAACGCGATGAGGCAGCGACGAACATCGTTCCGCGAAATTTGACCATCATTGTTGTCATCTTGCGACGCGAATAGGTCAAAGGCTTCGCGAATCTCGGCTTCTTCGTCTGCAGATATATCGTTCTCTTTTGCGAGCTTAGAGCGGCGTTTTGCTGGTTGCTTTGGTGCTGGCTGCTTTCGCTTTGGAGGCTGGATACTACGTCAGTGTGAGATTTATCTTGGTCATGGTAGAATTTGTATACCATTGTTTTTGGAGCTGGTAATGAGATTTTACTTGTCGTAGCTTTTGGGGAGCTTGCCATTGGACGCGATCTGAAGTCCGGTTTGGGTTCGGGTGGTGAGTCAGCAGCGTCAAAGCGCCGAACCACTTCTCGTCGAAATTCTTGCGTGGGTCTGTTCTTTCCCCTCGCAATAAAACAAGAAACGAAGCATTCGCCCGCACAAGGTCTATGTACGGCCAAGATGTGAAAGGGCTGTCACAAAGGCATGGCGTGCTGCCAGGATCAATACATATTCGTATTCTACGCGATGAGATAGCTAGAGCGAGCCGTCGGCAACCTTCTAAGGACGAAGCTCGTGTGGACAGAGTCGCAAGAAGAAATGTGTGGCCTCGTCTCCTTCAAGACAGGTCCTCCTCTGCACACGTCTGTTTCGGCATCACCTGCTGAGACGTGACATGATGTGGAGTGTACATCTTCTCAAACTTTCCTTGGCAGTGCAGTACCTAGGCTCGCGCCCATCAGCACTCCACGACTGACGGGCAGAGCGAGACTGCGGTCTGCGACGCCGTGCCCACCGCCCTCGAGGTGCAGCGGAGTTCGTGAAGAATTTCTGTAGAGAAATGGGTTGAAAATTCAGAATGCTTAATGCTACATATGCTCATTGGGGTATCATCTCCAAGCCGGTCAGACAGCAAACTCCGCCATTGCTGTTCAAAATGAAGATGCGAAACAGTACCTCAGACCCTCAGACCCCGACCCTCTAGCGGAGTCCGTTCAATTTCATGAAGCGTCTCAACGGCTCCCGGTCCTTCCGTGCAATAAACCAATTACCCCAATCTGCGCCCCAGCTGACACTGTCGGAGAAGTACTCGTACTTTTGCTGTACAAAGTGATTGACCATTGAAGAATAGTTGCGGGTGGACATCTTATGCCCTTCCGGAACAAACGGCTTCAGGCTGACAACCTGACAGCCTTCCTTCAGATCGAGGAACATGTGTAAGAGAGCGTCGTTTAATGCTGGTGTGAAGGCCTGGTTGTTCACTAATACGACATCGGCGCGCTTCAGGACCTCGCCGACTTCCTTATTGTTCGTAAAGTCACCTCGAATGCACCTGGCTTTGCCAACGTCGAGACCCCAAAGCTTGGCACGCTCGGGGAACTCCTTCTCCTGTAATTCTGCCAGGTCGCAAGGGTTGGGCATCTTTTCAATGCCCCAGCTGTCGCATCCAACCTCGAGTGCCGCTTGCAGAACCACGTTGCCAACGCCGGAACCCAAGTCAAGGAAGGTCATGTCGTGGTTGAGTTTAGTCTTTTTGAAGATATCGCTCGCGAACCGAGGAAGGAGCTCGCCATATACGTCGTCGCTGCCGTTCTCGTATCGTCTTAAGGTTTCGACCTTTGGTGACACCGTCCTTGAATAGATCTGTTCGAGAACACGCCTGGCCCAATCGAGAGGAACGTGGCTTTTACTGCGAAGCACGGTTTGGACTGTGCCGTCGTTGACCTAAGTGCCGATCAGCATTGACTCGCTCCAAACCCACAACCGCAGACAGGCGACCTGTCTGCGACGTGGGGACCATGGTCTCCGCAGAGCAGCGGAGTCAAACTCACCAGTTTCCTCAGCATCGTGTTGAAATCATCCACCACCGCAATGAATTCTTCCACGTCCTGTCGCTTCCATGCAAGGTTGAAACGCCTTCTGAAACCAGTCTCTTCGCTTGTGTACTGTGTAGCCAAATCATCAGGCAAGTAGCTGTCGCAAATCGTATGAATCGTCTCAATTATGTCCTCCATTGGCTTGTAGTCGTCTGCCTCATTCTTTGGCCATTTTAACTGGAATCTCTCCCTCTGTCCTCGACTTGGATATTGCAGCTCGCAGGTCTTGAATCCATCATCGTTCCAAGGATTCTTGAATTTGGATGTATATCTGAGAGGATATTATTAGCACGCTCCACGATTTTACCGCCAAACAAGACTCCTGTCTGCGACCTGGAGCGCATGGCGTCCGTTGAGGCGCGGAGTTGGCATAAGACTCACTCCCCAGACGTGGCATCTGCGCCATGTATGATCTCGAAAACGGTGTGCTGAGCGAAAGCCTCCTCGGAAAGAATTGGTCGCCTTGGTCCACTGCTTTCTATGGAGCTGACACTGCTCTTGATGCGCTTTCGCGAGGCATCCGAGTCACTTCCACCAACATCGCTACTGTCATCGTCCTCGTCGCTACTCCATGCTGGTTGTGGTGTCACACTTTTGCGCTTCACACCTCTCGCTGCGGACACTGCTCGTTTGGCGGGATTCGGGGATTTCTTCGAGGCTGGTGTATTGGAGGGCTTGAAGCGATCGGGATTATATGGGCGAACAGGTGCTTTTGCAGCACTACTGGATTGTGCCTATAGCACGTTAGTAGGTGACTCCGGAAGTGCATGCGCTTTCAAGCGCTCGGTCTGCGATTCGCACTGCATAGCTCTTGTCGTACGGCGGAGTTGCTTGCTTGACTTACAGGTCTTACTGCCTGAGGTATAGGAATCTTTACAGTTGTCTTGCGAATGACTGGTCCAGTGTTTGTCGTCTTGGGCTTGCTTCCGAAGTTCATGATGCAGGGCTACTGTGGGTTGTGCATGAATTGATGTGGCGCATGCACCGGCTGTGATATACAGTGTGTAATTAGGGATTATGTCGTAGTCGCTGCTAATCCATTCGTAAATGTCCGTTTACGGTGAACGATTATGCATTCCAGAAGAAAGGCTTGTGGTCGCGAAACGGAAACGCTCACAAGACCACGAGACGCGGAGGCAGGGTTTTTGGCAGGCGCTGCCGACACGTACCGAACTTTCACCCTGCAACTCCTTCGCCACAGTGGCATCCCGGTCGTTTCTTCATGGCCCCAGTCGGCGAGTCAAAATTTAGGGAACGTGAAGGAGATCGCGAAATGTCGATGTGATAGCGGATACGAAGGCTTCGGGCTGCTGCTCGCAGCTCTGTCTACTGTGCGTGTACCTGCTGGTTGTTTCATCGCTGGACGCAACAACTGGAGTGCTTCTTGCACGAAGTAAATGTTCAGGCTACAACTTCTGACAGCCAGCCTTATGGCATACATCACGTGCTACCTAACCATCAAAGTTCGTGGTGTTTTTGCTTGGAAATGGAACCTTATCCTACGCGTCTTCGTCCTAGCACATTGAATCTATAGCCCGACATGTCAAAGCTCGAGCAGGCGATGATCGAGCAAAGAAACATGTCACCGTCCAGGATGAACGTTCGGCGACTTCGAGCTGTGACGGAAGGTGACGTAAAAGAGAAGTAGCACGATACTTATACATGTAGGTTTGCAACGACTTCGTTTCTCAGTAGCATCTAACAAGCCGATTCGTCGGAAAGCAGAACAACAGAATTTCGGAGTTTTGACATTGCATCTGTGGAAGAGAATCAGGCATGATGGACACGATTCCAGTCACGAATAACGCCAAGGGCGAACCAGAATCAACGAAGGAGACGATTCTTGAGACTGGAGCATCTATGGTCCAGAACTTTGATCCTCCCAAACGACTATGTGCTCACCTGTAAGTGCAACCTGGCTTATGTCTAGAATCTATATTGACAAGTCCCAGCAACGCCTTCCACGTCTACGTCAATGAGCCCACTCGGACTTCAGAGGCCAACCACTACTGCGCTCACGTAAACGAGGATGTCCGGCAGTGTATTCTCCACGACGGACCTGGTCCAAATGCTCGCCTGATTGGCGTAGAGTACATGGTGTCACCCCGCATCTACGAGACTCTGGATCCAGAAGAACGCAAGCTTTGGCACTCTCACGTCTTTGAGGTCAAGTCTGGAATGCTCATCATGCCTGCTCCTGCTGGCGTACCGAATGCTGTCTGGGAGAAAGCCGAGAACGCGGAGATGGAGGAAGTCGTGCATCTGTACGGCAAGGTATTCCAGCTCTGGCAGGTCGATCGTGGCGACAAGGTGCCACTCGGCAGACCTGAGCTTATGACCAGTTTCACCAGCCATGATCAGGTCGACTTTGACAAGCTCGTGAGCGATCGTGATAGGAGATTTGGTGTCGACAGCCACAAGAAAGCCGAGAGCAGGAAATACATTCAGGAGCCCAAGGTCCACCCAGATGCAGACGATCTCTGGAGCAAGCAGAAAGCGGCCAATTAATGAGATCGTGGCGTACATCAAGCTCTTTGCGAGTATGGGTCGAAGAGTAATGCACATGGCGGACAGCTGAATGAAATCATGCTCATGTCACATGATACGAGATTGCAATTTTGCGTGCAATAATGTTGCCATTTCCAATACCACTAAATTGAGACAGTGATTCGGCGATAAGCTACTCAGATACCACGACTGACCCATGCGGCATCCATACCGTCACTTCTGCGAAGCGATGCTGTGCCGACTTTCCACCGCTCTTGAACAACCTGACTGGAGAGTGTCGATTCACGGCGGTCAGACGCATTCACGACTTGACGCGAAGTGCAAGACAAGAGCAGGAAAGCTTAAACCTCACACTAACATGCGCTCGCATGTGAAGGCTGAGGCTTGGAGTGAGGCTCAAGTGGATTCTCAATCATGAACGTAGAGACCTCAACTTCACTTCAAAACAACCTTCCACAACCCACCTCGACTTTCGGTGAGCAAGAACTTTTGGAGCTTCCGGATTAATACTGCTTGAAGCACGGCTACAGCGATCAATTATTACTCCTGAACCGGCCTATTGCCGCCACAGCGACGATGGAGGCAGGTACGAACGAGCTCAAGTCGAGCACTGCAAATGATGCTCTGCCGACGACTGGAAGCAAGACAATACACAACCCCAATTCATCGACCGCGCCCGACACGATCATCAGCACACATCAGCTCAGTGGCGCCTTACACCCCCTAGACGCTTCCATCTCGCACATTGCAATATTGCCGCCGGAGCTCCATCTGCGCCTCCTCTCCGAATTGTCCGCTCGCGATATCCAGAAATGCCGCCGACTCGACCGCTATTTCCAAAGTCTCATTGACAATGAGCAAAACAACAGCCTATGCACTGGCCCAGGTGTTGCTCAGTCTTTGGCGCGACTCGAAGAGCAAACGGCTCTACTCAGCGATTTTCCTATGGACACTACCAGCGAGAACGGCACGCCGACCGCCTTCCTCAGCGCCTTCATCAGGTTCATCAGATATCATGGCCTGGCACCATTTGAAGAAACGGGTGCTCTCTACTGCAAGATCGTCGGAACTTTCGCCGTGGACTGGTTCAACCGACGGCGTGAGGTAGATGAGCCGCAGGCGGGCCTTTTCACAGAGGATAAACGATCAGCGCTTGGTCACTTCGTCACCTTCGCTATGCTTCTGGTCCGAAGTCACATGGAACTTCATGTGCCAGGCAGCGGGCCGTCCAACCGCCAATTTCCGGTAGCGACGGCCATGCTTGAAGAAGTGGCCGATGAACAGAACCTCAGCATTGCCGGCATGACGGCTGAGGACCACAAAGGCCTTTTGCTCCGTCTCATGTATCACAAAGATGGCTTGTTCCATGGTGCCCAGTTTCATCAAGAGTATGCGGCTCCCGAGCACACAGGCCACTCATTGCTCTACCAGGCCCACGAAGATCCTCTGCTGTCCAGACTTAAGACGATGTTGGCACTGTCGCAACTGCTCGGTGTGCCCCTCCTGCGATGGAGCACACCTGCCTGCTGGTTCGTGTCGTCTCAATGGGCATTTGACGAGCTGAAGCGGAGGCTGCTGCTAGAAGAAAACGAGGGCCCAATAAACCATGTCAAGAAGGCTGCTCTGCTTGAAGACATGTTTCTGCACTTCGACCCCGACATTGGGAAGCTCTCGACTCGAGATGTAGAGGAGTCATGAGCGTATAGCTGAACAGACAGGAGCTTGGCTGCGTAAGTCGAAAGCGGAACAAGCATCACACTTGACTAGACCAGGAGGAGAGTTGCTTGACTGCTTGGTTCAAAGTCAGCAAAAGCATCAGGCCGAGACGCATCAGAGGTGTACACGGCATTTTTGGATGGAAAAGCAGTTTGAGCTAGTACTCCTCCTCAAGCATCACAAAAGCACATTGAAAGCATTACCCCAGTCATAATATGAGTGTCACACAAAGGATTGGAGTGGATCTCACGTCCAATCCCTCCGACACTCAGCCTGTAGTTTCAGAAGTCAATTCTGGCATGCTTCGGAACTGAACATCAGCCAAAGCCCACACTGCACCCAATTTTTCGTTTCAATCTATGCCACAGCAATTTTACTATACGCACTTCGAGCATCGACAAGATTGTCACGTAACATAAAGGTCCCGAAATGCATGGTCATTCGCATCGTTGTGTTCTTGAAGTCGAAATTTACCCTTCATCTAACCCTAAGGCTGTCCGGTTCATCCTGAGCAAGTCGACAACAAGACCACGACGGATTGCAGAACCATGACCAACCATCATCACTACTCATTGGTTGCAGCAAGATTCATTGCAAAGATGAGAAAGAGGAGAAGACTGCGTAAGCAAATACACGAACAAGAGGTAAGGGAAAACCATCGATTTCCAAAAAAGACTACAAAAGTTACACGAAAGCGAGAGTCGTAAGCTCGCCGAGTGTATATTACTGATTATCGGCTGTGTCCATTTTCTGTGTTCTTTCCTTATTTCTTCTTTCTCTCTAACGCAGCAGTGGTATCATTTCTCCAGAACAAACAAACAAGTTTGGGTATCTCTCCATCAGATGACCAACGCCCGAAACAGCAGTCGTACATGAGGGTATCCGAGCTTTTGTATCGTGGTTAGGTCACCAAGTCGAAACTGTCGACGAGACCTGAGGAAGTGCTACATCTGGCAGCTTCTTAGATGTTGGCGTTTGGCTTGAAGGCATCGTTGACCTGGTTGGCGAAGTTACCGTTAGTCTGTGGTGCGCCGACTGGGTTGCCAGAGAGACCGACAGGCTGGTTGACGATGGGAGTACCGCCAACGCCGCCAACGCCGCTTCCAACACCAGCTCCGGAGGTGCTTGATAGGTGGTCACGAACGCCGCCCTGAGTGACAGCGTGTGGCTTTCGTGTTGGGTGAGAGACGCTTGGAAGGCCGGATGACTCCTTTGCGCTGCCAATGCTGAACACTGGCGACTCCCACTTGTCACCCTTCTTGGCGAGCTCCTGGTACTCGGTAGCCTTGGTGGAGATGCCACCTGGCAGCGAGATGTTCTTGAAGATGGAGTCGTTCTTGGTGACGGCAACGTTGACGTTGGTCTGAGCGGCCTTCTCCTTGGCCTCCTCCTTCTTCTTCTCTCCCTTCTGCAGTTGCTTCTGGAAGGCGTTGAAGTAGCGCTGGTAGATGTTCTCCAAGTTCTCTGGGTCTGGGTTGTTCTTCGCCTCTTCGGTGACGCGGTCAACCTCTTGCTTGACTTGGTAGAGGAAGGCATCAGCCTTGGTGACGGCATCGCGAACCTGCTTCTCAACAGTCTTCTGGATGACTGGTCTGAGGACCTTGAACAAGACTGGCTTGAAGAGCTTGAAGAGCAACTTGTGGTTGGACTGCTTGACCTTGACGTCCATGTTCTTGATGTCAACACTGACGGTGTTGATCTTGAAGAAGTGCTGACGGTCGTTCTTATCGGCAGTCTCCATAGCCACCTTGAAACTCAAGCCAGTGCCGCCAAGGAAGATGTCCATGACACCCTTGTCAGTAACACCTGGGAAGCCTTGCTTCTTCTTGACGTAGTAAGCAACATCACGCAGATCCATTTGAATGCCGCTAGCAGACAGCATGACCTTGTTCTTGTTGCGGTTCTGGATGCCCTTGCGTCCCCATCGCCAGTAGTTGTCTGAGCCGAACTCGAACATATTTGGTGCGAGGTTGTCGCCCTCGATAACGAGGTTCTCGACGATGGCGTCGATCTGTGGGTCGGACACCTCGATGCGTGGGATTGGGATGTAGCGGACGTTCTCGAAGAACGCTGGGATGAGAACCTCTGTGAGGTCCTTGACGAGATGTGGCTTGAACTCTGGCTTGCCATCGGAGTCGTTGCCAAGGTCCTTGAACAGCTTGTCCATGGACTCGCCGAAAGCCTTGTTCTGTGGGTCCTCCTCGAATTGGCCGGCCAAGAACTTGACCTCGTCGACGATACGGTCGGTGTGGTTTCGGTAGCGGTCGCGGAGGAGGAAGTTACCGTGGTCGTAGAGGCGGTTCCATTCCTGCTCAAGTCAGTATCACGATGCAAGCTTGCGAAATCTCGGAATGGTCTCACCTCGTTGGACTCGTCCTGAAGGATGTAGCCCTGCTCTTGGAGGCAGCGGCGAATGAAGCGATCGGCGTTCTTGAAGAAGTTCTTCAGCTCTGGGTCGCGGTCTGCATCGGTGTAGATCTGGTTAATAGAGTCGAAAAGGTCGTCGAATGACGTGCTGTTGGCAAAGCGTTCGAGAAGTGTCTTGAAATCAGTCAGCATTTGACTGATATGACCCTTCTCGGAGAGTTCTAAATCACAACGCACCCTCAAGTCAGCTTCCGCGGTAGTCAGGGAATCCTGGGAATGGGCACCTTTGACGGCTCCTTGGGACTGGGCCGCGATGTTCTTAGAGTGGCCAGTGTATTCCTCGGCCAGACGGAGCAAAGTATCAATGGCCTGCTGGTCTGTAGCATGAGTTAGCACTTGCACTTTCAACACCTTACCAAGACCTGGATAATGTAGCGTCTCGAGTGGCAGTGGTCCTTGCGGAGATCCCACAGCAGAGACATCTTCCTATCCGGTCCAGGGCATGGGAATACTTACAGTCCTGGTGGCCTTGGATCTCAACTACCATCTTCTTCAAGCGGTAGATGATCTGTTCGCGGCGCTCCTTTGGAACCTTCTTCTGGAAGTACTCCTTGGTCTTTTGGCGGTACTCGCGCACGCGCTGCTTGTCTTCCTCGTTCATCTGGTCCCACGTCTTGTTCTTAACGGTGTCCTTGCCAGCCTTGGCACCCGCTTGGGCATCGAGACCGGTGGACACACCCTCCTGCTGCTCCTTCTGGGCGAGTGCTGCAGCATCAGTTGGGTCGCGCGATCCAGATGGGTGCGCAGCCTGGGTTGCGTCACCAGCGACCTGGCCAGCAGCATCCTTAGCATCTTGCTTGGTGAATGGGATGTTGGCATTGATCTGCTTCTTGATGTTCTCCTTGGAGAGATCTGGGGCATCGTGCCAAGTGTTGTCCTCGGCTGGAGCATCGATTTGCGTGAGCTTCTCCTCGTCTGGATTGATGGCCGAAGCAGCATTCTGCGCAGCGTCACCGGCAATGTCACGGAAGAGGGTGACTGCATCGTTGAGGAGCTTGCGGAATTGGCCGTTGGTGATGATAAGCGTGCCGAGAGTGCGAAGGCCCTCAACAGCCTGGTTACCGTGCTGCTTAGCGGTCTCCTTGTCTACCGGTGCATTAGGAGTGCTGGCGTCTCCGGCGCCGATAGCTTGTGTCTGCCAGATGAAGTCCTGAAGAACATTGCTAGGCTAAACTCAGCATGCGCACTTCATACAGAATTTGATGAGAAAGTCTTACCCGTCGTTCTTGGTGAGGAGAAGTACTTTCGCCTTCTCAATCACTTCGCGGAGGTCCTTAACCAGCTTCTGTCCATCAGCGGACAGCTTGCCATTGGGCTGCGAAAGACCCTTCCAGTTGATTGCAGTGTTCAAAGCCACATCAATCTGCTTGTTGGAGGGCACTTTGCCTTGCGCGAATGCTGTGATCGCAGGTTAGTAAAATAATTGGTGGCGAGATGTTATCTTTCAGCCCCTGTCAGGCGCGTACCTGAGTAGATTCCGTAGAGCTGGAGCTTGGCGTTAACATCCTGCTCCTTGATCTTGGTGTTCGTAGGAACGTTGACGTTCTTGCCCGAAGACATCTTGGCCGCTGAATCAGTCGCGAGTTGTGCGAATGTTTGCTGGGAAGCTTCGAGCTATTCGCAGTCGGAAGATGCTGTTTATTGACTGATCAGATCTGAAGCCCGCGGTGAGTCTTCAGTTGCGATAGCAAATGATCTGGAATCAAATGCCGATATTAAGCTGGAGTGCCCTTCGCTGAAGGTCCTGATGTGTTATGAGCACGTGGTTTGCAGCAGCACTAGCAGCGCAACGGATCGTGACAATCGTGAAGTGACAATGCTCGCGGATGGGGTATCTCAAGAATTATGCAACGCTGGTAATGCGCGCCCGCGATCAATTGAATTGGTAGAGGGTTTGAGTTGTTTGTGTGGGAGAAGGGAAGAGGAGAAAAGACAAGAGGAGTCTGGTAGAAGGGCAACCGCGCGGTACACACAACTTCGTCTGTGCACTGTGCGCGAAGCAGAACGTCATCAACTGTCTGAATTCGAATTTACGCGGCAGCACGTCTCCAATGCATCATTCTTTACTTGGCTCACGCATGTGACTACTCCTCGCTCACTGTAGCTCCATTGTCCCCGTCGGCTAGTCGCCGCTGGCGCTCTCAACCAGCCTGTGCCAGGTTTTCCTGGCATGCCCATCACGCCAGGCGCGTGTCCTGGCCACAGAACCTGTACCTCGAATGCAAGGCAGCCTACGTCATACCATCCCGATTCGTGAACGGGCGTTGATCTCAATATTGCATCTTTGTCCAGACTCTCAGGCACAAAACGACGTCTTCTGCAAACGAAAGCGGAGAAAGAAATGCCAGCTCATCGTGCCCACATGCTTTGACCATCTCCACTCAGCAATGTCCAACCGTTTGCCAATTGTCTGGGATACGATGCTTGTTGTCGCGGAAACAGAGTGATCGAAAATTGCTGTCCGAGCGCCCTGGGGAAAACGAATTTAACGAAACAAGATCTGGTCAGCCACAAGGATCTGTTCATCAGGCCATTTGATCCCTGCCGTTGGTCGAACGCAATCACGACTGTGGCTTCGATCACTTCGATTCGTGGCGTTGGCAATGCTCTTCGCTTCCAGCTCCTCACCTCTGTCTCATGAGCCGCGGAGGTGGAAGCGCTGTCGCGACAGACGAATTTTGTAGGCGTCAAAAAGTTTCGTAACAGCTCCCGATGCCTCACCTTCCCGCAAGCTTGCGGACATTTTTCACAGTGGTTCAGGAGAAACCACGCCATCAAGGTTCGAGGCTAGTAACCGAGACGCAATCCATGGCGACCTCCAAACCTTGAGATGTAGCTTTAGAGGAGCTTTGTGAAGAAACGTACACACCAGAGGAGGCATTGCTCCATACTTGAAACAAAAAGTCATTGAAGACTGATAGGATGAATGATTACTTGGCTGTCTCTGGCTCTGGCCTGCATACGCTGATTTGGAAGAACAAGAAGTCGTCCTATCGATCACGATCTCGAGCGACATCAAAGCCTAAGAGAAAGATCATTTTGAACATCGAGCTAGAGGCAGACAACACTACTGTAATACGGCCAGCAACGTGGCAAGCGCGCCCTCACGAGCAAGCCAAATCGCTCAGGCTCCCTCGTGATGACCATTTGCCAGACAGCATCGAGGTCTGGCCGCTCCTTCAGGCTTCAGGATCATCGCACCGTGTCAGAATGCCTGCAAATGCCCGGCAGCCTGCAGCTCACATCCGTACGGTAGCACATAGATGTTGTACAGCTCACACCGAGTCTCCGTAAACACCGCCATATGACATGGAATGGCTGCTGAAACAACGCAGTCTTACTAAGAAGCTTGCAAAGCAAACCATTTCGAAGGGTCTCTTGAGGATGTTTGTGCTTAAGAGACCGTCCAATTAATAAAGTCGAAGAGAGAATTTGGAGAAGGTGTCTGATCAGATCAGATCAGATCATCACTCACAGGAAAAGCCAGTTTGACCATCGCATCAAGAACGAGCTGAAAGACTTGAAGCGTCAAAGGCGCTATCCGCCCAACACGAAAACCAAATTTTGAACCAGAGAAGGAAGACTAAGTGTTTACCGATCAGGGTATTCGAACGACTTGAAGGTCTATTGATGGTGCTGCTATCTCTTCACTACGAGAAAAGATCAAAGCGGAAGGCGAAGCAGTAGAAGGAAGTAACTCACAGTGGACAGAAACTTCCGCCATCGAAGCTCTGCTTTGTGACCCAAGTAGATTCCTCTGCCATCGACCATGGTCGTATTTTGGCTGCTTCTATAAACTCTTTAGATCTACTCCTTTCGCGAAGGCACAGCGTTGAAAGTCTGCATTCCACTCTAGCCTTCTCAGTAGCCGAGATGCGTAGACAAATGATTGTACTCAAGGCACGGCTCGTGAAATTGCTGTCCTGGTGGCATGCAATTATCTGTACAACGGAGGCACAAGACCAGGTCCCCAGTGTGACCAGACGCCAAAGACGCTCTGAACTCCATGTATGTCTATATCATCGATTCGTATCTCATGCGTACATCATGCCCCATGTTCCATACCTATTGCTACTCCCATCCACTCCCCCTATTGACCCTCTCAACCTCACTCTCCATCCTCTTCATCCATCTCTCCACCAAATCCTTATTCTCAGCCTCAACTTCCTCCCTCCTGCGTTCCGCAATATTCAACTGCAACTGCAAACTCACCATTTCATCCTGCGCTTCCTCCACAATTTTACTCTTTCCCTTGATTTCTTCTTCTCGATCCCTCAATTTCCTCTCCACGTCCAATTTTTGCTTCTGAAGGGCCGCGATCTGTGAAGCAGAACGTTTCTCAGAAGCTTGAAGAGTCGACAATTGGGAAGTGAGGTCTGTGACTTGAGTTTGGAGAGTAGCTCGAGCGCGTTGGGTATTGGCGAGGTCGGTTCTTAGAGCGGCGAGGGCATCTGAGGGGTCTTGAGTTGGAGGAGGGGATCTGGTAATGAAGCCGCGTTTTGAAGCAGTTGCGGTGCGATCCAGAGGTAGTGGAGAGCTGGGCTTTTTCGATGAGGCTTCGTATTCTTGTCGAGCTGCTGCGGCGCGGTCTGCGACTCGAGTGTCTAAAGATGTCAGAAGATGAGGATCAAGGAAGTGAGTGTTTGTGCTTACAGGCATCTATGTATGGCTTATGAGCCTGTTCGCGAGCATCTCTGGCGTCTAGAGCAGCCGAGTACTGCTCGATCCAATCGCTCATGGTATTGCAGACTCGGGGAGTCTAATAAGAGTTGTTGAATCACTGTCGATCATATTGACGTGTTGATCCAGCCGCCAAAAGTCTTCGTAGACTTGGTGGGCGTACAGAAGATGTTTGCACGTTAGGTGGAGGAAACACATTCATGTGCTGAGCATGCCCCACCTTCCTTCAGCATGGGTCGCGCTTGCACGTGGAACAACGCTACGAAGCAGTTAGGAGACACAGACTGACAAGAACGAAAGAAAGAATAAATGAAATGATATCGTTTCATGAGACGTAGAAATGCCTTCCTCAATGCTATTCCACAAATCCATTTCACGCCTCGTTCCATTGCACTACTCAGCCGTGAAAGAACATCAAAACTCCCTCCCATTTGCCATGGCATTAGCTCTTCGTCCCACAGACTTCGATCTCGTAGAAGCCATGAGACGGTACCTATGCCGTCCTTAACCAAACTCAAGTAGAAAAAACTTTGTGGTATCGTTGATCCAATAAAAGTGTCCAATAGGTTGTGATCCAAATCACCCAAACTCAGAATGGATTCATGTCCACCTCCAAGAAGCATTTTGCTGTTCGCACCACGTATGGTAGTGCATATCTTCATGTCCTTAGATCGTAAGATTTGACGCCGGAAAAGCACACTGTAACTCCTTGCTATGCTGTGCTTCCAAGTGATAAACAGTCAGAGCGTCGTCTGTTTGAGCTCGGGTCGTATAAACATTATGGAGGGGCCTCCCGAATCAAAGATGCAGCCAAATGTATTGCTGAAGACTCAGTGATGATGGTGATGGTGACGAGATGTGTGGTGTCGGTGTCGGTGCTCGCTTGATCCAGCTTCACCCTCCCTGCTGTCTTCAGCAGCAACGCACCAGAATCGGTGGCTGCCCCATGCACCTTTTTGGCATTCTTTACTGCAGTACTTGGTCCGCCTGCATCGTCGACACTTGGCAAATTGGCGAGTGTATTCCTCCCATTTGCCGCATTGCCAATATGCACATTGCCTGATACCACCTCTGCTGTCATCCTTTCGGCAGAGGTTTCGCATAACGACGCCAGCCCAGTATTGCATGTCACCTTGTTGTGGAGAGGCTGGGTTGGAGTGTCGATGGGACGAAGACGGCTTCGCGGTGAATTTTTCGATGAGAGGGAAGATGTTGTAGGGTTTCTCGTCAGGCTTCTTCACGAATTCGTTCTCCCACTCGTCGTCAAGCTCTTCCTGCGTCGGCGCTGGTTGGGTGGCAGGATTGTAGTCCGGGTCAAGCATCCGAAGCTCGCGGTCGATCTTGAGTCTCGGCACGAGATGCGACTGCTGAAAGTACGATCGCAGATTGCAATACTTCGACACATATGCCAAGAGCTGCAGGGACATGAGTACATCTTCATCCCGAGGCATCGCAGCTAGTATGCTTGCAGGTGCAGGTCTATCAAGTGGTAGTCCTCTTCCAGGGTACCAAGCAGGAGCATTGAGGTTCGGGGGCGTGGCGTTAATGGCGCTGACTGGTGGTGGGAGTTGTGTTTGTGGCAGATTGACCTGTCCCTGAGTGGGCGTCGCAGCCATGCTACCATCTCCATTTGTCCTGTGAGTGATGCTGAATGTCTCATCATCTGCGCTTGACACATCAGGCACAGCAAGTGGAACGCCATTGTTCTGCTGGTCCAGGTTGTCCCCGATATCTTCCATTGCGATGTCTGACTGGATGCCGACCATAGGCTCGCCGTCCGCGCCGGTTGACTCCTCGGAGACACTTTCCTCAAGCTGTCCGTCATCGTCCGACCCTGAAATAGACAGTTGGTGTCGAATGGAAGGTCTCCTTCGTGGTCGCATCCCGCTTGCTGAGGCTCGTGGACTGCCAGGTTGCTGCATGGGAGCACCAGGGGTGGTAGGTGATTGTGGTTGGGAGCTCAGTTCTGCGTGCAGTGTCGGTAGCATTGAGGGGAGTCGATCAATGTCGCGGACTGGTCGCACAAAGCCATGTCCAACATTGCTTTGTAAAGTCAAGGAAGACATGGGTGCTTCCCGTCGGCTATTTCCTCCTGTTGGCGAAGAAAGCTGACCCCGACTGTCATTTGATCTGTGTTGGCGTGGAAAGACTGTCCGCTCTGGAGGTGAGCTGAGGGACAGGTTTGCTGTATGGACTGTTGGTGTGGTTTCACTCGCGGGCTCGTCCTCAGGAGGACTGCTGGGTTCTGGAATGGAGATGGGAGGTGGAGCATGTCGTCTGCTCCTTCGCTCGCTGTTCTCGCTCCTGTTTGAAGAGCGCGAAAAGCCTCTGCTGAAGGGGCACTTCCTTCTGTTCTCCTGCTCCAGTCGTTCTCTGCTCTTCTCTACCACCTGGAAGTAGTTATCCAGGATGGTAGCAATGACGGGAACCATATCAGCCTCCACGACGCGAGTTCGCACTGCTTCCGAGCCTCGCACACCGATGTTTACGATGCATTGAAAGGCCAGGTTCCACTTCCACATCTCCATCATGTCCTTGCTCCGGCCCTCTTTGAGAATGCATACCAGGCGTTCAATCCCGCCATCGACGGTGAGTATATCCCGAATCCGGCCGGACGAGGTCGTCAAATATGCAAGGTTGTTAAGAGAGTTGATGAGAGGGAGCGTAGACGTGCAATCCAGCGCTCGTCGGTCATAGAGGGCGGTTGTGATGCCCACGGAGGCTTTGTTTGCATTGGGGATGCTAAAGTTGACTTCGCGCATGTTTGCGTCTCAGCAGGACGCCGCGCAGTGCGGCAATCAACTAGAAGCCTTCGTGTCGGATGCGAAGTCGAGGCAAACTCGATGGACTCGATGTGGATGGCGCTGGTAACTCGCGGACGGTGGCAGGAGCGTTAGACCGAGCCAGGAACAGAAACGCCGCAAATGCAAGATGCAAGACAGAACAATTCACTCCAACCTGCGCCGATTCCAAGAGACGAGATGGAGGACGGTATTGTTGTGGCCACTCGCTGACTGTCTCTCACGCTTCCTGGCCGTGAGCGTGTGTCGGTGTCGGTGCGCTGGCTTTGTTTCTGACGCAGCAGCGGCAGACCAGACCCGAGCGACCGACGCTCCTTCGCAAAGCGGCCCCAGACCAGCGAGCGCGCAGTCTCCGAGTCGTCGTCGTGCAAGCAGGTGGTTCGTGTGGTGCTCGACGGTGGTAGTGTGTACGGCGGGTGCTGGACAAGTTTGCTGTTCGGGAGAGGAGTACTGCAACGCTTGGGAGGATGCTCCAGCCGCTGGGACTTGGGACTTGGCGCGTGGCGGCAGAAAACTCTAATGCCGTCGATGCAACTAGACGACTGCTTATACTATGCACTCAGAGCCATGCACAAGTAGAAGATTGTGGTATTTTGGTGAGTGAGTTGCTGCTGATGCTGCTGGCCGAGTAGCGAAGTGGTGTGGGTTCATCAGACTAGGTACGGAGAGTGATTAAAGTGGACCTCATCACTGCAACGAGGAGTCGTCGAATGCCAAGACCCTTCCATCTCATCTTAAAGGCTCATCTCCAAACATAAACGCCCGGGCTCGCTGTCAGATTACACTGCTACAGCCACCTTCACCCTCGCGTTTCGTCTAACTTCCAGACGACGCGACTGACAGACTTTTTCTCCAAAAGAAATCTCATAGCCACGCTTTCGCAGCGTGGCCCGCTCACGCCTGCCGTCATTGCTTACCACCCACTCTCCGCTGTTCTCGGCGACCAAGTCTGGGTCTGACCACTTCTTTCCGAAATGCAATCTTCTTTTTGGGCCCCCGCCCCCATTTCGAAACACAACGGTCGTTTCTGCCGCATTCTGTACCACGGCTCTGTGCGCAGACATGGATTGTCGCGTGCTCATGTTTCCTGCACGCGTTTGCCCATCCAGTAATCTGCATGCTAGATGAGAAGGGAGAGTTCGGAAACACTGCTGTCTCGCCAAGCAAGTACCGAGACGTGAGGTACTTCTCAACAAAAACCAGGCTTCTTGCTCTCACAGTCTGCCTCAAGCCATCAATGTGTATTCATTGCTGTCATGTGTGTAGTGGTACGTTAGTTCTTCGGTAATCTGAAATCTACTTTAATGGTCATCATAACCCTGGCCAACCTTGATGCCGTGACATTGATGATCGAATCAGGGACGACCACATCTCCTATTTTCACGGAGTCGTGCAATCTAAGCATTTCCTCCTCAGTATCACTGGAGATGCGAGAGTCTTGTAGCAGGTATAAGCTTCAGCGAAGTACATTGATCATTTCGAATCTATCAACACGCTGCGCAAAACGCATTTCAAGCCAGCCTTGGGCGCAACACAGTGCTGCCTCATACCGCCTGTCAATCTCCCAGACTCATCGTGACCGAACTTGAAAGAGTACCAGTAACGCCAGTCCAAGCGGGTGTGCGTGGCTACAAACGTGCCGATCGATGAGAATGATGATGTTGAAGTCCATGCGTCGTGGATGCCGAAGGGGTCCAAAAGGGGTATCGCCATGTTATTGATTGCGGGAAAGATGGAAGGTGGTTGGATTGGTCGAAATTGGCGTGAACGGGACGAGTGGTGCAATGGATCGCTGGAAGCTGCTGATGTGCTGTGGATCGATGCTGGGCTCGTGCTCGTATGGGGATACCGCATGCATGAGTGTGCATGGCGTCGTCTCCGGCGTCTGCATGTCCAAATCCTCATGATGCTTACTTACCTGGTCCTCGAAGCTGGGTGATGGCAACGGGACAGTCCTACTCTTCCGCTCATCGCACGCATGTCGTGAAGTGGAGCTGGCCGTAGCCGGTCAATGTGAAGCTCCTTACATGTCCATGCTATCTCCGCCATTGGCGAAGTTGAAGTTCTGCTGTTGCTGCTGAGCACCAAAGCCGAACTGGCCATCTTGACCTTGAGCAGGTGCCAAGTCGTTGACATCAGCATCGCCGTCCTCATCAGAAAAGTACTTCTCGATGATGTTGTATGCCTTCATGTAGATCTCTTCGTTGCTGTTGTTCTGGCAGTCGTGGATCTTCTCCATACCACCGCAGTCTTCAATGAAGAGAGCGAATCTGTTGACTGGCGGCTCAGAGCTACCATCTTGTGCCTCCTTGTCCATATCGCCAACCTTGAGAATGTTCTCAAGACCGTCGAGTGCAACCTGAATGATCTTGTTGTCTGGGCAGGCGAGGAGGTCGCAGAGCGGGCGGATGGCTCCGTGCTGCACAAGCAGGCGGATCTGGTCTGGCTTCTGAAGTCCACCGCTCGTGGCATTGCTAATCGCCCAGCACGCCTCCTTTCGGGTCTTGAAGTCGCCGTGGCTCAGAAGGTGGATAAGGGGTGGGATGATGTTGGCATCGATGACTGCCTGGATCTGGGTGCTGTTACCAGCCGTGATGTTGGAAATCGTCCAGCACGCCTCCTTTCGAATGCCATCCTTGGTTGAGCTGAGCAAGGACAGGAGAGCAGGAAGAGCGCCGCAGTTGATGATGAGCTGGGTCTGCACGTCGTCACCAGTGACAATGTTGCCAACTGAGCGGAGAGCAGGGGTCTGGACTGACGTAGAGGCATGCATGAGGAGCTCCACCAAGCGACGCGGAATGTTGGCCTCAATCACGGCCTGGATCTTATCGTTGGAACCATCGGAGAGGTATGAGATGGCCCAGCAAGCATCAATCAAGACCTCATCGTCGAGAGAGTAGACCAGCTTCGCAAGGACCGGGAGGGCAGGTGCGATTGTGTTCCAGTCTGGCTGGGGTGTCTTTCCACGACAGAAGTTGCTGAGTGTCCAAGTCGCGTTTCTAAGCATGCTCAGCTTGCGGCTATCGCCCAACAAGCGGACAAGCGGTTGCAGAGCGCCTTGTGCGAGGACAAAGTCTCTGCATGCCGGGCTGTCTCCAGCAATGTTTCCGAGTGCCCAAACAGCCTGCTCACGGACATCTGGTTCAGGGCTGCTGAGCAATTCAACGAAGATTGGTACTGCTCCCGCCTCAATGACCACCTGTGTTTGCTGAGCTGAGCCAGAGGCGATGTTGGTCAGGGCCCACGCGGCCTCGAACTGGACCAGGGTGTGCGGTGAGCGGAGGAATTCGACGAAGCGGCCGACGACGCCAGTCTCGATGACTCGCTCGATGGGTGGGTTTCGCTCTTTCGAGAGGAGTTTTCGGAACTTGGTCGTGGCGGCAATTTGGTCTTCGATCTTGTCTGAGAAGACGCCCTGAACCATTACTGGCAGCTCCTCGTTGAGCTGGAAAGAGGTCAGTACTAGACATACCAGATTTGGTAGTCGGAATGAGCTTACCTGACTCTCAGTATTCGCACCCTCGTCGTCGCTATCAGGCGCAGCGCCCAAGGAAGCTCCGGGTGCTCCATCACCACGGGCGCCGATGCCTCGACGCTTTGCGAGGTTTTCCTCGCGCTTCTGCTTTCTGATCTCGACCTGCTGCTCTTCGCGACGACGTCGGAGCTCATCGGGCTTGAATGTGCTCTTCGCCTTGAAGTTGTTACGGCGATGCTCGGGGATGTAGCGTTCCGCCATGGTTACGGCTGTGCGTGCTGCCTCTGCGAATGCTGAAGGTAGTGTCTGCTGAGAATGTAGTGTATGCCGACTCGACTGAACCAGGTGCAGGTGCGAGTGCTGTCGAATGCGAGCTCTGCAGAAGTTTGAGGCAGGCCTGTTCAGGGTAAAAGGTGAGTAAGTGACGTTTGGCGAAAACAGAGTCCCGCAAGTGATTTAGCTCTTCAGATCTTCGGCTTCAAAAGTCGTGGCTGATTGGGAAGCGTGTCTCAGTGGCGAGAAACAAAGCAGAGTTCGCGGGCGATGCAATCAGGAGCGCGTGCGGACCTGCGCTATCTGAGTTACAAGTGAATTGTCGCGGTGTAGTGCAGAACTGAAGGCAGGCGAGGACCAGATGCGGTGAGAAACCGTGGGAGGTCCACGCCTGCCTGTGTCAGGCTTTTCACATGCTTCTCAAACAGAGTTTTGACCAGTCGCGCCCCGCGACACGTCCAACGGGCTCTTCTCACGCGATCAGTGCAGAGAGCATCGAAGAACATCTCAATGCCTAGGTTTTCGACTTGCACTTGCTGACACCTAGGTTCACCACGGAACCACTTTCAGCACTTGCCGTCAATCCAAAACATCAAGTCGGCACAGCGCAGACTTGACAATGCTATTAAGGCAGCAATTCAGACCTTGGCTAGAACACAGGCAGGGTGCGAGCATCACATAATCTGGACACAGATAGTGCCACCTTTGCGCGAGCAGCCTCGACATTCCGCCACAAGCCATTGACCATGGACCTGCCTGGTGGTTTCATGGATCTCGCAACCGCTTATAGGTCTGCTGATGAGACCTTCGTCAGCATCATCGGCGCGGTCGTCGACTTGATGGAGCCTACGAAGTCGAGAGGCTCGAGTTACATGTTCAGCTTCAAGCTATTGGATGAACGACTCTCTAGAGCTATCGAGGGCTCGCAAGGATTGACCTGTCGATTCTTCATGAACGATTTAGACAGTATGCCCAAAGTCCGAAGGGTGGGTGACATGGTCCTTCTTCGCAACGTCAAAGTGGTTACCCGCGACGTGAAAATGGTCATCTCCAACTACCAGACAGAAGCCACTGTATTTCCTGCGGAGACCATTCCGAGCAAAGCCTTCAGTATCAAATACAAGACTGGCAAAGATCTCATACCACGACATGGAATACCCAGACATATTGAAAAGCTCGATCTTGCTGAGCAGGAATACGTCATTCATGTCAACGAGGCCATGAGAACCTTCGTGGACTTGGCTTCAGAAAGAAGTGGCAACGGCAGTCGCCCGCTTGAAGACCCTGCGGCTGGACCAGCTGCAAAGCGACAGAAAATTGATACCGTCCCAAAGAACCCAAAGCTCAAAGCAATCAAAGATCTCAGAGGCGGCGAAAAAGCCTGGGCAGACATCTATGCCTTCGTTGTTAAGACATTTGGAACCCCAAATGGCTGCGATCTGTACGTCACGGACTACACCGAAAATCAGGCTGTCCGACGCTACACATATCCAGAGGAAGAAGTGGATTCGATAAGAGACGGAGATGTCTACGGATACAATGGACCAAAGAAGAAAGCCTGGAAAGGACCTTGGGGCTACCATGTGTATAAGGTCAATTTGAAGGGCCCACATGCACGATTTGCCAATGGAAACCTCAGCGAAGGCGATGTCGTGTTGTTGAAGAATGTCAAGATGAGAGTCACACCGGAAAACGCATTCCTGGAGGGCGACATGTGGCCAGATGATAAGTATCCTGAGAAGATACAGATTCAGAAGCTCAAGAACTTGGCCATACCGGAGGTCCAAGAGATGATGGCGCGCAAAGAGAAGTACTGGACCAAACGAAACGCTAGAATAGCTCAGCAAGAAGCCACTAAAGTGAACATGTCAAAGAAGGAGAAGAAACGGCAGAAGAAGCAGGAGAAGCGGGTAGCGAAGATGGCAGAGAACGGGTCAACAGGTCTTGGAACTGATCACGCAGCGCTTGCGACCCGCCCGCGAATGAATCCTGTCAAGACTAATCCGTCCGTGCAATGCGCTCACGAGGAAGTCAACCTGACACGGGTGAAAGACATTTTGGACCCGGCCAACTCGAGACACACCAACGAAGCACCAGATGGAAGCACATACACGCTTCCGTTCATCAACGCAAGATATCGAGCTCGTGTTCGTGTGGTTGACTACGAGCCAAAGATCCTCGAGGACTTTGTTATCTCATCCGAGCTCATCGATGAGAGTAGTCCGCATAAAGCTGACTGGGCGATCCAATCACCAACCTACGAATGGTTCTTCTCCTTGTTGCTCGAGGACGCAATCCTCAGTGGTGTCTCTGATGACGTCGAATCGCACCGAATCTGGGTACATGTTCACCACGATAGCGCGCAGTGGCTGTTCGGTAGCACTTTCGACGACCCAGATGACCTCAGGCATAACCCAAAGCTTCTTGCAAGGGTTCGCGAGAAGATGTTCATCCTTTGGGGAAACCTGGAAGAGACTGGCGGGGTGGGACAAGTGAGCAACACGCCTTTTGAGTGCTGCATCCAGGAATACGGCGTAGAGCTAGATGACTACGATAAAACCTCAGATGAGTCGAAGGGCTGGAAGAGGATGCACTCGCTGTTTGGTGTGACAATTCGATGACTTGCTACTTGAGACTGAACAGCTGGTAAGCATACCTCAAGCACAATCCTTCATTATGTCCGAGTGCCGACATTTCCAGAGCTCCCAGGCTACTCGGCAATCAGGCTTTCACTTCTGCGATCCTATCGAAGCCTGATTCAAGTCCCTTCTGCACAACCACGTGTATGTAGCGTGCTCATGTACCTCCGTTATCCGAGTGTGGAGGCACAAGGACGACTCCAGTTGCCACTGGCTTTCATGGATTGGCAATGCGGACTCTGGCACCGTCTGGAGTTCATTCTGGAGAAAGGCGTGACCTGAGCATCGGGACGAATGTGGAGGAGGTGGACACCACACCCGATGCGCTTTCACCACGGACGACCCAAGAAGCCTTCAAAGCCCGAAAGATGGTCTGCTGAAGTTCTGTAGTTCTGTAGCACCAGAGTCGATATTCTCTTTCAGAGGGATGAGCATTCAGACTGTGCTGCCATAATACCGCTGCTCATCTCCCATCCAAGTTTCCATATTATCGTAGTAGACTCAAGCTTTAGTGCAAGCGAGTTGCGCAACACTTGGACAGAAACTTTAACCAATAGCCTGCGCCTGCACATGGCCAAGCAGGAGGCGTGAAGCTTAAAATGATGATCTCAGGTACAGAAGGACCTGTACCTGTTGCACTCGTACTTGCACAATTTCCATCTCGTCATTGTGAACCTGTAATCCGACGGCTTTTTAATCCTGGGAAGCCGTGCCACCAAGCGAAGATAGGCCGACTCCTTTCAATCAGGACACCACGGGGAACGCAGTTGGGGTACAGTCAGGTATCGCAAGGCTCGCTATTGAAATCGGAAGCGAAACTCGCCACTTCCTCTATGCAAATTGATCGCCAATACCCTCGCTTGGTTATGATACGAGCCAGTGTGCCCTGCAATGAGTGCATTCCTTCGTTCTTCGTGAGTGTTCCTTCGCTTGTAACGTTGCCAGACGTGTTCGGATCATCAGCCGTGCCCAGCCATGCAAGCCTTTGCCGCCCTTCCTTGCCGCCATCTTCGAACGCCGGTCATGGGAGTTCTTCGCATCTAGCAGGGGTAGCAACGTCACCTCGAAAACACACGCGGCGAAGAAGCTGTGTCTGGCAAGAGAAGATGTGGGCAAGTGCGAGCGCAATTCGCGGTTGGCGATATTGGAAGGAATTTCAGCTGGTTCCTGCGAGCGACTGAAGTCAGGATCAGGCATCTTGTCACGCGTTGCGGAGTCTCCAAACTGTGTGCCATGGGCAGCACAACTAAAACTCTGAGAAACAGCAGGGTTGTGTGGGTCTTGATGGAGACGAACAGTGGAGATCTCTTTTCAACTCGCAACCAACGACGGCTGAGCTGCCGGACAATGCACCTGTTCTGTATCGCGCTCTGTACATGTCATTGGCTCGACAGTGCGTTGCAGCGCTACGATGCACATGGCCAACACGAAACGCTCGGGCATTGCAACGTGATCGAGTGCACGGCCTCTATCAACTCTCCTCCACATGGATTGGGTTGCTTGCTTTGCCTTTCCTTTAAATGTGACTTGTCCACCACTTGGCTTTGACTTTTCGCTTCTGTTGCACTTCACTTTATTTGAAGTCGGACGACATCGACTTTGACTGACAATACTGTCGCCCAACATGAAGCAGGTCGGCAACGTTTACGTTATCGCAGCCGTCTCCATTATTGGAGGCGGTTTGTTCGGTAAGGCTGTCCATTGCGACTCACTGCGCCGACTAAGCTGACCATCGCTCAGGTTTCGACATCTCGTCTATGAGCGCCATCATCGCCGGCAAAGGCTACCTCTGCTACTTCAACCAGAGCGGAACAGATGAGTGTCTCGGTCCCGACTCTTCAGTACAAGGCGGTATCACTGCCTCGATGGCCGGCGGTTCCTGGCTCGCTTCTCTCGTCTCTGGATTTATCTCTGATGCATACGGTCGTAAAACCTCCATCATGATCGGCGCGGTCATCTGGGTCATCGGTTGCATTATCGTCGCAGCTTCTCAGAACATCCCAATGCTCATCGTGGGTCGCATCATTAACGGCTTCTGCGTGGGTATCTGCTCCGCTCAGGTTCCGGTCTATATTAGTGAGATAGCACCGCCAACCAAGCGTGGCCGACTCGTTGGAGCACAACAATGGGCCATCACCTGGGGCATCTTGATCATGTTCTACATCTCTTACGGCTGCTCGTTCATCAACGGACCATCGGCCTTCCGAATTCCATGGGCACTTCAGATGATCCCAGCCATCTTGCTGTTCTTCGGCATGATGTTCTTGCCTGAGTCACCACGTTGGCTCGCCTCGAAGGACAAGTGGGAGCAGTGCGAACAAGTTCTGATCCTCACACATGGCAAGGGTGACCCGAACTCACCTTGGGTCGCACGCGAGTTCGCCGAGATCAAGGAATGGCTCGAGATCGAACGCCAGAGCAAGCAAGTTAGCTACCTGGAGCTCTTCACTCCTCGCTACATCAACCGCACGCATATCGGTCTTTTCACTCAGATCTGGTCTCAGCTTACTGGTATGAACGTGATGATGTACTACATCACGTACGTCTTCGCAATGGCCGGTCTCACCGGAAACACACTCCTCGTCTCCTCCTCAATCCAATACGTGATCAACGTTGTCATGACCGTACCAGCACTAATCTGGATCGACCGTGTCGGCCGTCGCCCAACCCTCCTCATCGGCAGCACGCTGATGGCGACCTGGCTCTTCGCCAACGCCGGAATCCTAGCAACCTACGGAACCTACCCAGGCCCCAACGGTGTCGGCGGAATCAAAGAAGCTTCCACCGAAGTCACGGGCGCCGCCTCCAAAGCCGTAATCGCCTGCTCCTACCTCTTCGTAGCTTCCTACGCACCAACCTGGGGTCCAGTATCCTGGATCTACCCACCAGAGCTCTACCCCAACCACTTGCGCGGAAAGGCAGTCGCTTTGTCAACATCAGGAAACTGGGCCTTCAACTTCGCTCTCGGATACTTCGTCCCACCAGCTTTCATCTCCATCCGCTGGAAGACATACTTGATCTTCGCCGTCTTCTGTGTGGCGATGACGATTCACGTATTCTTCCTTTTCCCGGAAACTGCTGGTAAGCCTCTTGAGGAGGTTACGGAGATGTTTGAGGATCCTAATGGTATTCCTTATCTTGGTACTCCGGCTTGGAAGACTCGCAGTCAGACTAGACAGACTGAGAGGTTGGAGCATGGTGAGGGGCTTGAGAAGAAGGTCGATGATGAGTTGAGCCCGGAACGTCATGAGAGTGTGGCGGTTCAGAAGCAGGATGTTTGAGAGGGCGACGTCCTTCTCGAGATCGGGTTGCAGTATGAAGAGCTAGAGCGGCACAGCATGGTATGGTGCTCGCAGGCTTTACGATATCACGAGAGACTTTTCAGTAGCTACCGTGAGAACCGAACTTTGAAGTTCATAAATACCTGTCCACTTTCATCCTCTGCTACACCATCTGACCAGCATTCGGGGAAGTTTCCACGAGAAGTAACTCTATCATACGGCTGGAGCAGTGGTTGTTGCATCGCAGACAGTAGTTTAGTCTCGAGCGCAGAGCGCAGAGCGTAGACAAGGCATCTTAAGACGGCATGCCTTCGCAGAGTGGTAAGTATCCAGAATTGCCGCAGGCTCCCATAACCTGGCCAAAGGCTGTATCTAGAATCAGTTTGAGTCGTCGAGTCGACAAACGCAACGTATTCGGGCATAATCAAGCTTTATCTCGAGACGCCACTCGTTGAACTTCGATCTTGGAGTGCGAGGCTCAGGTCCAACGTCTTCTGCCGCGTTGAAGATTGCACTCATTCAATCTGATGTTGAGCGGGAATCTTAGGTCATGATATCTATACATCTCCTGTTAAGACTAGCCTCAGCTCAGCGCAATACACTCTTCCTCATAGCCAATGCCACTGATATGTAAAGCATCTGCTGCAGCAAACTACCTCTCTGGAAAGTTCAACGCCATCGCTTTTATCCACAAAACCCCCACGCTCCTCTCTCCTGTCATATACAATGCTGCTGACTTACTGCTGCGCACACTGCGCGCCTTGAGGTCCGTCTTCCTCATCTTCCCATTCCGCGCCTGCTGCTCGCGGGTCATCCGATCCAGCACCGAAACCTTCTAGATCAGGCACGACTTCGAATTCGACCTCTTCCACATCTTCTGGTGTCACCCCGGGTTTGCCCTCCGGGTTGAAGCCTTCTGGCTTGGGGAGAACTGCTTTGACTCGATCAACAGCAGCTTGATCCTGAAGCCAGCCGTCTTCTGGGAAATTGATCTTGACTGAGAGGTAGAGGTCGCCTTTTGCGTCGGATCTCTTGAGTGGCATGCCTTCGCCTGGAACCTTGAGAACTTCGTCCGGTCTGAGGACTTTGCCGTTTGGTTGTTGAACGTTTAGTGAGATACCGCGGCCGTCGAGATGTGTGAGGACGACGCGATTGAATCCGGTCAGGGCTTCTGATAAGCTGATCTCCAGCTCGGCGTGTAGATCTGCGCCGGCTCGGTTGAAGATGTCGTGCTGCTCTTCCACAAGCTCGAAGATGATATCTCCCGGCTCTTGGTCATCAGGATCTTGATCAGCCTCGCCAGCAAGAACGATGTGCTCGCCTTCTCTGCTTCCTCGTGGAATGTACAACTCCAGAATCTTTTTTTGACTTGTCGTCCGCACGCCTTTGCACTTCTTGCACTTGTCCTTATCCGCGTAAAATTGGCCCCGGCCATCACACGTCGAGCAAGGCACTGTTGCTTGGGTGACCATGCCTGGACCGACAGGTTGCAGCTTCGTCTGCACTCCTCTGCCTTTGCAAGTATCGCAAGTCTTGGCCTTTACCTTCTCATTCTTACCGCCTGAGCCGTTGCAATTCGTGCAAATGACCTTCTTCGTGCTCGCGAACTTGGTTGTCTTGCCCTTGTATAGCTCCTCCAGAGTAACCTCATACTGCTGCATCTCGTTCTTGCCCTTCGCTCTTCTCCGCCTAGGACCTGCACCACCGAACGGATCTCCACCCATACCAGGCATGCCACCCATACCTCCCATTCCGCCAAACATTTGCGCTAAGATGTCGTCGAGGTCTGGTCCTGCGCCGCCGCCCATACCATTACTCTTGTCGAAAGCGGCCATGCCATGCTGGTCGTACATCGCTCGAGTGTCGTCATCGCTGAGGATTTCGTAGGCTTGTGATACGGCTTTGAATTTGATATCTGCTTCTTCTCGTTGGTCTTCGGGGACTTTATCTGGATGTGAGGAAAGCGCCGCCTGGGAAAAGTCAGCTTCGGCTTAAATGGTATTCGTGATATCGCAAAGTACTTTGTGGTATGCTTTCTTGATCTCAGCCTTGCTCGCTCCCTTCGACACACTCAAAACCTCTACACGTGTCAGTCAGATCTGCTCTTTCTTAGCTTTGCGATCATAGACCTACCGTATAAATCGATTTGCTCCATCTTTGCTCAGTCTCTTCCGGTCAAAATTTCGTAGGTTTGTGAGTCGGGTTGGGTTGTTCTGTGAACCTCGGTCGCAATGCAAAGGAGTTCTATATGTACACAAGGTGAGAGCGACTCATGAATGTTCGAAATAGAGGCAGAGGTGAAGGATGCTCAGATGGATTGCGAAGACAAACTTCATCAAAGCGCGTCACAGCGGAGCTTCGGCCGCCGTTCCGAAGAGCCCTCACTCCATGCTTTCATGTGCAAGCCTTCTTCACGTCTGCTTGTTTTCATCGAAGTAAACTCACGCTGATGAAACCCGCTCGATCGTCATCTTCGCTGGTGGCCAACACCGAGGGCTGGATTTGCTCATCATGTCGCCATCGGCAGAGCAAAGCTTGGAAACGTTCCTTCTCTGGACTTGCAACCAAGAGCAAAAGAAGTGAAGTTATACTGACCCGCAAACTTCCTGGACCTCGATCGGCAAGAAAATATGCATCCGAATCTGGTGGGCTTGAAGCACGCGCAAAAGGAAACCTGCCACAGTCTCCAGCTAGGACTCGGTTCGCCCCTTCTCCAACTGGCTATATGCACATCGGTGGCTTGCGAACAGCACTTTTCAGCTATTTGCTAGCAAAGCGTACCAATGGCCAATTTTTGCTCCGGATAGAAGATACCGATCAGAAGCGGCTTGTACAAGATGCTGAGGAACGACTATGCGAGGACCTTCAGTGGGCCGGCCTAGATTGGGATGAGGGACCTCACATTGGTGGCCAGTATGGCCCTTACAAGCAGTCCGAGCGCAACGGAATCTATCAGAGTCATGCGAAAGAGCTTCTTAATTCTGGCTCAGCTTATCGATGCTTTTGTACGCCCCAGACCACGGGCTCAGCTGGGGCAACTGCTGCATATGTCACAAGCGGGTGCTACCAGGACTGCTCATCACTGTCTGCGGGAGAAGCACAAGAAAAAGCCGAATCGAAGAATGAAGCTTTCACTGTTCGCTTGAATCAACCAGCAGACGTACATACGCGCGTATACAAAGATTTGATATATGGCAAGATTCAACGACTTAAACGATCACCAAGTGCCAGTCCTGGCGGAGAAGATGATTCCGGGATCGATGCTGCTGATACTGTACTCATCAAGTCCGACGGAACACCGACATACCACTTCGCCAATGTTGTTGACGACCATCTAATGAAGATAACACATGTCATCCGTGGGACTGAATGGATGGCGAGCACGCCTCTGCATTACGACCTGTATTCAGCATTCGGCTGGGAACCTCCCGCCTTCGCCCATGTCGGTCTACTTGTGGACGAGAACAAGGCCAAACTTTCCAAGCGCAGCAACACCGGTCTGGTTCTGGACGTCAAGGGCATGCGAGAGCAGAACGGGATTCTTCCAGAAGTTCTCTGTAACTTTCTCGCCTTGCTCGGATGGAGTAATCCAGGCCGCGACGATGTGCTAGAAATGCAAGATTTGGTCAGAACTTTTGATTTAAAGTTCACAAAGGGCAATACCATTGTGCGCACAGAAAAGCTGTGGTACCTCCAGAAGCAACATGTCGCTCGAGAAATAGAGAAGCTCCGACCACATGACGGCAAAGATACCAAGACGATTCAGGATATCGTGTCCAGGATTCGTGGGGAACTCCACATCGCGAGCGTGTCAGAAGCTCAAGATGCTAGCATCGAGGTATATCTTCGTGATGTCCTTCTAGCAGACTCGAAGTCCTATCAAACACCAAGACAATACGTCGAACGCAATCGCTATTTCTTCAACTTCGACAAGTCGCAAGTTCCAGCAGATCGAGAACATTACGATAAGCAAGGAACAATCACGGCTCAGGACTTGCTGGAAGTCTGTCGCAATGACATCTTCAAGCGCTGGGAAGGCCTACCAGATCACATATGGCCATTCTCGGAAACACTAGTCCAAGATAATGATATTCAGCCCTACAGTGAGCACGTAGCCACCCTCGACACCCGCGCCTCATGTCTTCATGATTACATCGAGCATGCCTTATGGAGGCAAATTTATCCGGAATGGGACGAATGGTTCGAGAAACAGCAAAGCGAGATGACACAATCGCCAGAGCTGCAGGAGCCTGAACGGCAGAAGTTCAAAGCTCTCAATGGAGCCATCAATCGATTCCTTCGAGAGAAGCTGGCATATGGACTTCCTGGACCTAGTGTCGCTCATGTCATGGCTCTTCTAGGTTGGAGCGAATGTCGGAGAAGACTGGGACTTCCTGAACATGATCCTGATAAGTGGGTACCAAGGAAGCTGGAGGAGGGTGATATGAAGACTCCACCGGCGAGGATATCTTGGTTGAAGAAATGAGTACCGCGACACAACATCATCACCGGCAAAGAAGGATGATCATATTTCATGATCAACTAACCCGTAACGTCGACAATGGTGACTACGTAGACAGCAGATGTATAATAATGTACCAAATCTATACTCAGGGACGGGCTTTCTCCACATTCATGAACGTGTATTCGTGAACTTGTCATACAGAGACATGACGATGCTCATTGATGATTGCGCTGACCGACTCACTGCTTGGCCTATCCCGATCTGACAGCCTTTGACGCAAGAATACGAACGCCATAAATACGCACCAAAAATTGCAGTCTTTCGACAATCATTCTTGGCTCAATGGCTCAATCTGTAAGTCGTCGTGCAATCGGCGCTTGACCACTGGCATCGTTGATGGTGACTTGACTCGACTTTATGATAGAGTAAAACTGCCCTTTGTCTTGACTGGTGCTGCCTTGAGCCAAGGGCGATTGTTTTGCCTTTTGATATGATGATCAGTTTTGTAAATGTTGTTGAATGATCAATGTCGGATATATCATTGTGTCGCTTTTTCAACAAGTCCAAGGCAGCCATCTTTTTTGAGCATTTGATACCAATAGCCCATTTAGATACATGGAAGATTTTGCGTTATCTTGACAATCATTCTTGGCTTGATGGCTCAGTCTGCAAGTCGTCGACAAGTCGATGCGTGACCACCTATTCGGATGAAGCTGGTTCCATGACGGAGTCATGGTCGATCACTTCCCTAAAGTCGGTGCTGCCTTGAGCCATGGGCGGTTGTTTTGCATCTCAGAAACAACTTTTTGCGGTGATCATGGAATGAGCAATGTCTGGTATTCTGATATTTGCTTTTGACACAGTCATCCATGCGTGCGTATCTTCCAATGATCACTCGAACGTTTGATTCAGAGCTCTCGTACAAATACAATGGAGATCTCCCCATATCTTGACAATCATTCTTGGCTCAATGGCTCAGTCTGTAAGTCACCAGACAGCTGGTGCTTGTGCGTGACTATAACACTCTTTCGACGATGTTTCACATGACTGTGTCATGAAGACTTCATTTACTAAGACAAGGCCACCTTGAGCCAAGAGCGATCCGTTTTGCATCTAAATGATCACTTTTGATGGTCGTCGATCGTCGAGATAGATCAAGGCTTGTACGCATCTCAGCCATAACTTTTGACGTTGATCAATTATCTGATTTGACAACTCGAAAAGCTCTTTTTTTTTTTGGAAAGACCGAGACCGCCATTCATGGGCCCATGGCCAGCTCTCCCATCTTCAGTATCTGCACATATGATACACACACCTTTCATCAGACCTCGCTCTTCTCCAACACCTCTCCCTCCTGCAAATACAACTCCGGCATAACATTCCTCAACTGACTCCGGTCCGGCAAATCGCTCTCATGCTCCTCAAAAAGTGTCTCCAACGCAGTCCTCTCCACAATAACTCTCGCACCCTCCAACAAGTCTTTAACATCAACCCACGCAGCCTCAATAGCTCTCGCCTGTCTATACATCCCATCACCTCTCAAAGCCTTATAAAGCCCCTCCCGTCTCTCCATCGTCAAAAATAAATTCCTTCCCTTATCATTTCCTCGATCCCTGCTCAACTTATTCCAGCGGAGGATGTCCATCATGTATCTTTCCAACGAGGACTCATGCACGCCGGAGATTTCGATTTCGTCTTCCACGACCATCAACTCTCCTCTTCGATACCTATAACTCAAGGCCGTCCTCCAAGCACGATCATAAACCTTTCGTGGTAAGTCCGTACTGAAATCTCGGGGCTTGGGTCCGAATGCTACACCTCCTCCTCTGAGCATTGGAGACTTTTTATCTCCCAAACGGGCGGATCCCGTGCCTTTTTGAGGGCGGACTTTTCGATTTGAGCCGTGGATTTCGGATCGCCATTTCGTATTTGCGCTGCCTTGACGTGCAGCATCGCCTTCGAAGATCACAGCACGGTGAAGAATATCTTTTCGTAGCGGTAGCAAGAGATGAGTTGATGGATAGCTGACGAAGGACGTGGGCTCGAAGGAAGGAAAGCTGTACAACGTGCATTGGGCCTTCTGGGCGAAGGGATTTGGTTGTGGTTGGAAAGGTTGTGCGTATGAGGGTGTGGCAGGTGTCGCAGGTGGAATTGAGACCTTGTATTCTAGTATTGGTTTCGTTGGTGCTGACTCTAGTGTAGCATCGTTACGTGTTTGCGAAAGTGTGGCCTCGGGGATGGGCGTTGGATTTGATGATGGTGTTTCGGGTGTCGCTGTTGCCATTGAGCGCGCGAAACATCGTGATGGTTGTTCGTAGGCCTTGAAGCCATTGAAGAGGTGCTTTGCGGGCACTGCTGCCCGTCTTGATGCCATGTTGTATGTTGTGTTGGTAGAAGGTGGATGGAGAGCTGCTGTGAAGTCGATCGTCTCTCCCGCGGCGAAACTTTTGGCGCGTCTCGGTGCTCCATCTCCTGCATCTCGCCCATGCTCGACCACAACTTCATCGTCTATACAACACAGCCTCACAATGGCGCTGGATCGCAGTGCCAGGCCATTGGCGCAATGCTTGCGATGCACACGACATGAAAGAATAGCATTACCGATACGAAGCTTCAGCACATCAGTGAATCTCCAAGATGCCGAAACAGCTCAGGCCGAGAAGCCTGCGCGAGCGCTGGACCCATTGACAGTCTCAACACCTCGTCTGGAACGCAAGATGATGCGAGAACAGAAGCAGATGCCCATCGGATCAAGGCGACGAAGAAGAGCCATCGCAAGCAGCGCCAACATTCCATTCGAGCAATTGCCATATCAATGCTTCCAAGAAGCTCGTGCTTTCTTGCAGGAAGATCGTGCAGAGAAGCTTGACATGATCAAGAAGTTCAGAAACAGAATAGAAAAGCTTATGGATACTGTGCCGGTCACTGAGGCTGAGATTGAGAAGAAGGAAGCCAGACTTCGAGATATGAGGAAGCGGTTGGAGGACACCAAAATTCTCGCAGACATTAACGATCCTATGGTTAAGAAGAAGTTTGAGGATGGACTCGGTAAGATGGCACATATGATGTTATACTGAGTTATGCTGATGAGTATCCTAGGCGATATGAACAAACCGATATATCGACATCTGGCTCAAAAGAAATGGCGAAGCTACGAGCGAGAACTCCTCATGCAGCGCATAACCCAGATGAACGTCATTCCCGACGTCTTGGATGAGATCGACCCTACCGTTTCGGTCGATCTATCATTCTCATCTCCAGCAAATCCACTCAAGAGTCGCAAGGTACAACACGGAGAACTGGTTGATTCTCGCGTGAGTGAGCATGCGCCAAACCTCAATATACAGCCGTTTGAGAAGGGCGAGAAGCTCGTCACGATTGCGGTCGTAAATCCAGACGTGCCCAATGTGGAGAAGGATGCGTTCGATTACCGATGCCATTTCCTGGCATGCAATGTGCCTATTTCC
Source organism: Pseudocercospora fuligena (assembly GCA_014298035.1). Classification (NCBI taxonomy): domain Eukaryota; kingdom Fungi; phylum Ascomycota; class Dothideomycetes; order Mycosphaerellales; family Mycosphaerellaceae; genus Pseudocercospora; species Pseudocercospora fuligena. The sequence goes on along the minus strand of JABCIY010000061.1, from coordinate 36,808 downwards.
GCGACACAAACACATGTCGAGCTTGGCAAGCTGAGCGAGGAGAACCAAGTGGTCATTCCCTGGCTGCCAGCATATTCGCAGTCTGGACTGCCCTACCAGAGGATGGCCATATTCGTACTGGAACAGCCACCTGCTTCAGCGGTGTCACCAGGATCTGAGGAGGTTCCGCCCTCGAAGGCTCTCGATGTAGCTGATGTCAAGAGCACAAATCAGAAGGCATTCTCAAGGCGAGAAGACTTTATCTTGCGCGACTTGCGGAATACATTCGACTTGAAGCCGGTCGGTGTGGATCTTTTCAGAACAGTGTGGGATGACGGCACCGCAGGAGTGATGCAGCGAGCAGGTATTGTAGGATGGGATGTGGAGTTCAAGAGGAAACGTGTTGAGCCTCTGCCATACAAGAGGCTGAAGGAGGAAAGATTTAGATAGCGAGCGTAAATCTGGTCGATCGGCCTCATTATCCCTTGTAAAAATACAATTATCTTCATTACCTCAGACTTTGATTCTCATACGCGATCGACATTGGCTTGATCAATGTTCACGTGACGTCTTCCCGAGCTCACAAGTTCTCGAAGCTGTAGAAACGATCAACCATTTCACATCGACATCATGTATGCCAAACACGGTTCCTCGGCATTGCAAGCTTTGTATAATGTATTCGTCTTACCAACACTCTCGAAATCACTACCTCAACGAAAGATTGCCCAGCACACCATTTCTGTACAGCACATCCGACCTCTCCTCCGCACCTTCCACCAAAGCTCTATACACAACGCCAAAACCCGCGCAGCAGAAGAACGCACCCAAAAATGGAACGAAGAAATCACAGCCCGCATGATCCAACTCGTTGACAGCGAAACAAATAAACTGTTGGATGACGGCCAACCCAGAACAAAATGGGACATCCTCAACACCTTGGACACAAAAACCCATCGTCTCGTCCAACTCTCCCCCGACGAACCGGGAAACAGAAATTTCATCCCCGTTTGCAAAATCGTTTCGAAAAAAGAGAGCTATGAAGCGGAACTTCGTCGTAAGAAAGCAGCTAAAGATCAAAAACGTGCGAATAAAATTGTTTCGGAAATGGGAGCTAAGACGCTGGAATTGAATTGGGCTATTGATCAGAATCATGATCTTTTGCATCGGATTGAGAAGATGAAGGGGTTTTTAAGTGAAGGGAGGAGGGTGGAGATTGTGCTTGCGAGTAAGAAGGGTGGGAGGAAGGCTACGAGGGAGGAGTGTGAGGGGGTTCTGGGGAAGATAAGACAGGCTGCGGGCGAGATTGAGGGGGTTAAGGAGAGTAAGGAGTTTAGTGGGAAGCTTGGGGGGTTTGGGACTATGAGTTTTCAGGGTAGGCCGGTTGTTGTTAAGAAGGAGAGTATAGAGAGGCCGAAGCAAGATCAGGCTGAAGATGCTTCGGAGTGATGGACTGAGAGTCCATGCGACCATGAAGTCTCAAGATTGGAGTGAGAGGTACGACATGACAGAGCGAGGCCTTCTGCAAAACGGATTCTACAGTACGCAGCAGACCCTTCACGCAGCAGCATCGCGGGCTGTCCAATGTGTGTACTCGAACTGGCCCAGAAGAGATGAGGCATTCAGACTCGAGACGGTGATCTACTGGTAGCCACTGCTATCTGTGATCGCCAATTGCAGAAAGCAGTGCGACTTATGATGTCGAATGAGGGCCTGCTTCAACCAGCATTTGCAAGTCCAACAGGGCAGCATTTCTGATGGAAACACGACGACATGCAGCGATTTCGTCGACAAGGGAGATGTTGGCTTTCGGTGCTAGAAAATGCAACCTCTCCAAAGTGTGAACATCAATCTTAATGGGCTTTGGAATGGTTGGTGTCGCAGTGCACTTGGTTGCCGCTAGGGCTTTTCAGGCTCTTGCGCACTTGGTCTTGAGGCCTCTACAGCAAGCTTCAGTGTCACTGGGACCTGCATATGCAGACCACGCGAGCTGGCGGCTTGCGATCTCCTTACCGCCCCACCACTCGCCTAACAGGCACTGCAAGCGACCCTCAGCCACCTAGCTCAGCTTTTGTGTCACCATTGTACTGTGCTCTTAAGCCGTGCTGAGCACCTCAAACTGATACACGTCATATTCGACCATTGGCGTAGATCATAGTTTTGACTTGTTCAAGAAACATCAAGCGTACGTCTACAGCCAAGGTCAATGGACAATGCAGCCGGCAACTACGACCATAATCCGGCTGAGATCTACAAGCGGCTGAATCGCTGCACCGATGAAATTCGGCTTGTACGAATAAATTCAGTGGACCAGGCTGGCCGCGTGGCATGCTCGATCCAATCCTACAGCCTGTTAGACGCTCCAAAATACACAGCTCTGTCTTACACTTGGGGCAGGCCGGACCGTGACTGCAGTATCGATCTTGGCATGCATGCCTGTCCTGTACGGAAGAATCTCCTCGGGTTTCTTCGTCAAGCGGCGAGCTCCCCACGGCATAGTCACGAGTTGTTCTGGATAGACGCACTATGCATTGACCAAGATGATCAGGCCGAACGTACTCATCAGGTCGGCTTGATGTCCATGATCTATCGACGAGCTGACTATGTCTTGGTGTGGCTCGGTCCTGCGCACGGCAACAGCAAAGAAGCATTACGAGGCCTTCGACGACAGAGTGCTTCTTCGCTCGCCAAAGTTTGGTGGACGACTGAAGGAGCGGCCATACGCCGCTTGTGCCAACGCGCATATTGGTCGCGACTATGGGTGCTCCAAGAACTGGCTCTGGCTCAACGGATTCAACTCGCATGCGGCGATCAAGAAGTATCATGGGAGCACTTCATGACCTTCATGGAGAATGCGAAGCGTCTTGAACCATTTCACCGCAACGGCATGAGCTACGAATACCTACCAACAATGGAAAGCCCAGCGGCACTAATGCTGAACCACATCCGGAATCTTGACCAGTGCCCCACATTGTCCGAACAAATGCTGGCCTCGCGCCAACTGTGTTGCTCAGATCAACGGGACAAGATCTTTGCCCTGCTTGGCATTGTTCGCTTAAGCAACCCGGCCATAGTTCCGGACTACACTATTGACATGTCAATCCTCCTAAATATGGTGCTAAGGGATGAGAATCAGCACCGCGCGCCTAGGTCCCTCAAAGAAGTCCGAGGGCGATGTACTCAGCTCACGACGTGTATGGACATTCCACTGGATACTATTCTAGCGGTTCATAATACAGGCGAGATATGCTCTCTCGAACAGATTACTGGGCTGGAATGGGCGCATCACTATCGCCATCACGATATAGAAGACTTGTGGTACGAAGAAGCCGGTACTATCAAGATTCAAAAGTATTTTCTGCAAGCTGCAGAAGATGGAGCCACTCGAGCCTTCAGCATACTGCTTCACAGCGGCCGTGTGGATCTTGACTGCTGTTACACGGATGGCAGGACCGCGCTCCACCTTGCTGCAGCAAGTGGCCATCACGAAGCCGTCTGCTTCCTACTTCAGCATTGGGGAGTTGATGTCAACAAAAGAGACAGCATGGACCAGACACCTCTTTGCTGTGCAGTGATAGCAGGTCACACCGAAATCATATCAGTCCTTTTGGCCGTGGAAGGCATTGATTGCAAATGGGAGGAAGAGGAACTATGGCGCTCTCCTTCACTGCTCCACAAGGCTGCCGAGGCCGGCAGAGAGGATGTCTTGCGACTATTATTATTGCGTCTCCCTGACATTGAAGTAAACAATGATTTGTACTGGCTGGGCTCACCAATCACTTGTGCAGCTCAGAGTGGATCTCTCGGTGCCGTCCATGCACTTCTAGATCATCCAGACGTGGACGTCAATGGCAGTGGAGACTCGCTGTTTTGCCGATCGCCTCTCACTGCAGCGGCAGAGAATGGCCACGAAGATATCGTAGAGACATTACTCGCCTGCGAGGGCATTGATGTCAACAAAAAGGGCAATGCGTACATGAACGCTTTGGGCCTGGCGTGCGAGTATGGCTATTCTGGAATCGCGAAAATGCTTCTAGGCAGAAGTCAAATCGCAGTCAACCAGAGGAGCAGAGGTGAAACACCGCTTCATCGAGCCGCAACCGGTGGGCATTTGGAGTGTGTCGAATGGCTTCTGCAGCATTCAGACATTGCGGTCAATGAACTCGACGAGGATTCGCGAGCCACAGCTCTCCACATGGCCATCACTGGAGGGCACACAAGTGTTGTGCAAACTATCATCGAGCATCGTGATGTCGACATGAACATCAGAGACAAGATTTATGGGCATACACCTTTGATGCATGCCATACTTGGTGGTATGCGGGACATCATGGTTGAAATTCTGCTCAAAAGACGAGACATCGATATCAATGTCAAGGATAAGGACGGAGATCGACCTTTGGACGTCGCTGAGCGGTATAGCTATCGTAGAGTCGTACAGCTGCTTGTGTATAATGGGAAGGCGAAAAGAAGTTGGAGAGGGAGGACGAGATCGATACTGCAGAGTCCGCATTGAAGGAACCCCACGACACATATATCCTACTGCCGAATCTTGCCGCAGACTCGGGTCTAGCGCAAACTAGCGACCACAGTGGGCGAGTGGGTTGGCGAGAGGACGCAACGGTCTCACGACGCGAGCACTCTGACCAGCACCACTTGCAACTTCCACCATACGCCGACTGCGCATGCTCTCGTACCATGATCTTTTCGGCACGCGATCCTGAATCTGGATAAGCTCCGTCAGATGGCTCGAAAACGGCCCAGGACGGCAGCCAAGGCCGGCCAGCTCTCCAACAATTTATGCATAAGAAGCCTTCAATGCCCAGATCGGAAAGAACAATCACTCATGCCCTGTCCAGGAGATAGTCGTAAAGGAACTGACAGATGAATGGTCCTGGCTCACACCTTGGAAATCACGGAAGCCGAATCACCACACAAGGTAACCTCGTCGTCGTCCACATCTTCAAAGTCCTGAACCTCAGCCTGACTCCCTGCTCCTTCGGAAGGACCAGCTTTCTGTCTCTGCACAAGCCTTCGAAAAAGACCTTTAGACTCCACATTCTTCTTAGGATCCGCAGGCTTCTTGATAGTCGCTCGCAGCGCAGGTAGGTCTCCAATCAGACCCTTTAATTTATTCTGATACTCCAGTGACAGCTTCCTAGGATTCGCTCCCATCCTCAAGAGCGTTAAAGCATTCTCTCTCCTCTCCTTCATAACCGCGGAGAACAAGGCTGTGCTACTTCTCGTTCTATCACCGAAATCGACACCAGCACCAAGCTGAATCATCTTCTCGATGATAGTTGAACTGTTGTCCTGCCAGCCGGAGACGAAGCTTATTGGAGTCAAGCCATGTTCTGGTGTCCTGTAGTTTACGACAGCACCGCGCTGTATGAGAAGATCCACCATGGCTGGGCTCTTAACGTAGAACATAGAAGTGACGCCACCTTTGGCTTTCGCTTCGATATTGGCGCCTCGATCAAGTAACAGCTTCGCACTGTCTAGTCGGTCTTCGTGCACTGCACTATGAAGTGCTGTCCAGCCCGCGCTCGTGGCTTCATTGACGAAGTCGCCCGCTTCAAGGACTAGCGATACGCATCGAAGATTTTTAGAATGTGCCGCGAAGACCAAAGGCGTTCCTCGCGTAGATGTTATCGGCTTTGCATTTGGGTCAGCACCTCGCTTGAGTAGAAGTTCGACCACATCGGACTGTCCGCGTCGACATGCTTGGTGAAGGACTGAGATTCCATCGCTCTTGTGGTTGTCGGCCGCAGATTCGAAAGTGCCAAATTCTTCGGGAGAGAACCAAGATCTCGAACGCGCGTCCACATCAGCTCCCAAGTCCAATAGTGTCTGTACGATCTTGGTACTGCCGTAGCCGGCAGCCACATGTATTGGCTGTTGCTGGCTGTAGTTGTAGTTCTGACCTTCGGGCAATTTGGTCAGTTCCACGTTCTTGGCTCCGTCAGTCATGATAACATTGTCGACAGTCCGGACTACATCGAAAGGAGTTTCATCTTGAAGGAAGAGATCAACAAGTTCCGAGTCTCCTGCACGACATGCGGCGTGAAGAGCTGATCCGAGGCCTCCTCCGGGAGCTTTGACGTCGGCACCAGCTTCCAACAAAGCATTGACAACATCCCTGTGCGATCTGCTGGCAGCTAGGCAGAGCGCGGTTCCGTAGGTCTTGCTTGAAGCATCGACGTCGCAGTTGGCTGCTATTAATGCATTGACGATGTCCAGACGGCCTTCCCGAGCTGCGAAGTGTAGCGCGGCACGTCCTGTGCTATCCACAAAGTCGACATCGACATTGCCGGCATCGAGGAAGCGCTTGACTCTTTGCAGTTGACCATATTCTGCTGCTTCAAGCAGCGCCAGCTCCCGACGATAGGCTTGAGAAGGTGCATCAACTATTCTGCCAGTTGCGTTTGGCGTAGCTGCTGCCAAATTGTCGTCGTCCAGTGCTTTTGACATATTTGACGAGCGAGTCGTGTCCGTGATTCCCTGGTCGATCGCCAGCAGTATCGTTGAGTTTCAAGGATTTGTCTCTTCTGCTCCCGACTGAAAGCGTGGAAGTGTCGTGCGCATTCTTGACATGCAAGTCGAGCAATTTACAGGCTGCGGTGCAATGCATGATGACGAGCATGGACCCCTCAGCCACACCGGTCTGAACAACCCTATCACGCTCGAGCACAGCGAAGGATTCCAACCTGCATGCGAAATCAAAGCCTCACTCTATGGCAAGACTTTTGTCGTACTGGTGATACTGCTCGTCTTTATCAAAAGCCCAGCGGGATGCCGTGCGATCAGAAATTTCGTGATCATTGCTTGTATTAGTGGCATGAGTTGTTCGAATCCTGATCACAGTCTGGTTCTTTGGTGGACATACTGAGAATGCCTTGCCCTTGTATGCCATCTCGTTTGCTATCGTGGCCAGCATAGTCGTGCTACTGCCAGCACTACACGAAGAGACTGGGAGAAGATCACACCTCTCGGCAGAGATCTTTCGGATGCGCAAGGCAGCCTTTTCCGCAGCCTCTGCAAATCTGAAGCTCTGGTCAGTGGCTCTTTTGATTGGATTCAGCAGGCTGATAGACATGCTTTCCTTTGGTATATCGTCGTACCAGCCCAAGGCCAGTTTTCTTCTTCCATCTGTGAGTAGGTGTAGTGCAAAAGCGAAGACTTTTGGATCAGCAAAATGTGAGTAGCTGATGACGACTGTACCAACGCACGGGTTACCAGACACGAAGGACGAATATGCGAATTCTGTGGACGCGGGATACCATTGTGGCTTCGGAAATACGTGCATGAGCCCCAGATCAGGCGAGATGTCGAGAGTAACATAGTGGTTCCAGCTGCGGAACCCGGTGAGAACAATGTCTCGGAGTTCACTTTTTACCTCCACATTGCGCGCCTGAGGGGTTTCGGAGAGGAATTTATGATGCGTGGGGCTATTCCTCGTCACTTCAAAAACGTCTGAGGTGGTCGTGACTCCGTTGAAAGATGCGTTCGGTCGTTGTACTTTGCGTATTTGTAGAAAGCGTCCTCGAATGTTGTTCTGCAGCTCGATGTAGCACAATTTTCCATCCGCAGTCTGGAGAATGGGCAGGTGAGCTCGAAGACCATTTGCACTCCAGGAAGCAGACCATGATTGAGGAGGTCCAGGTCTGACTTCGGTCATTGCTGCATTGCGAAAGCAGTATACATCAGGAGCAAGGGCCATACTCGTCTGCTGAGGATGATACGGGTCCCAAGTCAAAACTGAAAAGTCTCGATCGGCATTTGCAAGCACTTCTTGTTGGAGGCGATGGAAGGCCTTCTGGCCTTCTCCGTATAATAGTGGCATGTTGATGCCGAGCAATCCTAAGAGACAGTAAGCCTGATCTTCAATGCGTGTTGTAAGGCGCCGTGACGCCCAAGCGAAACGTTGTGCCATGCAATAATGATGTGAATTGTCACGATTCTTCAATAGCTGCACTTCAATGCCGGTGATTCTGCTGAGCTCGGTGCACATCTCGAAACGAGTGCCTATGAGGCGCCAGTCGTGTCCATAAAGTATCAGGCTTGGAGGAGCAATGGTCTCCTGCAAAGTCCAGCCTCTGGTGAACCATCGACAGTTCTCCAAGGCCCATTTATTGTCGTTCATGACGGCGTCTGATAGGTAAGCATAACAGATCTTAGCATTGTAGTACCAGCGGTACATTGAGTTGATGGCCTCAGATAGCTCAGATGTGCTGTCCTTGTTTATGCAGCACGTGTCAATCCAGATGTACTGGTATCCATCTTCGAGGGTCTGCGTACACGCAAACTCCACTTTACGAAAGCCCTGCTTCTTCTTTGCAACACCCTCGTTCTGAATGTCCGTAAAGCTAACTTCGTCTCTTTCCCAGGTGTGAGATAGGATCGCGTAAGGCTCGGTCGCGTCGCCCATGAAACTGACCAGACGTTTGGAGGCAGCGTGCAGGAGCCACATGATGTTCTTGATAATATGCCCGCCACTTTTTGTACGCGCTCTTTCCCGACCTCATCACGTCGGAGGTCTTTGTCAACCGATCAATGTGCCATCAAGGTTGAAGTCATGATGCGTAGGGGAGTTAACGGGTTGTGTATAGTGTAGTGCCATTGCCTATTGGGCGGAAGGAGGCTGCGAATGCTTGGCGAATCTTTCGTGATACCTGATCGCCAATGCCAACTCCTTCCCTCACCTTCATTCACCCATCTTGTTCGAGATGTTAACACTCGTTCTTAGGGACGTCGAGACTTGCCTCCCGCTTGAAAAGATGGAGAATACAATATCATGCTCCTCGTAAACAGTATCAGTTTCGGATACTGAGAGTGTGATCGTTCCACGAAAGGCCGCCCGCAAGAGATGCTCTGCAAGCCGGATCCTCCATGCGGCATAGCCACCACAAAAGATAAGTAGTTCGCAATGGACAGCTTCGCCGTGTACTCCGCGAGCCTGATGGATATGGTTCCTGAGCTGCCGCTGCATCTTTCTCTGGTACCTTTCCTCCTCAGGCTCTTCTCGCGATGAACCCTTTCGATGCTCTAAGCGCAGCAGCTGCCATCGCTCAACTTCTCGACTATGGTATTACATTGACTTCGAGAGCTGTGCAGATCTACAGGAGTCCCAATGGCACATCCAAGGAGCTTCTCGAGGTAGAGAGGATGGCCTCTTCGTTCAGAGACCGCGCGGAAGAAACGCTTATGAAAGCACAACGCCCGGAGACGACCGGCCAACCGCTCGATCAAGGACAAATTGGGCTGCTGAGTGTCGCAGTAGCATGCAAGGACAACGTTGCTGGTCTTCTACAGCTCTTGCAACAGCTAAAACCCGCCGGGCAAAAGACATTTGCGAAAAGTTGGTACATGGCATACAAGATTGATAGACGGCATAGACAGATTGAGTGGTTCCAAAGAGGAATTGAAGAGCTCCGGAAACAGTTAAATGAACATATCCTCACCTTGATAAGGTCTGTGGCAGCATTGACTACCAGTGGATATAATGCAAGAAAAACTGACATGAGCTTGCCATAGCGACCGCCAATGCATTCTAGCTACTGCTTTGCGGCAGATGGACAGAAAGAATCGCGAATTTGAGACGCAGCTGCTGGCCAAGGTCGACAATTGCAGATCGGAGCTTCTTGATGCTATTCAAGGGCCTACTCAGCATCAGAAGTCCTGTACAGAGCTGGGGATAATCTTACGAGACTTGGAGCGAGAGTCTCGCCTTGCGGCGGCTCGACAGACCGTGCTGGCCAGTCTGCGTTTTGATACCATGGAAGCCCGGTCCGAAAACATCAAGAGCGCTTACACGTCAACGTATGAATGGATATTTGAAGAGCAGTCGTCTGACACGTCGCCACCAATTCGATTTCGAAATTGGTTGGAAGGAGGTGAAGATATCTACTGGATCACTGGCAAAGCTGGTAGCGGTAAATCGACACTCATGAAACACATTGCCAATCATCCACAGACAAGGACAGCTTTGCGGACTTGGGCTGGCGATATGAAGCTGTTCATTGCGACACACTACTTCTGGAGTCCTGGCACAATGATGCAAAAGTCGCAACGTGGCTTGTTGCAGTCTATGCTGTACGAGATCTTGCGGCAATGTCCGGAACTCATTCACTCGGTGTGTTCCTCGAGATGGGATCTGCTAGCAACCGAAAATGATTCTGGATGTCTTCCGTGGCGTATCTCCGAACTTTCCGAATGCATAGACGTTTTGAGCAAGCAGCAACTGTCTTATGGAGTCGGTCAAGCATGCTTCTGCCTATTCATTGATGGTCTGGATGAATATGAGGGGGACCGAGAGGACATTGTGAGCCTGCTCAAACGTTTGGTGGGAAGTAGTGTCAAGATATGTGCATCCAGTCGACCATGGGAAGTTTTCGAAGGCGCATTTAAGGCCTCTACAGAACTTCATTACAGACTAGACCTTCACGAACATACTGCTGGCGACATAGTGAACGTTGCACACCAAGAACTGGACTCTTACCTGCTGGAACGTTCCAAGGACGGAGAGGAGCTTGCCAAGTTCATCGACGAGATCACTACCAAGGCACAAGGGGTGTTTCTATGGGTGTCTCTTGTCCTCAAGGAATTAATCAAAAGCTTTCGCCATGCTGATGGTATTGCCATTCTGCGGAGGAGATTGGAGGAAATCCCTCCAGGTATGTGGCACGTTCACGGGTTACTATCAATGCTGACTAGCAGTAGGCTTGACAGAGTACTTCAACCACATCTTCCGGAACATAGACCCGTTCTACGAGCAAGAGACTGCGCGGATCTTCCTGGTATGTTTGAGAGCATATGAGCCTCTCTCAGTGAATGCATTTGGTATGCTCGCTATGGACAAGCCTGAGCTGTTCGCTACGTCTGAGCCCATCGCCTCCAAGTATATCTGGTTCGATGATACGAACCTGGAGCATGTTCGCAAGCAAGTGAACGGTCGGTGTCAGGACCTACTGGAGGTCGATCTGCGAAGACATTCTGGCCGGATGTACTGGGACACACAGCTTCTCAGCCGATCTCGAAGCTTGCACAGAGTCCAATTCCTGCATCGCACAGTTAGGGACTTCCTGGCCAATGAAGATATGCATGACATGCTCAAGAAGCGAGCAGGACCGACCTTCAACCCGTCAATCACGCTCACCGCTGTCTACATTTCTCTGATCAAAAAGACATTATCTCTATTCCGAGGTCACAGAATTACGCTGCTACAGAACTGGTCAAATTTGGCACTGGTACACGCACGGGACGTTGAACGAGAACTGGGAAGAACAATGCTCAAGACCATTGCCGAACTTGATGATTCCATGTGTTGCGTTTTTCCGGAAAGCGAATATCATTGGACCAACTGGACTGCGGGCCTCAGATTGTCCGATATGAACGATCCACAGACCATACTGAGCGATCTTGTGGGCTCAGATGTTGCCAGCTCCGATCGAAAGATACCCTGAAATGACCCAGAAGCAGGGCAGCGCGACTTTCTTGGGCATTTGATTGAAATGAATTTGTCACTGACTGTTGCTGAGATGTTGAACCAGGATCACAGCAATATCTATTACAAGGCTGGCCGCCCCTACTTGCACTATGCGCTCAGAAGCACAAGTCTCGATCCAGCCTCTGGCAATGCAAGCACGAGCGCTGCAAGCACGCAGGCCGACTTCGCGCTTGTACGACTTTTGGTGTCATATGGCTGTAGCCCTAATCAGACCGTCAAAACTGAGACTGGCTCTCGTACGATCTGGGATGTCTTCCTGAGCCAGCTATACCGAGAAGAGAGCAACAGCTCGGCCCATTTGAACATCACCTGGTTCTTGATTGAAAATGGTGCGCGATACATCGAAAAATGCGAAGTCGCCAAGAAGACAGATGAGTCTTCAGCAAGATACCATATCCAGCCTGGAGCCAGTAGTCTTTCCACACTGCAGATACTTCAAGCTGTGTTTGGAGCGAAGAAGGACGAGCTATGACTGCAGCTCTTGAAAACAATGCTCCACGCAGTTGGTCGAGCTATCTACGCACAGCTTCGACTTTGACCGCGAGATAGAAAAGCGCTCAGACGCGTTTCAAAAAGACCTTACGCTCGACAGCTTGCGCAAGATCTTTATCAACATTACTAGAGCTGTACTGCCATACACATCGCAGAAGCATGAAATACCTCGAGCTCGCTACGCGTCACTCGCAGCATCTATTGATAGGCATTAATTCACCTACGATCTATCTTGACATACTGGACGCAGCCTTGAATATCTCAAATTGGCGCAAGCAACATACTGTCCCTTCTTTGATGCCACGACCATGGCACGACTGTCGAAGTGAGAGGGTCGCTTGAGCCACGCGTGAAGTATTGAGAGAAAGCTGGAGCCTCACACGTGTGCGTTGACATGTCTCATGACTCGACTGCTTTAGTAGCACTGTCTAGTCTTGACCGCTATGCCTTTCTAAACCTCAGATTTTGGAAGCAAAGCCGTGTTCTTGCTGCAGTCGATGCATTCAACGGGCCTGGGTTCCTCAATTCAGCATCTTCGCTTTCCCTCTCGATTGACGGTTGCTCATGCCTGCGAGATCTGCCGCGACCGGCAACCGCGGCAATGCTCTCAAAACTATCGCCGTCAGCTCCTGGACCAGCAGAATCAGCCTTATTCTCCTTCTTCTGCAGCTTCTTGTGCTTGAGGGCGATGGCTTCGTTCAGGATCGCTGTGAGAACTTCTCGGCCCTGAAGTCTCGCTGGCAACTCAGCCTTCTTCTCTAGCAGCTCTGTAGGGACGTTTTCGAGGATTTCAATACTCTGCTCCTCCTCGCTACAGTCCAGCTCCGACTCGATGCTGTTCTGATGCTTATCAATGATGCGAAAGCTCTCCTGCCGCGTATCCAGAGAATCCAAAATGCCTTGCCGCACAATTGCGACTTGCTTGGAGAGTACTTCGTCGACTTGCGGTGCACGTGGAGTAGTAGGCGTGCCCTCTTCTGGGGGGCCCGCAGGTCCTGACGAGTCTTCCACGAATCGCTTGTGCAGTTCTCTCTCCATTGCATTGAAGGACGGGGGCTCTGCCTCTGGCTCTGTTTCTTGCACAATGATATCAAACCATTGCAAGATATCACGCAAGGCTGGCGTGACTGCAACCACAGTGGTTCTTCCACGAACCATCTTTGCAAGAGCTGGGAAGTTGATGCCGGCCTTGTGGTATTTCGGCATATCGTCCTGATTCTCGGCAACTTTGGCCGCTAGCCTCTTCAGAGGCTCCATTAGTGGTGCGAGGCGATCGATTTCATCTTGATCCACCATTACCGTGATACCCTGCTTGTGAGCTACTTCAAGAAGCTCGGGAGAATCCTTACGAGAGGATGGAGACCGTCGTGACAAAGAATGATATCGCCTGGCTGGCCCTCGCCAAGCTTACGCTTCTTCTTCGGCGGCGTGGCCTTATTCTTCTGGGCGTTCGACGGACCGTCGTGTACAGCAGAAGCATTGTTGCCACCTTCCACCATCCAAACTGCCTCTTCGATCTCCCTTCGCTAGCAGTCAGTACAAGAATGCGCCAAGAGATCGTTATCATAGTACATACTGCCTGGCCTTCATGCCGCTGCGGCTGTATGCGCTCGCGCAGCTCCTTGACTTTGCCGCTGAGCTTGATCTGGGCATACGTCTTCCGGATGTGTTGACATCCCTCGCGATGCGAGTGCTGTGTAGCATGAGCTGGATTTGAGTGCAACCACTTCGTATTCCGCAGATTGTTGGAAGCGAGGCGATCCTTTTTGTCGCAGGTGATGCGTTCAAAGGGTTCGAACCCTCAACCTCGGAGACCCAGCCCGCTTTAACTCCGGTAGAGAAAGGCATGCAAGGCACCGATGTGCAAGGCATAACGTATCGTCCATCCATTTCGCTGCGAGCTGGCGTGGACTAACAGCTCAGGTGAATGCTCCGGATGCAATCGTCAGCTCACCTGTCCTGCTTTGCCCACTCCATCTTTAACCCATTCCTTCCCAAACACGCCTGCCTCCACCATACGATCACCCGAACGCTTCTCAACAGCACTTCCGCATCATCGTCGCAGCAATGGGTGACAGAGCGGTAGCGAATCTTAGTGATCTGCCTCCTAACCGCCGCATGAGCAGCAAGAAGTACGGCCTAATGGAGCAATACGCTGCTGATAGGGACAACATAACCAAGATGGCGGAGAACGCGAACAAGTCGCCCTTGTTCGACGTCGACTCGCCTGGTATTCGTGCGCAAAGAGAGCGACTTCGCGCAAACTTCGATCCTTTCGTTGAGACAGTACACTAGAAGTGCGACTATGTTCCTCCTCAAATCTTTTCTGGGCTATCTAACATCGATCTCGCAGCATCAAGGACATTTATGCCGTGGACACCTTCATTCTCTACTGTAAGGAGTTTCTGAAGATGATGGTCAATGTCTCGGAGGGCCGTATCGAGGAGAAGATCCGCGCGGGTGTCCTGTGGGTAAGCCTTTATGTATAAGGCATAGCTGCAAGCGAACGTCTAAGACTAGGCGAGCAGTGTTAGGAATGGCAGCTCTGTCACAGCGCGGTGTCTCGGAGTGCCTTTCGTTTGAACCATTGCTGACCCTCATACCCGTTGCTTCCAGGTGGCAGCACAAGGACGCCCTGTACTGGTATGCTGTGCGCGGCATCGACCGCTTCGGCTCTATTCTGGCCGCTTGGCACACTCAGATGGTTAGCCACATTCATCTCATCAGCCGTTAGTATCATCTTGCGACGACACATCGCCCAAAAGCCTACCTTGGCTCACCGGAGCTTACCATGTTCTACCGAAAGCTTCTTCAGATGCAGACCAATGTGCCGAACATGAAGCAGCGCTTCGTCGCACACGGTCTGATGTACATTACAAGTGTTCGGCCTGGGTCTTTCACAGTCTGTCCAGGCTACGAGAAAGGCGCTGATATGGGAGACGGCATCGTCCGACCTGCTGACGAGATGCTGCGGTGGAAAAACATCACTTTCGTCAAGCTCGACGGCATCGAAGGTATTACTGTGCAAATCACTTTCCGCTTCTCCAAGGGCCATCGTGACCCATACCAGCGCAAGCCTGTGCTGGGCTACAAGAAGTTCACGTTCCCCTCAACGAAGGGGGACTACTACGAATTGGATCTCTCAGCACTCCCTATTGCTCTTGGCTGGGACCGTGGCCTTTTCAACTTTGAAAGTGTCGAGCGAAGTCCTCCATTCAGAATCATTTGCATCTACTAATACTGATATTCTCTAGGACCTTTTCGAAGATGATCGCCAGTTCGTTCCAAAGAATCCTGCTGTGAACGGGCAAGCTATCTTCGTGCAGGGAACCCAAAGCGGCGAAATGATGTCGACAAGCCTATTAAAGAGCATGCGCTCAATCCTGCATTGCGCGAGCTTGGCATTCTGATCGGGTTGCTTAAGCATAACAGCATGTACGGTCTTCGACGTGCTGCCATCACCGAAGTAGAGGCGGCTGAAGGCTCGGAATTTGCCAAGCAGATCGCCAAACAGCTTCCCGCAGCCAATGTATCTTCTCTTACAGTAGCTCCGGGGACAGCAAGCCATGGAAGGCACCAGTGTGGAAGACGGAAAGTGTCGTTCGGAATTTCGCCGCGAGCTGGCGGTTATTCGAAGTCCAGGTGAGTGCTTCGGACACAAGCACGTTAGCTCACCTCTTACGACTCAAATGTTTCCACCTTGACAGCACGTCGAGGTCCGCAACCAAATCCGTGGTCAATGTGACAGCCCTGAGGTTTCTGCAGCAATGTCACATCCAAGGACGTATTGCTTCCCATTACATCCTACAGGAGGGCCATCGCAGCCCTTGACAGCTTTCGCACAATCCTCACAAGGACGAATGTTACCGAAAGTCTTCCAATCGTCGGTACAGCATGCTGAGTTTGCCCAGAGCAACACCTCTTTTGGCCACACGCAAGCGTAATCCCAGAGCGCCCACCTGGACTGGTGTAAGCAAATGCAAATTGGATCGCTAAATTGAAGCCGACCATCTGTCTTGATCCAATGGATCTGGGCGACAGTACTTTGACTCTCCTCCAGCTCGGCTTCCATCTCCTTGCGCCGGGCGATATTGCTCCTTCGGCTAACCGCAAGTGTGGCAATCTATTTGCAAAGTCTTGCATTTCTGGGATTTTTTCGATGTCTCTCTGAGAAAGACAGCTACAGCCGCGCCACTACACAGATACGCAAGGTGCTATCCACATGGCGAGTGATGTTTCGTCCTCAGACATCTGCAACAGACTTTCTCTGCCGCTGAATTACATCAGGCCAGAGCGCCATTGTGGGAGGTAGGCTGGGGACTGAGGAAGTTAGTGTGCAGTGCTAGAGAAGAAGGTCGCGCAATACATCTCTGGGTATCGACAGCACTATCTGACGAATATAGAGGTCCGCCAATCCAATGTGAAACTCAGCACCTTACTTTTCGAAGGCGATGCAAAGCGCATACGGGAGCTTAATGTCCTTGCTATGCGCCTTAATATTGTCGGACGTACATGCATTCTACCCAGCGCATTCTCTTGGTCACGCAAGGGGATCGCGTCTAGGCAAGAAGCTCCAAGAAATACCTCTCTCAATGAGAATGTGATTCCTCTAAGCTCGAGGAAAACACGGATGGACATCATGTCCGGTTTCTTGCAGAGTACCTTCCAGTCTCTGATGCGGCAGAGCTTGAGCTGGCGAGATATGATCCGGTGAGCTCGCGAAGTACACTTTTGAGCTGCGAATCCTTCCGACGCCAGACAGTCAGGCTTGAACAGCATGACCCGACTTCGAAAGGGTTGCCTTCGGGGGCCTAATATAGCAGAGCTGGAGCAACAAGATGCATGAAGTAAGCTTCCAGAACACTCACTTGGGCTGTAGATCGTTTCCAGATAGAACAGCCATGTCTGCACAACACGGCCCAATGTCGAAAGCAGTGCCTTACAGGTTTTCATTTTCTAGAGTGGGGTCCACGACGTGCAGGTAATTGAGCCTCTCCCGTCTTCACTTGTATACGACCAGGAGGCTCTGGCTCGATCGGATGAAGGCTACAAAGCCGCTCTGATGAGAGCTGGAACATAACCAAACACTATCTCCAGGGAGCGGTGGATGAGAGAGCTTTCCAGGACCTCACCTACCCACACTTTGATGACTTTAGCTCAATGAGAACAAGACTTGAAGGCACTATAGTCGAAGTCGGGGTGTACCGTTCAAAAGTGGCTTCATGAGTGACGCAGGGAGAAGGCATGTGTACCCTCGCTTGTTCTCACCTTGGTAGTTCCAGCTCCAAAGAACCAGGGAGTGTGAGGCCTTTCCCTCGAATCGAGCTTGTGCGATCTGAGGATAGCTCTACGAGCGACGCAACGAAAGAGTATCTGTATGCTCACTTGTCAACATTCAACTCTGCTAGATCAACGAGGTAAAGGCCACCTTGTCAACAGCGGGACTTACTGTGCGAGTACTTTCACCCTGAGAAAAGCAATGAGAGCGCTTATCTACACTCACTCAAGCACGTTCTCTGACTCTAGCTCACAGATATGAAGGCTTCGATGTCCCCCAGTTCCCAATCAGATAGAATTGTCTAACCATAAGTCTCTTGCGCCGAAAGGATCCATACCTTGGAGAAGAGATCAAACGGCGGTTCAGACACCACCCAGGATACAAGTCGCGGTTCGCTTCTCAAAGTATTAGGTCCGAGCGGCACCATGATCGGCTCTATTACATATAGAGCAGCGCAGACGTGGCTGAGCCAACGTACGAGAGTATTCTCAAGACATCACTTGAAGAGTCAACTCGGCTACCCTTCCCAAACATCTCGATACCGGCGGCACGGCAGTCAAATCCAGTTCAGACTTCGTGATCGCTCGAGGCGGGAAACATGCTTGCAACAATGCTCAGGACTGTGGTTTCCTCAACATCGAAGTTTAATCTGGGGAGATGCAATGTATCAGTCTTGGTGGTACGGTATACTCTCAGTGCGTCAGTCACCGGGACCAGGCCTCCCTGAAATGCTGATGGAGTTCGCCTTGCAGCATGAAATGCAAGCCATTCCATGCGAGACCTGAGGACTTCTTATTGCTCTCTCGCGGGCGCTCGATCGTAGTGGCGAAGATGACGTGCTGAGAGCCCTAGCAATATGCATTAGTACTAATAGAAGATTGACAGACCATCTACTTCTCCTACAGGAGTGCAAATCACAGAAGTTGGAGTCCCACAATCACTTTCAGTGTAGCCATCTTGGTGAAGGTTCAATAAAACGGTGTTCACTTGAATTGGTGGAATCCTGAATCCAGATCATACACTCGGAGATTGTTGCACTGATGTTTGGGCTGATGAGTCAGCGTTGTGAAGCCCAGGATCAATTTGAGTTTCTAGTTCTAGTCTTCATCTTGCTCATGAACCCGTTCTTCGACCAAAATTATGCGAAACTCACAGCCCACCGATGCCTTCGTATCATCGATATCGACGAGCTCTGTTCTTTGACTCACAAGCGGAGCTGGACGATGTCTGGCAGGCTCATCCATTCGTGGGCAGCTGAACGGATTAAAGCATGGGCGCGTCCGGATACCACGCGCCCGCTATGTTGCAGCATCAAGAGCCAGGAAAGGAATACATGGGCTGTACCCAGTATCGAATATACACGGTTCATTCAGCTGAATAGCAATGCGTGATGGGGGCCCCGGGTTGGTAGGATGCGATGCATGTTCGCAAAAGCAACGGGCAAGAAGAGTTTGCATTAGAGCCTTGGACGGCGACGATGTCCTTCCATCCGTGCTACCACTTGCACAAGAGGCAAATTCCACGTTCAAGAGAAACTTGTGAGGCTAGCTTCGTGGTAAGGCGGCACGTATCTCCCGAGCAAGCGCTTGACTGTGCCGCATACTGTACCCTGGAGTGTCTCCTTTTTGGCTTGGGTCACGGCAACAAGCATCTGCAGCATGAATTTTTTCGGTCGTAAAAGATGGATGCTTTAAGACAGTTACACGAAGAAACCTTCTGAAGCGGTCTGCTTTCATGCGAAGCGGCATGGAACAGCACTAACGCAGCTATCCGCAGGACACACACTAGACCTTCAGTTTCATAATAAGACGGGTTATTGAAGAGCTCTGCACATATTTACCAGCTAAACCCTTCTCCAGGCTTCCACTGAGTCTCTATGTGAGATAGCAGCCTTCAATCGTTCGGTCACCTCGACGCTTATATCCTTGATCGTTTAGACTGTGCTCACAATCAATCCATCCACTCGTGACAACGATCCAACACCCACCACGCACGACAACTTGTGGCGTCGTCAATATGCAACGCTCCTCTCCAAACACTCGAATGAACTCAGTCAAGCGGTCTCGATCGCCAACACCAATGAACCCGCCACGACACTCGCCAGATGTCGATAGTAGCGGCAGCAAACGAATAAAGACAGAGCATGCCACGCCTGCTCCCACGGACCGTCTTGCCAATCTTCGGCTGAGCAAGAACTCTGAAGGCTTGGCAGATGTTTCAACCAAACCCTCTAAGATACCAGCCGGAGGCAGGCCGCAGCTTGCAGCTTATCATCCGACTTTCGCACAAATTGAGGTAACGATTGGTGCGTTGTGCCTGGAATTTGGTAGAAGATTCACGGAGATCAAGATGCTTGGATACATCGGTGACGCTCTCGACAACACTGCGGACGAAATCGCCAGATACACCGACCCCACTGACCATTATCGCCCTATCAAGCCCATTCCACTTGTTGGCTCAATGAACGTTGGCAAATCTCTCCTAGCTACGTGTCTCATGGATGAAGTCGGTGCTGCGATCATTAGCGCACTCGATCGTGGCACGAGCACTATCACGGAGTACCATTACCTATTGCCCCGCCAGACCACACGGTTTACAATCCAATTGATCTTTTACACCAGAGATCAGATTGCAGCGCTCGTCGAAGCATTCAGCCAGCAGGTCTTTGAGTTCCTTAGACTTGACAAGATTAGGGTCGAGGATCCGGACGAGGTGGACCACGATGCTTGGGTGGACTCACAAAATGAATGTAACGCTGCGCTTGAAATACTGAGTGGAATCTTGCAGGAATGCAATGTCCTCGCTCTAGCAGAAGGGGAGGAACTACGCACATGGTTCTGTGACCAAGCTTCTGACATTGCAAGCCAGACTGATGCCAGTCAGCATCTTATCACTGAAGTGCACACTGCTCTCGATCAGCGCCAGAATGAGGGTGACCCTGAGATCTACCCAGCGAATACAACGAAAGAACTTCTTGTGTTCTCGCCAGCTGCTCGAGAAATTTCTTAATTGCCAGGATACAACTACATCTAGACTCAGATCTGGCGGAGCAGGGAATCATCCTTGCCGACACGCCTGGGCTTGGCGACTCAAACCCCATCATAGTCGATGCTACCAAGAGATACTTGCATGGGGCAGAGCGTATTATCGACGTTGCACAGCTTGGCCGTTGGAAAGAGAGCAAAGATGTGGAATCTCAGCTTCGCACCATTATTGCCATGCGAAGGCAGAACGACTCTGTCCTAGTCTTTACTGGAATTGACAAGATCGATCGGCTCAGGCCCGAGGACCATCCTGATACAGATGAAAAGCGCGAGCTGCAATACTTGGAAGGCAAGATCAACGACCTGGAAGCACGCGAAGCTGAACTTTGCGACATGGAGGAGGATTTGATGGAAGACGATGACACAGCATTTGCCAAGTTCATGAAGGAAAAAAAGGCATGCCAGCAGGAGCTCAAGGTTGCGCAATCCCGGCAGCATAAACTGTTCGTTGCCATTCACATACGTACGGAGGAGGCCACTGCTCGCCCAAAATGGCGGCAACTTGAAATGTCGAATAGCGCTCCTGACCTCGCGACTTTCTTCACATCAGCCTGGGACTATCAGTTCCAGACTTCCAATCGCGGAAAACGACGCGCTCAGGAGGGTTCTACACCCACACTAAGCATCGAACTTTCCGGAGTACCAAAAGTTCGCAATATGCTCTATGCAATTCCAGCTGAATTGAAGTACGAGACATTGTCGCATCTTGTCATTGACGAACTTCCGAGGCTCTTCAGAGCAATCGATGCTCTCTGCTCCAAGAGTCCGCTCGAAAGATACAATGAAGAGTCGACCCGGCTCATGCAAGTTTTCAAATGGAATGCTGAAGCGGCGGTGCGCCAGTTGCGGGAACAGCTGATCACAGCATATCGCACTCACGTTGCATCAACGTTTGATGCTCACACGCAGTCCACATGGCCAGACGCCTCTCACGTCATCATATCGCGAATGGAAAATCTGCATGCCAGAACAATGACGGCCTTTTGCGACAAATTTGGCTTCTGGAAATGGACCAAAGGAAAGGACATCGGCTCTGTCAATCATGAAATCCTGCAAATACCTTTAGCAAACACTCGTGAAGCTTTTGAGTCCTTTATGGATGAGGCGAGCTTGGTACTGGATTCATTCGAGGCCGAGCTGGAGACAGATGTATTTGGATCAGTGCAGACGGTTTTGGACAGTAAAGATTTCCATCAAGCCTCAAAAAGTGCCGCCTTCCAGGCCGACATCGATTCTGTCAAGAAAACCCTGCTTCGGGACCTCAAAATTTACAGAAAAGAGCTGAAGAACTCGATACGGCATATTTACATTGATGCTGCTGTCAATGATGGGCAAGTTGAGCTAGACACCTCATATGTGGCAATCTACATGCAGGATTCCTATGAGGACGCCAGAAAGATCTCATCGAAGAAATATCCGAAGGCGAATGCGAAGCTTGGACGAGGGAATGGCGCTCATGCTGCTCGAGTAGACATCTTCCGCAGGGCATTGACAAGCTCCGACGGAGACAATGTGTACGCCAGTATTGCCGACCAAGCTGATGAAGCTTGGGAATCTTTACTTTCGACTTGGTGCGCGAAGCTCGATAAAAGGTTTGCAAAGGCAAGGAGAGACATCCAGAGACCTTTCGATAATCGATACAAACCCAAGGGCAAAAACCAACAGCATGATCCTGCCATAGCGCACGACTTGTCAGAACTCACCAAGGACGCATTGGAAGAGCTCAACATTGCTCACGACATGCTGAAGGGGTGTAAGCGGTGGGAGGAAGAGGGCGACATGAGGTCAGCGAATCGAGAGAACTCCCAGTGATCATAAAACGGAATGTGGTGGCTGGTAGTGATTGTTCGCTTCAGCAAAGAAGCTTTATTCTGCTTGTGCGGCTCAATCTGCGCTCCCCAGATGGAGGCGCGAGCAAGCAGTGCGGCGATCTTCCAGCGAAGCACGATCTGGCCCAGGCTCATCTTCTCACGACGCTTGCAAGCCAGAATTCTCGCATGCATAGTTTCTGCAACGAACATGCTGTCTCAGGATAGTAAATCTAGCTAGTCGCTTCGCGCCAGCGAAGAGCGCCACCTGGACACCCCGCCGCTGAAATCCTTCGAAACTTTCACATGCAAGCCACTTCGGTTGCACCGGCAGAACATCAGGCCACCACTATAGGCTTCAATCTCGTTTCTTCCTTTTGCATTTGGTACAGCTCGCGAAACCAGGATGTCTGCGTGGCAGATATTGCTGTCTCGTGGCGTTTCTGGACAAGGCGAGACCAAAGCCATGAAGCATCTTTACCACTCCGACACCGCTTGGCATTCTTGTGATCCTGCATGCCATCGAACTTTCTGCAATGTGCTTCAAGAAGTATGTGTGCTTTGAGCTGAGATCTAAGCAAATCACTGCAAGCAAGTCGCGACATCCCACACGTAAGCTTGCTCGAATACTAGAATTTTCAGACTCCTCAACAGCACTTTGTCGAAACGACCTCACGCTGCACTGCTCTTCCGGACTGCAGATTGACAGCGCTCTGATTACTGTTGCGTTACTACGGACTATTCGAAAAACATGCCTGGTGTACTTGGAGCGCCACCTGGCGTCACATTCAACAGTACTCGCACTGTCACTACCAATGGCCTCATCGACGATCTGGATGAGCTTCATTTGAACGGCGATCTCATCCCGGTCAACCCGAAGAAGCGTCGACACCACCAAGCCAGGACTAATGGTGTTCCAAATGGACTTAGCTCGCGCAAAGCTGATCCAAATGATCCTGACGCTCCGGAGCCCGACTCTGATCCAAGCCAGGAGGAGGTGATGAAGAATATTTTGCAGGGCATGGGTGTTATTCCAACTGATGAGGAACAAGAAAAGGCTAATGCGGAGGAGAAGGAGAGGGAGCGACAGGCGGAGGAGAATCGCAAGGAAGAAGAACGCAGGATCGAAGAAGAAAGGCAAGCTGCTCTAAAAGCTGCCAAAGAGAAGGCAGAGAAGGAAGCGAAGGAGGCAGCGGCCGCAGCAGCCGCTGCCGCATCAGCCAAAGACGATGCGACCATTCATTTGAAACAGTACAACGAAGCGCGCGCAAATGTCTACAGAGATTTGGATGACTTCAGGACGTCTCTTGACAAGATTCTGGAGCTTCTGGAGACCCATGTTCACCCGACAGACTGGGTAGTGATTTCGTAAGTGACCATGAGTCCTGGAACTGAGCTTCAGCTGACTCGCGAGCAGGATGCACAATCAGTCTGCACGACAGTACAACGCATCGATCGATGACAGATATAGCACAAAGCTCGCGGCTTTGAGGAATGCGAAAGGCTTAGTTCAAGACACTGAAGTCACCATTGATCAACTTGAGCAGCTCGAACGTGAGTACATTATTCAACGCCTCGATCTGATGCCTCAATTGCTGACTTTTTGACCTCACAGCGACCGAGAAGCTGAAGATCCTGGAAAAGCTTGGGAGCACACACGTTTTCCCTAGCCCAGCAGAGGGTGCTGGTCAAGACAAGAAAGACCAGTATTTCAGACTACTCACGAACCAGCTAAGAGTTGCTGTTGGTCTTTCTAGCAATGCTGGACCTTGAGAGAGTTAGACTGAGCCCGAGTTACATGATCTTTGCGTCCTGTATTCCCCCTGTGTCAATTCGGATTCTCGTACAGTCTCCATTTCTCAGGTCATTCTACAGAATCTACGCATAATTCGAAGGGCTGGATATCTCGAGGAACCTTTGATGGAGGCGGTGGAGGCGTAATGTTTCATTTAGTAGTATGCAGGTTAAGCCTTTTGGCGCAAGCTCTTCCACGTGCTTGATGCAAGCCACGAAGCGTGTCAGATGAAGGATCAATCTGGACTCCGACACCATCTGTTCAGCTTCTTGGCAGTAAGCCATGGGTCTGAAAGAGGGAAATGGACGAATGTGCAACCAATGACCAGGAGTTTTGGAGGCTAGCAAGACGAGACATGCAAGAAATCACATAGGTAGGCCGGCATGGGAGATGTTTGCAACTTGGAGCCAGTCCAGCGTCTTATGCTCCAGAATGCAGTGGCTTGCCTCAAGCATTGTAGGATAGTGGCCTGATCTTTCTAGACTCAGTGCTGCAAGCCTCTTCGCCAGCTCAACAAAAGTTTCGGCTAGACCGAGGACAATGCTGGAGACAAGTGTATAGGTCGGAGCCCGCTCCAGATGAAGCTGGTCAATTCTCCCGCCTACTTGCTCTTCAAATAACATTGACCACACCTACCACCATCGCCGACCCAACTTGATCGATCACAATGGCAGCACTCGAGACCCCACCACCTGATAGCTTCCAGAACCAAGGATTCTTCCCAGACAAAGATGCGAAGCCAATGACTGGACGAATGGACGACCGAGCGTTTGCTGGCGTGAAGGGCAATGTTGCAACAGATCTCTTCTCCTTTCAACGATCATTGATCAATGCGCTCGATGCTCTTCGTGTCACCGACAACTCCAAGGAGATCAAAGACAACTCCGAAGAGATCAGGAAGCTCCGCGAGAGACTGTACACGCTCATTATCGACTTTGATAAGCTCAATGTCGAGTATAGACAATTCAAGCTCGACTGTGATCTCAAGTTTGAGGACTATGAGGCCAAATTTGAGCTTGCGAAGATCAAGGAGGACACCGAGTAAGTCAAATCTGTGGTCCTCTCGCTGTGCAGTGCTGACATCGATTGCAGACACTTCAATGCTTCAGCTCGCAACTATAACGCTGCCATGGATAGACATTCCAAGACTCTCCGACAACTGAAGAGCACAGATCCAAGCCACAAGAACTTTGGTGGGTCCATCGAATGTTTCCCGACTGAAGTCGGCCAGATCAATACCATGTCAGGTAAGCAGAATGATCCACTGCAGAATGATCCACTCATCCAGATCAAAAACCCCTTTCCTGACCACGTCAATCCAGATACCAAAATCATCGCCATCCTCGAAGCACTCTCAATCAAAGACCACCACGACACCGACAGCCATAAGAAGCTCCACGATGCACATCTGCACGACCATCATCACCAGGATCCCAGCATCCGCGGTAAAGACAATACTGATGCTGGCAAGCGTTCTGCGATGTTGAAGAGACAACTGCGTTTGGCATGCGGACTTTCTGCTTTCCAGTTTGCAACCGTGACGATCAATACCATTGATGGAGAGGATCTCTGCTGAGGGCAATTCTTTCTTGACACCTTGTTTGGGAATACAGTTGAGCTCATGGAATTACTTATGATGCTTTTGATTTTGGCATGTACTTATGTGGCAGTTAGAAATGATTGATGAAAGTCATGTCTATGTCTTGGCAAAAAGTCAAAATTTCCATTGATTCAGAAAAAAAAAATCCTAGAAATGTGTAAGAAAAAAAGTGCCAAAAAGGAAGCGTGAAAGCGAGCAGCAAGGGGCTCGAACCCTCAACCTTTGGTGTATTCTGAACCGAAAACCAACGCGCTACTCGAAGGTTGTTAGCATGTATATCGGATGGTGAGGATGAGCTAAGGAACTGACCCATTGCGCCAACCACCCGTAAGTGTTTGGGAATAACCCCTATTGGATGTAGAAAGTGAAATAAAAATCAGATATAATACTCAGACGGCCCGGCCCGAGGTGCCGTAAAAATTCTCCTTCACTTGCCGCCCGACTTCTAACTCGAGACTCTAATTTACTTTCTCTTTATATTTATAATTATTATTTCTCTTTATAAGCTAAAATATTACTATATTAATTTACTAGCCCTTCTCTATTACTTAGATTCTTAAAGTCTTCTTCTAATTATTCCTATTAGACTTATAGTATATCTAACTTAATCTACTACTACTAATATTAGTATATTAAGGATAAGAGATATCGAAAGCCTTATATATCTCTTACTATACTAATAGGATAATAGATCTCGTCTACTATAGTAAATCTATATAAGATTTTCTAGATACTAGACTATATACTATTTCTATTTAATAGCTTTTATTTAACTCTATATTCTAAAAGAAATTAATTAGTACTTAGTAGATTAGAAATACTTAATATATAGCCGGCCTAATTATTAGCTTTATAATTAAGATTACTTATAATCTTTACTCTTTAGCTTAAAGTCGGCTATAGATCTATAGATAGTATAATAGCGAGATATAGTAGTAGTAATCTAATATTATCGCTATTTAAATTCTAGACTACTAATCTATTACCTAGCTATAAATTTAGTCTACGGAACTATAGTACTATAATTTTTAGACTTTTAAATTAGTACTTCTAAGATCTAATATAATAGTAGATTACTACTATTAGAACGTCGGTAGAAAGATCTTATCTAACTATAGATATTATACTATTTCTAAAGAATACCTTAATCTATACTTAGATCTATTAGAATATATAGTCTAGTTAGTAACCTAGTAGGAGATACTAAGATAGGCTAGATTATATAACTATAGTTATATAACTAATCTAAGCTAATATCTTTTAGGTTTAGCTCTAACCTATAGATAATAATAATATACTTACTATTCCTACTTTAGCCCCTACTATTCCTTATAGCTTCTATTATAGTTTATAATCTATTTATACCTATTAGCCCTCCTTAGCTTAATAGATTATAAGCCTAGATTTATAACTATAAGATAGAAAGACTAAAGTAGTATAGGTTACTCTTAAACCTATAAGTCTAGTCCTAGAAGGAAGAGGTAAAATAAAAGAGAGAGACTCGAGATAGATCTATATATATTATATAAAGAAGCCCTATATATATAAGCTATAAAAGAACCTAGTAAGGTATACTTAGAAAGTATAAAGGGAATAAATAAGCCTAAGTTTTAAGTACCTTTAGATAAGCCTTAGATTTAGTACTTAGTACTACTAATATCCTAACCTATAGATTATAATAGTTAGGAAGGACTTAAGGAAGTTATTAGTCCTATAGAGTAGGAATCTATACTAAGTTTTTAGTAACCTTTAAAACTAATAGGCCTAGTAGAGCTAGGGATCTATAACTAAAGAAGATAGCTATCTAGAAACTATTATTTTTAGACTAAAGAAAGAGCTTATTTCTAGAGTTTATTTAGATTTAATTTATAGAAGAAATTATAGATTAAGAAGGAGGAATTAGTAAGAGAAGGGCTATACTAATCTTAATAAGAGAGAATTATAAATTATAGTTTAAGATAATTAGGATATACCTAATAAAGCTAAAGGTTAAATAGGTACTAGATAAAGTAGTCCTTAGTACCCTAGTATCTATACTATCTAAGTATATCTTAATAATATTATTAGAATTACTAGACTAGTTAATTAGAAGAGTAAGTTATAAGGTTTATAATATAATAGTATTATATAAAATATTTATCTATATTTTAAAAGATAACTAGAATAAATATTAAAAGCTTAAATATATAAAGTATCTATAGATATAGATAAAAGGAAAATATAAGAGGAAGCTTTAGGTAATAGAAAGAAGCTTACTCTAATAGTATACTAATTTTAGTATAGAAGAAGGCTAAATAGTTAATAAAGTATAGTAAAGCCTAAGTAGTATAATTAGGAAAGTAGTATTAATCTCTTCTTAGTTTAAAAATATTAAGACTAAAAATAGAAAGGTTTAGTAACTTCTAGTAGCTCTTCTAGAATTATTTAGTACTATTAGGAATAGGATTAAGCTAAAGTAGGACCTTAGTCTATAGGATATCCTTAAAATCCTAAGAGAAAAATAAGAGTAAATAATAAGCTAAGAGATAGCTATATTTACTAAGAAAAGAAATTAGATAAGTAAAGACTTATTATATTTCTTATATAAAGAAAAGTATAAGAATCTATACGTAGTATACTATATATTAGCCGTACTAAGCCTCGGGAGGGCCTAGCTTAGCCTATTCTAGGCTATTCTAGCTTTTATAGCTCCTTCGTACTCTCTCCTTTCCCTTTCTTATCGATTCGAGTATCTTATACTTAAGATAGTTTAGCCTACGTATTATAACCTACTCTTATATACGAATCGATCTTCTAACGTATAACGAACTATTTAGTAATAGCTCCTACTTCGAGAAAGGCCGGTAAATAAACCGCCTAATCTAGAGGCGAGCTAGAAGGCTTAGTAACGCCGGATACTATCCCTAAGAGAGAGGGCAATATATCTATAGAAGGCGACGAAGATAAAGAACTAGCCTCGCCTAATAAAGACGGATCTATAGAGGACTAGGGAGGGCCGGTCGATAACTAATCTAGCTTAGATAACGATAATCTAGAGCGATAGATCCTCGTAGTTAAGAAAGAGGCTAAGAAGATAGAATAACGAGCTAAACTAGCTAAAATTAAAGCTAGGACTACTATAGCGAACGCGACGATTACGGAACTAGCGGCCGGGAGACTACTAGCTATTATTAGTTAGCTTACCTTAGGCTATACTATACTAACCTCGATTATAATCCCTAAGGCTTATAATCTAATAGTCTTTATAGATAAGAGCCGAGTAGAATAGTAGTAATAGGCCGATTTAGTAGAGAGAATCTTCTATAGAAACCTAACTATCTATATTACTAAGCTTACTAAGATAGACTTCGGCGAGGAATAGGTCGATTATAAATACTAGTCGAAATAGAAGCGCTATACTAAGTCGCTTAGGATAACCTAACCTATATAGGAAGAAATAAAGATATATATACTAGACTCGATAGGATCTATAGAAGAGAGGGCCTAATAGGCCTATATACGACTTTATTATACTAAATAAGGCCTCCGAGATCTATTAGAGCTTATAGAGTATATAAAGATCTAGTAGGACGAGATCGGTAAGGATAGATAGTCCTAATAGATATATACTTTTATAGTAGCGCTATACGATAATCTCTAGAAGAGACTAAGTCTTATTAAGCCGCTACTAGCTACTCTAACGAAGGTAGAGGATAGAGTATACGAATAATAGAGGTATATAAAACTAGTAGAAGATAGTAGGGCGAAGGGAAAGGATCGCCCGCGCTCCGATATAATCTATAATAATATAGATAAGGATACGCTAGACTATAAACGACTATCCGGATCCTAATAGTAGCCTAATAGCCTATCGAGGTCTAATTCGGACTACGGACTATTCTAGAAGGCTAACGATAACTAGATTCGTTATTACTACTACTAAGAGATAGATTATAAACGACCGGAATATCTAGCTCTAAAGTAGAAGAGATCGGAAAACGATAGCCCTATACTATAGAACGCCTCGTTATAGCTAGAGAAGTTTTATATATAGAGGAGTAGAGATAATCCGCGGAGCTAGACTCTAAGATATTAAAGCCTTATAAGAAGCTAATTAGGCTCGATCTAGAGTTTACTAGGCTAGATAGATCTAGGAAAGTAAAGGGCTTACTCGATTATAGTACCTAAAGTAACTTTATTAGTAATATACTAGCTAAAGAGCTCGGTTTATATCTAGAGTATAAGTCTAGTACTCGATATAGGACTCTTAATAGTTAGAGCCTATCTATTAACGGCTACTATCGCGTAAAGTTTCTAGCGCTAGATATAAATAGTATAGCGAGAGGGTATATAGATAATTTTACTACGGATAGGATTTATAGTTTTAATATAGTCCTAGGTATATCCTAGTTATCCTAATAGAATCCTACTATTAATTTCTACTACTATATAGTAGTATAGAGAAAACAAAATAGCCGAAAATAGTATAAGTTAGCCCTCGTTACTACGATAACTATACTATAAGATATATTAGACCTCTCGACTATACTATATATAGGATCGCTAGTACTAAATAACCCCTTATTAATAAAGGTTATCCTAGAGCGGTATAAGAAGTACTCGAAGATCTTCTCTAATAAGGATATATTACTATTACCGGATTATAGGCTATATAAATTAAGTATCGACCTTATAGATAGTAAGTTACTCCCGTAGGGCCTATTATATAATCTCTTAGAAGTAGAGCTAGAGATTCTATAGAAGTACCTAGAAGAGTACTTCGAGAAGGGCTAGATTAGACCTTCGAAATTACCGGCCGGTATAGGTATCCTCTTCGCGAAGAAGAAAGATAGTAGTCTATACTTATATATTAACTATCGGACCTTAAACGCTATTACTATTAAGAATCGCTACCCTCTCCCGCTTATCTAGAAGTCCTTAGATAGGTTAGCGAGCTCGAACGTATATACTAAGCTCGATATACGTAATACCTACTATAGGCTCTATATTAAAGATAGTAACGAATAGAAAACGGCCTTTAGGACCCGTTATAGCCTCTTTAAGTATATAGTAGTCCTATTTAGGCTTATAAATACCCTAGGAACCTTCTAGGTATATATTAATAGTATCTTATCGGATCTAATTAACGTATTCTATATCGTATATCTCGATAATATACTAATCTTCTCTAAAAACGAAGAGGAATATAAGTAATATATCTTAGTAGTCCTTAAGCGTCTAGAACGATATAAGCTCTACTATAAACCGTCTAAATACGAGTTCTATACGGATTTAGTATCCTTCCTTAGATATAAGATTAGTCTATAAGAAATAGAGATAGAGCTAGAGCGGATTAATACTATATAAGATTAGCTAGTATCTAAATTAGTATACGATATCCGCGTATTTATTAGCTTTATAAACTACTACCGCCGCTTTATTAAGAGATTCTTCCGTATCGCGGCGCTACTAAACCGTTTAATAGAGAGGAGGCCTAATATAGCCTATAGTAGTTATAAGTAGTAGAAAGAAGAATCTCGGGAAATCTATATTCCGCCCGATATACTTAAGTCGTTCTAAGACCTAAAGGAGGCGTTCTACTCGGCGCCTATATTTAAGTACTTCGATCTAGAAAGGCCTATACGGATCGAAACTAATATATTAGAATATATAGTATTAGATATCCTATACTAATAGTACGAGTTTAAGGCTAAGATATAGTAGTTCCTAGTTATATACTTCTTAAGAAAGATAAATATAGCGGAGCGGAACTACGATATATACGATATTAAGCTACTAGCTATAGTCGAGACGTTTAAGTACTATCGATACTATCTCGAAGATACGAGATATTAGATAGAGCTAATATCGGACTATAATAACCTATAATAGTTTATAACTACTAAGTCCCTATTAAGGTACTAAGTAAAATAGATAGAATAGCTCTCCGTATTTAACTTTATAATTACGTATATCCTAGGTAAGCTTAATAGTATAGTAGATATAGCGAGTAGGAGGCTAGACTATATAGATATCGACTATTCTAGCTACTAGGTAGCCTAAGAAGACTCTAAACCGGTTCTAAAAGCCTTATAGGCCTAGTTAGGGCTAGGAGGCCTAATAACGGATAGAGGCATTACTACTAACGTTATAAAGATAGTAGTAAAGCCGGAGGGATCCTTTAAATACGTCTCGGTAGTATAGATAGAGATAGAAGATAAGACCGATATCCTCTAGAGAATTTAAGTAGCCTAGTAGGAAGATCTAATAGCCTAATAGATCTATAAAGCGATCGAGGATTAGTAGAAAGATCTTTAGCTAATAAGATAGGAGGATAGAAGTAGTATACTATAGCTTAATAAGCGTATCTATATACTAGTAGGTCTATATAGACTTAAGGTACTCCGAACCTACTACGATAACTCTCTTATAGGCTACTTTAGGTTTAAAAGAACTATAGAGCTAGTATAGAGAGTATACGACTAGCTAGATATCCGACGATATATTAAGGACTATACTAAGAGCTATAAAGCTTATAGTAGAGCGAAGCCTAGATACTATAAGCCGTACGGTAAACTCTATATAGAAGCTCCGCTAGAGGTACTCTAGGAGGATCTAACGCTAGACTTTATTATAGACCTCCTACTAAGTATATATCTAGGCTAGGTATATAACTTAATCCTTATAATAGTAGATAGGTTCTCTAAGATAGCCTATTATATCCTAGTAAGGAAGGATATCTTAGCTAAAGGCCTTATAAATATATTCCTAAATGTTAGAATATACAGTCCAGTTGGTAACCTGGCAACGGATGCCAAGGCAGACTGGATTACATGATAATGGTCATGTGACTAGTCCAAGCTGACACCTTTCAGGTTCAGCTCCAACCTGTAGATAACAACAACACACTTGCTGTTCCTACTTTGGCCCCTACTATTCCTTGTAGCTTCTGTTGCACTTTATGATCCATTTATACCTGTCGGCCCTCCTCAGCTCGACAGGTTATGAGCCCGGGTTTGCAACTACAAGGTAGAAGACTAAAGCAGTACAGGTTACTCCTAAACCTATAAGTCCAGTCCTAGAAGGAAGAGGCAAAACAGGAGAGGGAGACTCGAGGTAGACCCACACACATTACACAAAGAAGCTCTGTGTATATAAGCTGTGAAAGAACCTAGTGAGGCACACTTGCTTGAAGCGTGTTGGATCGCTTAGAGTGTAAAGGGAACAGATAAGCCTGGGTCTTGAGCACCATTGGATAAGCCTCAGATTCAGCACTCAGTACTGCCAATACCCTGACCTGTAGGTTGTGACAGTTAGGAAGGACTTGAGGAAGTCATTGGCCCTACAGAGCAGGAATCTGTACCAAGTTTTCAGTAACCTTCAAAACTGAGAGGCTTAGCAGAGCCAGGGATCTGCAACCAAGGAAGACAGCTATCCAGAAACTGTCATTTTCAGACTGAAGAAAGAGCTTGTTTCTGGAGTTTGTTTGGATTTGATTTACAGAAGAAATCATGGATCAAGAAGGAGGAATTGGCAAAAGAAGGGCTGCACCAATCTTGACAAGAGAGAATCATGAATTATGGTTCAAGATAATCAGGATGCACCTGATAAAGCTGAAGGTTGAATGGGTACTGGATGAAACAGTCCTTAGCACCCTAGCATCTACACCATCTGAGCATGTCTCAACAACATCATCAGAATCACTGGACTGGTCAATCAGAAGAGCAAGTTACAAGGTTCACAATGCAACAGCATTGTATGAAATGTTCATCTGCATTTCAGAAGATGACCAGGGTGAATGTCAAGAGCTTGAACATGCAAGGCATCTGTGGATGTGGGCAAAAGGAAAATATGAGAGGAAGCTTCAGGCAACAGGAAGAAGCTTGCTCCAACAGTACACCAATTTCAGCATGGAAGAAGGCCAAACAGTTGATGAAGCATGGCAAAGCCTGAGCAGCATAGCTAGGAAGGCAGTGTCAATCTCTCCACAGTTTAAGGAAATCAAGACTGAGGAGAGAAGGATTCAACAGCTTCTGGCAGCCCTTCCAGAATCATTCAGCACCATCAGGGATGGAATAGATCTGAGACAGGACCTAAGCCCACAAGATATTCTTGGTGTCCTGAGAGAAAAACAGGAACAGATGACAAGACAGGAGACAGCTATGTTTGCCAAGAAAAGAAATCAGGCAGGTGGGGATTCATTATGTTTCCTGTGTGAAGGAAAGCACTGGATCAGAGAATGCCCCAACCTGGACAAGGCAAAAGCAGCTGTCAAGCCAAAGCAGAGCTACAGGGTAGCAAAGAAACAATCCCCATCTAGAGCTAGGAGGGGATCTTCACCAGACAAAGAGCAACTCAAAGAAATGGTGAAGAAACTGAGCCTGAGAATACAATCCCTGGAAAAGAGGACCAGGAAACCATCTTCCAAAAAGGCCTATGCAGCACAAGATGCAGAGGCACCCTCTGAACCATCTTCTCCCTCTGAGGAGGAAGATGTGGATGAGGTAGCTCATTCAACTGTTGAAGCAAAAGGCAAGTACAGGCCATCTGAATGGCTGCTTGACTCTTGTGCTTCTGCCCATATGACTGACCAGGAATCACTCTTCAGAGACATGAAACCTCTTGAAAGGAAGAAGTGGATCAAGGTTGGAGGTGGCTATCTGATAGCTACACATGTTGGGAGTGCAGTTATGGGTGGGAGGAGAGGAAAACAGATTGTATTGAAAGGTGTTCTCTTTGTACCTGGGCTTGGAGTCAATCTCGTCTCTTGGAACCAATTCAGCAAGCAGTTTGGTGTTCAACCACCAAAATTCACACTTCATTCACCTGATGGGAAGCCAGTTGTCCAGACAAGGCTTTCAGGAGGAGTACCATTCATTGAAGAAATCAGCCAAGACCTGGATGAATTTGCATACCAGTGCATTTCCCAGGATTTAATGAAAAATGACACCTGTGCCTTTGCAGCCCAGACTGATCAGGATCAGTGGGAGCTGTGGCACAGAAGAGTTGGACACTTTGGAGAAGGACTTCTAAGAGACCTTCACAAAGTTACTGACCTGAAGGAAAAAATTCCTGTCCCTGCAAGACACCAGCCCTGCAGAGTATGTTCTTTGGCCAAAATGAAGAAACACAGAGGAAAGGAAACAGAGAGAAAGCCAGCCAGACTTTCCCTTGTTTCAGTTGATATCTGTGGACCTTTGCCTGTCTCAAGGCTAGGTTTCAAATGGTGGCTTGAGATTGTTGACAACTTCTCAAGAAAGAAGTGGGTGTTCCCATTAAAGACAAGAGAAGATGCAGCAGATACACTGCAGGAATGGAAAAGAAAAGCTGAACTACAATCAGGGAATCCGCTTCAGGCAGTAAGAAGTGATGGGGCAAGAGAATTGCTTGCATTACTCAAGCAGTGGGAGAAGGAATCTGGAATCTCCTACCACACAACTGAAGCATACAACTCAATCCAAAATGGAGTTGTGGAAAGGTCAATCCAGACATCTGAGGAACATGTTAGGGCAATGCTTGAGGAATCAAACATGCCAGTTGAATTCTGGCCAGAAGCATTGGATGCCTGCACTGTTATGAGAAATGCCCTTCCAAATGGGCCAGATGTAGATGGACTCAAGGTTTCACCTGATGAAGCCTTTACTGGAAAGAAACCTTCTGCATCACACTTCAAGGTTTGGGGATGCAGAGCAGTTGTGTACATGGATGCCAAATCTCAGCCAGTTGGGAGGAGGTCAGACAAACTAATGAACAGAGGAAAGGATGCTGTGTTCATTGGATATGTACCTGACACATCCAAGATGTGGCTGTTCTGGGAGCCTGACATGAAGGCTGTGAGAGCACACAACAATGCTGTCTGGTTTGAGGATGAGAAAGGAGGGGATATGACTTTGAATGTTCCCAGACTCAACCAGCCAAGCCATGCTCCAGCTAGAAACCCAGTTGGCAGACCAGCAAGAAAGGAGAAACTGGACCTGAAACCACTACAAGTTCAGCTACCTCCACCACCAAAGGACAAGGACCAATATCAGGTGATGGATGATCCAGAAGAAGAAAAAGAAAAACATGAACAGCAGGCTCCAAATCCTCAACCAGCCAAGCCATGCTCCAGCTAGAACCCAGTCAGCCAGCAAGAAAGAGAAACCTGAAACCACTACAAGTTCACTACACCACCAAAGGACAAGGACCAATCAGGTGATGGATGATCCAGAAGAAGAAAAAGAAAAACATGAACAGCAGCTCCAAATCAGAGCCAAGAGGAACCCAGCAAGACAACCAGAATGTCCATGCTCAGGAGGGGAATTCAAAGAGAAGAGATCAATCTCTGATGAAGGGTCAAGAGAAGAAAGAGTTCACAGTATGATTACAAGATCAACTGTACAGAAGAGACAAGAGAATCAGAGGATGATGATTTCCCTGAGGCCAAACATCACAGAGCCTTCATCTGCCTGATGAAAGATCTAGATCCAAGCATGGATTGGGCAGATGAACTTCTGGAGTGTGTTTGTGAGGTTGCATTCCCTGCTTTTGCACCAGGGATTGCACAAAGACAGGAGGTTCCAATTCCAAGAACCTACCAAGAGGCAATACAAGATCCAAAATGGGGTCACATGTGGGAAGAGGCAATCCAGAAAGAGCTGATTGCACTTGGAAGCAACCATACCTGGGATCAGGTAGTTCCACCAAAAGGAGCAAACCTGGTTACCTCAAAATGGGTGTTTGATGTGAAGAGACTAATCAGTGGAGCAATTGACAAGTTCAAAGCAAGACTGGTTGCAAGGGGTTTTTCCCAGAAATTTGGGGTAGATTTTCAGGAGACATTTGCACCAACAGTAAGGCATGACACACTCAGGGTGTTTATGGCTGCTGTATGTGAGAAAGACCTGGAATTGCACCAAGTGGATGTGAACAATGCATTCACTGAAAGTACCCTACAGGAAGATATCTTCATGATTCCCCACAGGAGTGGAAATCCCACAAGGTATGGCTCTGAAAATCCTGAGGAGCTTGTATGGCCTGAAACAAGCAGCAAGAGACTGGAACAAGCTATGTGTCTCAAAGCTGGAGAAAATGGGGTTTTACCAATCAGAGGTAGACCCATGCTTGCTCATTCACAAGGGCAGGAACCTGATGGTTTTAACCCATGTGGATGACATTCCCATTGCAGCACCAAAACTGGAAGATGTTCTTTGGTTCAAGAAAGAACTGGGCAAGGTGTTCAAAATCAAAGACCTGGGTGAACCAACCAAAATTCTGGGATGAAGCTCACCAGAGACAGAAGAATGGTACTCTGAAGCTTGACCAAAAGAACATTATATCCAGGAAACCTT
>JABCIY010000059.1:0-60950 GCA_014298035.1 Pseudocercospora fuligena | reverse complement strand
CATAACGGCTGCGTTGTTGATAGTTGTGATCGAGTCTGGATGCCTGGTACCGTAGACGATCTTCCATAGTTTCAGGGCATGTCGCACATAGGCAAGTGCTCCTCTGGTATTGCCAGTGGCATGCTCGAACAAGCTCAAGTTGAGATATGCAAGAATCGTCTCGGCGTCGTCAATACCCAGTGTTCGCTCCGACACAATGACGGCCTTTTTGGCGAGCTCGACGGCAGCTGATTTCTCGTCTAGGCTGTAATAGAGGGTTGAAAGCGCGTAATATACTCTGGCCACTTCGGGATGCAGAATGCCGTAGATCTGCTCGTGTAAACTTAAGCTTTCCAGAAGTAACTCCTGGCCGAGCTCTTTCTGATCCTGCTGGATGCTCATCCTGCCTGCGTCGAGTGCCTCTTCGGCAAGTATGCTCTTTGGCGAAGCCTCCTTCACCAGAGGGACTATGTTGAGGATGTCATCCGCACGGAAGGTCAACGGGGCACCGACTGGAGAAGATGCCTGTCGATTCGGCGAGTTCTCAGCCTGCTTGTTCTTCTTTTTGTTCTTCTTGCTGCCCGTGGAGTGAGTGCCGTTCGCCTGAGATTCGGCAAGGGAATCAAAGGACTTCTTCTCCGCCAAGTGCGTGGATGCGGCAACTCCTTCTTTGGTGAAGACATAGTCTTTCGCTTCGAGCTGCAAACCGAGCTTCTTCGACACCTCGCGAAGTGCCTGCAGTTCCCGGCCATGCGGCACGAGCTCATCTTGCAACTCGTATCTGTAGCGCGACAGGATCTGGCGACGAATGCTTGCGCTGAGACCTTCGGGAGTTTCTTTCTCGTAGTCAAACGAGACTTCCTGGTACAGCGCCTTGAGGTCTTCGTCGACATCTGGTTGCGGTTTGGCATTGAGTTGCGTGCCGAGAAGGCAGTTCAGCAGGTGAGCGACCGCGCTCTGCATGAAGCAAGGTGGAAGCACCCGCAGGTAGCCATTGCTGATGTGTTTGAAGGCTCTGCTGACCATCTCTTGGTGGCACAGCTGCGTCAGGGCTTGCAGTCGCTTGTCCGACTTCTCGGAAGCAAGTCTCGCCACGTCGCCAATGTAGCGGACGTTGACACCACATCTATGCATCTCGCGGACCAAGCTATGCCCGTCCATGGGAAAGCCGACATCACCCTCTTGCAAATCGCGGACAAGTCGTGGAATAACATCAGCGGTGAGATACTCGCCAACAGCGCGGACCTGAATTTCATCCTGAGCCCACTCCTCCTTTTCCTCGTCTGTCTGCGGCAGCTGGCCACTGAACACGTCGGGATTGAGAGAGAACGAGAAACCAGACATGTCGACGGCTTCCTGCTGCTGTTGTGGCTTTGAACTGTCTTCTTGGGCAACGAGTTCACCGTTAGCCTCAGGCTCCTCGGTCTTGCCAGATTCTTGTGTCTTGTCTTCCGAAGCACCTGCAGCGGCTTGCTCGCGCTCGCTTCGCTTCTGCTCCAATTGGTTGCTGATGTATTCTCGCATTTTCATGATCCTGAAAGAATCCACCAGTTCCGGTCGCAGAACAGTCATGCGATGGGGATAACGACTTTCCTCAGTCTGGTCCTCACCACGGTGCTTCTCCAGCCAGGCAATGTCGAGAGGCGTGATTCGGTAGAGATCGAGTACGTATTTCCTGCCATCGGTACCCATAAGACCTTTGGTCTCGACACTGGCCTCAAGCTCATGCTTTTTACCTTCCTTGTCCCACACAGCGTGCTTCTTGACGCGCATTGCCTTGCTGAGCTCGCTGAATGGTTGCGCGAATTCTTCGTGGGTCGCGATAACGTCCTTGCCCTCGACGCCACCATAGTCGATCTGGTGCTCGCCGGGCTCGCGCTGCTTGAAAATGCCCGGTACGATGCTCTGCCCAACAACACGCTTGCCCATGTAGTCCACTACCACTGTACCGGGCGTGAACAGGCCATTGATGTCCAGCTGATTCACCGCCTTGACTCCCTGCACATCCTTGCCAGTTGCAATCCTCGCCGCCTCGTCACCTCCGTCACTTGCGAAGGTGCCAACGCCATCTGCACCGAACGAGTAAAATACGTTGTTGTACACGAAGATCTGGGCATCTTTGGCCTCTGTAGGGTTCAACGGTTGGACTTCGCCTCGAGCCACTAAGCATGCACCGCGGACGGCCGCCTCATTGTACTCTGCGAATAGCTTGCTGGTGAGTCTCTCGCGGAATACGCGATCCTGGACAGTCTCCTTTGGCAGTTCACGAGTGGATTGAAATTCCTCATTCCAGTCGCGTAGTGTGTCAGCGTTCTCAGCACCAGACAAAAGGAACGCCTCTTGGGTACGTGTGAGATCGGACTGGTGCTGATGGATGGAGGAAGGAGCCACAAGCCATGGAGCAGCTGGAATGCTATTGGACAAGGCGTAGCTTGCGAGCGGATCTCGTTGACCATTGTATTCCTGCAGTTGCTTGAAGGATTCCTCAAATGATGGAGAGATCTGGGAGAGTAGATTGATCAGAGAATGTGCAGAGGCGCTCTTCGGTTGGCTACGAGGCGCAGGATCGAACTTGTGGTTTGTTGATCTGTTGACGTAGAAGCCAGAGACGTGTGAGGTGATGTAGAATTGCTCGCCCTCGTTGGTGACCACTTGAAGATAGATGAGGTGACCACGCATGCGAAGATGGTATGGCGGAGGGTTCCAAGAGGACAGTGCAATGCTTTTGATGGTTTTCGGTGCTGGATCGCGAGTTCGTGCAAGAAGTGTTGCTATCGGCGCTGGCGCATCGAGATCGTAGTCGGCAACGGGGCTTGGATCTCTATCGTTGCTAGCTGCTGGGATCTCCACGCTGTCACACAGACTCACACCTGCGTCGACGCCCGCAACGAGGTCTGGTCGGTCGCCAGCAGCACCGATCAATTCCCGGACACGAACAACGTGCATGCGCGCCTGTGCCTCGGTATATGGATCTTCTACCAGCTGGCAGGTCGGATCTTCAACGATGCCAGCAACCTCGGACAGCTCGACGAAATCATTGATGCGCTTTCCCTGGTGCTCGAGATGGAAGCATGAGTACTGGAAGGTGTGCGGTGTCTCGACGATAGATTGCCGGATATCCTGCACCTGTTCCTGGCTCGATACCATGATCTGTGTTTGACCCGGCGCATGCGGCAGCTTGATGGTCAGCTGGAAGACATTGTCCGCCACCGCACCTGAGCCATCCTCATCTTCTCCGTCGTGTTCCTTCGATGCATTGTCAGAAGTGCCGTTGGTCAGAGCGCCATTAGCATTGGACTGAGCATTGGCGTCAGTGGTCGCGTGAGCGCTGTTTGTGTCTGCTTTCGTGGATGTTTGCGTCGAATCGGAGGCTTTGCGTGGAGATTTCGTCAGTTTGTTGATCCAACTTCGAGATACGCGCTTCTTCCATTGCTGATCCGAATTGGATGATGTCTGGATGCATACATACCATTCGTCAAAGGATCGCTGGCGGCCATGCTCTCTCTGCTGCTCTAGCAAATCGATGGGTAATGTGGTCGAAGGGAGCGCACCGAATCCGAAAGACGAAGAAATTAACGTTACAGAACAACCGCAGCCAACACTATTGTACACATTGATGGATTGGAAGAACTGGAAGCAACGGTATCATCATCATAGAGAAGGGAGTTGCAGCTCCCAAACTTTTCTCAAGCTCGGCTTGCACTGCGCTAGTATGTCGGGTGTTCACGGCTGGAACTGCCCGCTGCACTCACTACCGCTCCCCGAACATTACCTTGTTCATCTTGGTCTCGTTCATCAATCGTTCGTCGAAATGGTCATTCATATCGTGGGTATCTTGGGTACAAAATCATTATCAACATCATAGACACGCCCTTTCAGCCTTCGTGCTCCACACCAGTCTTCTCAATTCGATCAACTCTAGAGTTCATTACTCTCTCAAAACCAACGCGAATGTACCTGCCCATCGTCGACCAAAAGTGTCGGCCAGCTTCGTGTTCGCGTATTCTTCCCATTAGTTCTGCAACCTCTTCTCTGACATCCTGCCTAGGGTGGAAGAGGCCCATGCCGATGTATAGTAGACCCGAATTCTGTCCACTCCCGGATGTAGTCGCCTTATTCTCCCACACTCCAATGGCAACTACTGATAGGAGCTGGCTGATCTCTTGCTCTGTATGCACAGCAGCACATATCGCAAGATAAATGTTGGCACTTTGCTCATGACCTAGACGCAGTTTGGCCAGCTTGTCATGCAAATGTTGAAGGTCTAAGTGCTTGATCGGTCGATGCACGTAATGTGCAGCCAGATCCTGAACGAAGTTGTAGTAGCTGCGAGTATTTCGCCATCCCTCAATCCGTGTTGAGTTTGCTGCTAGCTCATTATTCTTGCTCTGTGGTGTGGGCCACACGTATCCGTGACCAGTGACCTCTGTAGGAAGCTGCTCGCCTCGCTGCTCACCGGGACTGATGGGTGACATCTCAGATGCCGGATAGTTGGTCTTGGGACTGTCGGGATTGTGGATGTGCAGCGCACTTGCCCCATACACAGTCTCCTCGAAGCTGGACGCCAGCCGGGTGAATTTGACAACCCACTTGCGGAACTTGCTGCGAATGGCATTCTCGCCGTGACGCTCATTGATCGCTGACAGCACACTCTGCATGAACGCGCCATCCCCTGTTGCATCGCCTGCCATGCTTCCAGTTGGGACGGCATTACCCCCCAGACCTGCCGACAGGCTTGCACCAGCGGAGACTAGAGATGCAATGCCACCTCCACCACTCGCTGCGATAGTGCCTGGTTGATGGGTATTCTGATGGAAGAATGCAACACCTTCGGTCAAAGGGGCTTGTTCGATGCGGTTGAAATTGTCATTCGTCCTGTGCTGAGATTGCACATGAGATCCCACCACTCAGTCTTCAAGGCGAATGCAGGATTGGTCACGCCTGCAATGAAGCCTGGCACTTTCAACAAGTCGTCAATCTTGGTCAGGTCCGTATATGGGAAGGCATGCCGGGTGAAGCCTCGCAGTAGGCCGCCAGATGCAAGCGCACAAGCGCCAAGAACTGCTTCTGCCACTTCAGAGCTAGGCAGTCCGTGGCCTAGGAATATGACACGCTTTTGTGTCAAGAGCGCGTTCAAAAGGACGATGATAGGATGAGTAGAGGTGCCAGAGGTTGTGAGGTGCGGATGAGTTGGCGTAAACGGCACCGCTTGTGTCGAATGAGGAGTGCTGAAGGTGGTGATCAACTTGATCAAGCTGAAGTCTCCGACTGTCTCCGGGCTGACTGCCGTTGGTATTTTGACTGGCACAGGGATATTGGCATAATGCACGATGCTCTCAAATTCATGCGTGTCACGAGGTAAACCATAACGCGTCTTAGACTGCAATTGAGCAGCGCTGGTAGCTTGCTCAAGAGGCGGCAGAGCACCTTCTTTGACCATGTTTTCGGCCATCCTCTGAGCAATGATTGCCTCGAACTTTTCTAAGAAGAGGTCCTTTGCATCAGTAGCCTGCAATATGTATTTTTCCAGGAAGTTCAGCTTCGGCAGCAGAGACAGATCCATGCTGTTCACGGCGTCATAGAGACTTGCCAGAGTCTCGATCTGCGGGTTTGCGAAATACTGTTCCAACGCAAGAAGCAACAGAGGTTTGTAAATGTGCAAGAAGGAGTGTCTTGTGCAGATTGCCATAGCCTTCACGACCGCACCACGTTTGACCGAAGTGTCATGCTTCGTGTTGACCAGATTTAGAACGTAGACCAGAGGAGGACCATCAAGGGCCACGTCGTCGGATTCATCATCGTCGTCGTCTTCCTCGCCAGATTCGAGTTCGTCCTCGTCGAGCTCCGCCCCGCTCGCGGCATCTTCCTCTTCCTCCCCATCCTCCACGAGACCCTTCCGCCTACGTCTTCGACGTCTACGCCTTGCGTCTTGTTCCTCATCATCTAGTCCTGCGTCCTTGTGCAAGAAGAAGATGGTCCAATCCTGAGCCCTCGAATGCGCCTGGTCGGGCAGCATAAGTTCTGCCAGCATGTGCTCGTCTCCACCCACGGGGCCAGGATACTGATGCTCCATAATACTTCCCCGGTCAATGTCAAACGAGGCGACGAGGATATATTCGACATGTTTTTCGCTGCTATCAGGGGGGTATTGCGACTTGACCGGTTTCGCCTTGCGTCGAGGCGGCTGCTTGTACAGAGGGCGGACATGTGGCGGCTGTGAATTTGTGGCAGAGAGCGAGGAGTGATAGCTGTTGCCGCTGG
Source organism: Pseudocercospora fuligena (assembly GCA_014298035.1). Classification (NCBI taxonomy): domain Eukaryota; kingdom Fungi; phylum Ascomycota; class Dothideomycetes; order Mycosphaerellales; family Mycosphaerellaceae; genus Pseudocercospora; species Pseudocercospora fuligena. The sequence goes on along the minus strand of JABCIY010000059.1, from coordinate 54,710 downwards.
ACTGGTGAGAGGTGTTGGAGTGTGTGTGCCGGTGGTTGACTTGCAAGTTGTTGCTCGGGTCTGAGGTTGTGTGCGAAGGGAAGGAATTCAGAGAAGGATGGCGTCGCGAGGCTGAGGAGCTTGTCGAATTGGTATTCGGCCTGATGGGCAGGACGGTCGCCATTGCGGTAGTTCTATGCGTCCTTCTCTGCTGCTAGACACGCTTCAGCACTCCAGCAGCACAGCACAGCACAGCACAGCACAGCAGCGTGAGAATGAACGCAGTGCAGGGCCGAGATGGCCTGTTCTTGTGGATGCCCGATTCCCCACCGTGCCCCGTTCCTGAATCGAGCCATGCAGGGTCCGAAAGCTTATCTCTTGTCACCACGTCAACGTCAGACTGTTGATGCCAGGGTTCTCCGCGTGGAAAGCTCGATCGCGTCAACTGCACAGCTCGATGGTCGATACTTGTATGCGCGAAGCATACTCCGTAGCATAGCATCAATTGCTTCAGACGATCAAGTTTAGCACAATATGGTAAGGAACATCGAGGATCACTGTTGTCGTCGCTCACAGACTCCTTCAGGCCTCGCAAAACCCGAATCGTCTGTCTGCACAGCTGTCGCCCTTCGAAGGCAGACAATCTCCCTTCCGACGACAGAACAGCCAGTCGCCCGCAACAGCAACGACCATTCGTGGTGGCGGCGGCGGCGGCGGCGGCGGAACCCGACAACTTCGCCCACCAAGAACTCGTTCCCGCCATCGCTCTCCCCGACCAAGGCAGGCTCATCGCTGTCCCCTGAGAAGACCAGTCCGTTTGTGCGACGACCGAGCCAGATCAGCAATGCTTCCGAACGCCCAGCGAGTCCCTTCGCAAGACCGACAAGCAGCTTGAGCGTATTTTCTTCACCTTCACGTCAACCCAGCGCCGCAGGTCAGCGCGACTCGACTCCCGATGCGATCGTCAGTCCTGCCTCACCGGTGCGAAAGGCAAGCGTGACACCCGCTCCGGAGGGGACGACTATGCCCGTACTCACTCCATCGTCTCCCGCCGTCTTCGATGGCGCCAGCTCTCCTGTTCCATACGACGGCGCCAAGCCTTCAGTGGAAGACAATCCTGAAGATTCAGACTATTACGTGCCTCCGAGCCAGGCCAACCTACGGCCCACAGCGAAGCGAAACATCACCTCTTCGACAGCGGCAACTATAAGACCTCCGGTGTTCAGCAACACGCAGCCTAAGATTGCAGCGCCAAAGCTGAATGCCGTGGGAGGAGGGGCATATAATCACATACCTCAGCCTTTGCTGCACAGCATGAGAGAATCATTCGAGGTGTTGGACAGCAACAACACTGGCACAGTAAATTCTGCCGCTGTGTCAGAGATGTTGTCACAGCTCGGTCTGGACAACAATACTAAGGCGTTGAAGGACTTCTTTCCACCTAACGGACCAGCCCAGCTCAATTTGGCACGATACCTAGAAGTGCTCTCTGGCCCGCTCTCAGATTTATCGCAACCCGAAGAGCTCAGGGCAGCTTTTGAAGCTTTCGATGTAGATGACAGTGGCCAGATCGATGTTGCTGTGCTTCGCGATGCTTTACTGCACACAGCTCCCCAGCCTGGAGAGGACAATATCCGGCTTAGTGAGAGGGAGGTGGACAACATTCTTGGCGAGTTCACTGGTCGAAGAGCTTTTGGTACCAAGGGTCTCAGCTCTGGCAAGATGAAGGGCGAAGTCTTCAGATATCGTGACTTCATGGCGGGTGTGAGCGGCACGACCCACGGAACAGGGGAGACCGTGACATAGAGTAAATATCGCGTAGGGTCACCGACCGTATCCTCGATATTTTGATGATTAAATCTGTGTACTAATTCGCCCCTATTATCGCCAAGGAGCTGGCTGGAAAGGCCTCCGAGCTGGATCGAGATGTCCGATGTGATCTACGAGTGCTGGTAGGACTTCTTCGAGAGGCAAGCTGCATCTGACGCCCTCGGCCCGTTACCATCTGCTGCCACGTCGACAAAGAATTGCTCCTCGCCTCTGAGTCCCCGATATTCACAGCAGCAATTGCTTTGCCCTGCTCTTTCGCCCTCTTGACTAATCTCCAGGCTGAGTATGTTGCCAAAGAAGAGCCGAGAATGAGCATACTGCTCGAATCATCGATAGCAGATTCCACCGCCACTTTGACAGGATTGGAAATTGATTCACCAAACATGATCACAGCAGGTTTGAGAACTCCCGCATCGCTTCCGGCAGCCCAAGCACCGTCATGATCTGTAATGACCTGCTTGCCTGCTTTGGCCAAAGCTGGATCTTTCAGACACTTCGGGCAAGGTGGATATCTAAAGCTGCTGTATTCCACACCAGGAACATCCACGTCACCATCTGGGTTCGTCTTGAGACCGAGACGCCGCCTCTCGGACGGATCTTCAGTGGTCAGAGCACCGCTTTCTCGCATTTCTGCGAGAAATGATGCCCATTGCGGATTCATACGAGACAGATCTTCTTGGAAGCGATCCCGATCATACTCGGTCCGACATGTTAAACAGACGGTACTCCGAAGATATCCGTGCAGTTCGAGGCTGGACAGGTTAGGGTGTGCCTTTCGGTGAAAGGAATCGACGTTTTGTGTTATTACTTTTCCAACGTAGCCGATGCTGCCTAGCTTTCCAACTGCGTAGTGCGCAGCATTGGGTCTGCTCCGATGTAAAGTCGTCCAGCCTAGAAATGAACGTGCCCAGTACCGCTTTCGAGCCTCGTGGCTGGCTGTGAATTCATGGAAGTAGATTGGCCTAAGCGTTCCATGAGCTCTGACCTTGGTGTGTTTCATATGCAGGATGCCGCATGCCTCACTCACCTGTAGGTCTTGTTCAACCTGTATGTTCCTTGGATGCCTCGATAGTCTGCTAGTCCAGAAGCGACTGAAATTCCAGCTCCAGAAAGTATCAATGTCTTGCCACCGGCGTTTCTGTTCACGTTGCGTGAGAGGAAATTCTGGAGCGCTTCCACCGCGCCATCAACTGAGGAAGCAGCCGCAGGGAATATTGTAGGACTGGGCAGAGGCGCCGTGTAAGGTATACGCATCAGCGGCATGCCTTACGGCGACGCATGCCCATCAAATTGGAGGCTTTCTGCGCACAGCAGAAAGCCCAGTGTCGAAGAGTGCGGATGTCGTCACGATCTCTGCCGGGTCTATTTTGAGCTCCTCGCCGTCCCGAAGGAGATCTATGCCGATCTGCTGGTTCCTGGTTCCTGAACACTCCAAGCGAGGACGCCCAGCTTGAGCGTTAACACTGGATGTGGAATCTTGCATGTTGATCATATCGGTATCTGTGCGTCTGTATAGCGATTGCCGACGCACAGTCGCCTCAATCACACCATGTGTGAAGCAGGGAACTTGGGAAACGCATGAATTGAACCCAGGCAGTGATCAAGCGAGATGGCCTTGGAATGAGCTCCGATTCGTGTCATGCCGCGGGCCGTTCCTCAGATGCAATCTGCTTTGGTGCAAATGGCGAAACTCAGATAGAAGAGACCAACCTCTGCCCACTCCCCTTCCACGTTGCTCGCTGAACAGGGCATGCTGTCGCCTTTCCTGGCACGCGAGCACGGCGAGGCGAAGCTGAATGCAAGCCGCATGAATTTGAGTTAATGGCATATGGACAGGTATTCTGTCGCATAAGGCTTAGTACCGGTCCTCGAGCAGGATGGCCAGCAGATCGGGGCAGAGCGCGAAGCAAGCAGTGAGAGGTTTCACACCGACTCCCACTCTGTGCCGTGAGTCCGTGATGCTCGCTGCAGCTTCTTCGAATGCGCAGTGCCACCATTTGAGTGTTTCGCGATTGGACCAGGTCTCGGAGACGCAAATTTCGTTCATTGTTGCTCAAGGACTGGGTGTCATTTAAAGGTACTCGACATGGCTAGCTATCTCGGGCAGCAGGTAGGCGCAAAGGTTCTCCGCGATATTATATTGTCGCCATCTATTGACCCTTTTCAATCACGCCAGCGGTAACTCCGTTCCGAAGTAGCCCTTATACATGTGGTCGATGGCTTCCAGCACACACTTCAGGGCTAAGGATGCATCCAGCACTCGTCTTGATGTGTATGCAATGATGATGGGGGAAATATCAGGGAACTTACCACCCAGCTTGTTGATCTCCACATCTGGCGACAGATATAAACGCCGATGTAAAGCCACGGCAAAGAATACAATTTTCGCAACTGTCACTTCGGAATCACGACCGAAGTCCCATCAGATCCATGCAATTGCAGGTATGTAAAGACCACCTCAGCTCCTACCGAACAAGCATCGCTCCACCACAAGAAACATACATATGTACTTAACGGAAGCATTCTTGAGCTTGTTCTGGTTGGAAGGCTTGGCCTATCACTGCTGCGATGGAAGGAACTAACTGTCAATTAGCAGGCGATGCAAGAGCACTTCATGCACGGAGCAACGATGCAAAGCCAATGCAGCAAGAACGTCTGCAGTCACCATCCACAGTTTTGCCACGTTCTTCGGCTCCAACCAGACATCGTCCAGCATCCCTCAGCCTGAGAAATACAAATGGCTGTACAGCAATTTCGACCCCAGAATTGAAGCAGCGAATATGTGACACTCGCATAAACGGCATCGCTGCGATCATACAGGTACCAACAGACAACCGAGAACCGACACCGCCGACACCGACAACACCTCCTGCCGTTTTTGCCATGGGAAACGCTCATTCCAGTCACCCAACGGATCAGGGCGCCGACGACAAGTCGATGCGCAGCGTTGTTCATGTCCGGCGCAGCTCGAAGCCAATATCTAGGAAAAGCTCGTTCAATGTCTTCAAGCGAATTGACAGCCGCAGCCCACTGCCTCGGGATGTCACTGCCAGCGTCATGTCGATACTGCATCGGGACGGGCCCAGCAAAGACGACGGTGTTCCTGACAGTGACGGTCTTGTCAGTGTCCCAACAGATCCTTTCTTTGATCAGCCTGAGGACTGTGACGGGCAGTATCCGCGCAGTCCTAAGGTGCACTCAGCATCAACCATCACCATGACAGAGTCTCGAGCGCGCCTGCCACTCAGTGCATCGACTACCATACGCGACTTCAGGTCGACTGAGACTAGCGAGGACGACCCGCTTGCCAGTACTCCTCAAATCAATGAGCCTGATGCAACTCGAGATGACGTCGATATCTTGTCCACCATCTCGCCGACAATACCAGCGCCTTCTCCCCTTCCAGAAGACAGTCCTCATAAGTACGGACTGAGAGACGAGATCGACACACCCGAGGTGCCCGATGTGCCGGAGAATATTGAGCTGCCGAAAGCCAGACGGAAAAGTAGTGGACCTGAACTTTTCAACGTATGTCATTGTCGTGGTGACGAACAATGATCTTACCCGAATACTGACGCGCTGCTTAGGAGGCCAAGAATCTGCAGTCTGCTTCGTCCTTTTTAAACGGCTTGAGTACAGCGCGGCGACGAGCTGAATCGGCCGCCGCCATGCATAACGCAGAGTCAACAGATGGCTCCTGGGAAAGAGTGACTGGGTCTAGCAACGGGATATCGAGACCTCCCTCTACTCGACCACCGTCACGACCCTCCACGGCGCACCAGGACTCCGAAGGACGACGTAAGGGGCATAACTTCAAGTCCTCCGGCTTCGCCTACACACGTCCTCTCACGCTGAACCAAATCAAATGTTATCGTGGTCACGATCGACTCTTGCTTAGTAGGAACAAGCATGCGCCAGTTGAGTGTGCCGTATGCCATATGGATGACGATACCGAACACTTCAGCTGTAGTTGGTGTGCGCTTCGGATGTGCAAGTTTTGCAGGAAGGATTTCGCAGAGCGCGGCATGACGGCGCTGCGTGAACGGATCAAGCTTGCAGAGCTTGGTGGAAGAAGAGTAGATTCGGCACACAGCAGTGCCAGCAGTGAGAGTTTGGAGGAATTGGCCAAGCTCACGTCGGCATACACTTGATCGGTCCGCCGCAGGGTGTCCGATTGATGACGATGACGATGATGTGCACTATGAAATAATGGCAGCTTCTAACAGCGTGCTGCATGGCGTCGCGAATGTACAAGATTTTGGATGATTAGCATTGTGTACAGAATATACCCCTTGCAAATAGCAGAGCGTCATTCGAACTTCAATATCAACATGAAATGATGAGATCCATTTCTGCCATTGGCAATGTTTTGGTAGGCAACAAGATGTTGCTGAAGGTAGGGTACCTGAACGGATTGCGCGTACGGGGTAGTTCTACCGAAAGCGAGAGCCTGGGGCCGAATACGAGTATACGCGAATGATACGTGAGAATGCCATCGCATATATCAACATGCTGTGCCATTCAGCACCGTCGGCTTCTGCATTCCTATATATCAGTAATCCAGGGCCGGCGATGTCGACTTGCTGATCTATGCTTTGGCGATTGAGCACCAAGTCCAATGCCAGTGAATGCCGTACCGATTATCACACCTTCACGAACTGGAAGCGTCGGAGCATCATTCCTGAGGAAGACTACGCTCAAGGTCGCAAAGCGGCATGGATCCCTCCACCCCAAGCTCACCGACGAGTCCAACGATAGGCAGAAGGAGAGGAACTTCCGTCTCCAGCGTCGCGCAGAGCGTCGTGTCTGCGACGGAGCGTGTCTTAGAGAGCGACCTTCCAAGAGGCTTCGTCGCGGCGACAGCGCAAGCAACAAGCAGTATTCCAACTATTGGCGAGATCAGAAGAGGGAGCATAAGACAACAGGGTGCTGTACACAGCGAAGGGAGACCACGAAGCTCTATTCGAAAGCCTGCTCGTGAGACCCGGAGTCCGAGAAGCGATGCTGAGGCTGCGGGGGCAAAACACGATGGAGGCCTTGTGCCATTTCCGCCTCTGGAGGAGGAGCGTACACGCATTAGCACACAGTCCTTTGAGCGAGTCCACTCTGATCCGCTCTTCAAGAATGAGGCGGAAGAGACCATAGAGCGACTCTCGACTCATCAGAGCGTACTGGATCAGACTGATGCCATTCAAAACACCGGCTCAGTGCAAAGAGTCTACACATCAGGATACGTTCCGCCGCCGAAGCTGCCATGGACTGCGACCACTTTGAATGCCTTCAGAGCATTCTTCAAGTGGTTCCGGACGCCGTTCGGATTTCTAGTAACGATCTACGGACTCAACGTAGTTGCATGGGGCGGTATGCTGTTTCTTCTTTTGTGCAATGCAAGTCCAGCTATGTGCCATGTTAAAAGAAATGGCGTTTGGATTCACGACTGTAACGACATTGATAGCCCGCGCCGCATCTGGATTGAGATCGACTCGCAGATTCTTAATGCGCTTTTCTGCGTGACGGGATTTGGTTTGGCTCCGTGGCGATTTCGCGACCTATACTATTTAATGAGATACCGATTTACCTCCGAGCGCAAGCATGGCTTGGACAAGAAGCTGTTCTGGATTCGTAAACTTGCTGGTCATCACCGAAATTGGTTCAGATTGCCTGGATCGGATACCATAGACCAAATCACGGCCAATGTCTACTTGAGATCCGTCTCAAAGGAATGCAAGGTCGACACTGAAGCGATGTCAGATATCAGGATACCCATACCAGCAGCCAGAGCGCCCGACGAACCTCTCTCGGGAGTGCGTGCACCACCAACAAAAATGTGGAAATTGGACTGGTTCGTCTGGTGTCAGGTATGGAACACATTCTTCCAGATATGTTTATGTGGCTTCATGTGGGGAATGAACAGATATGAGAGACCAAGTTGGTCGACTGGCCTGTTTGTTGCCCTTGCTTGCGGAATTGCTGGCGCGGGTGGCTTCATGTCTTTCAGAGAGGGCCGCTTGGCCAAAAGAGTTGAGGGCACGGTACCGTCAATGGCTGCACAAGATGCCGTCGGGGTCGATCAGAACGCTGGGAAGGCCGCGTCTGTTCTACAGCACGCGAGGACAGAAGAGGACAGTGTGCATCGTCTGGAAGCGAAGGCTAAGCAAGATGTCGTTGTGTAGGAGCAAGCAAAGGTTTAGCAAGCACTGGAAGACTATGGCATGGTCGTGGACGCTATCCTTACGCTGGTCGATGGCATAATTGAGATCATTGCACTGGCTGAAGGGAAGGGCAAAAACACGAAGCGCAAGGCTTGACCTGCGCAAAGTGGACGAAGGAAACGAGAAGTGATTAGCGAATGATACTCAGTCGTGATCGTACCTAAGATATGCTTATTACTTTGACATCGATGGCTCTACTTTAATAATCAGTTGACCAGCAAGACCAAAGCGGGAAAGCGCGGCTTTTGAATGAACCCTGAATCCACCTCCCGCAGAACAATTCCTCCAGAGACTGATATTCAACAACACAAGATGGCTACAAAGAGACAGGCACCCGATGATCATGGCGTGCGCCCAAAGCGCCCCCGATACAACGCCAACCCGAACAAGCCCGCGAACTTGAGCGGAAAGTCTTTCAAAAAAGCTCATCCGGTCAACGAACTGAAATCTCAAGTTCGGTCCCTCAAGCGCTTGCTTGAGCGCGATTTGCCTGCTAATGTACGCGTGGAGAAGGAGCGCGCATTGCAGACTGTGACAAAGGAGCTGGAAGATGCCGAAAAGGCGAAGAAGAAAAGCGAGATTATTGGGAGGTGGCATAAAGTGCGCTTCTTTGACCGGCAAAAGGCAGAGCGACGGTTGAAGAAGGCAAGGAAAGCACTGGAGGGAGCAGCAGGAGCGGATGCCGAACTGCAAAGGCAAGTGGAGGATTGTGAGGTGGATGTCAATTACGCCATGTACTACCCGCTGGAGGTGGACTACGTGCCGCTATTTCCATCCAAGCGCAAGAAGGACGGCGAAGAGCCAGAAAATGCGCAGGCAGATGACAAAGCTGCCGCGAGAGAGGGCAATCAGGAAATGTGGGAGATTGTGAAGAGGTGCATGGCAGAAGGCACTTTGCAAGATCTGAGAGAAGGCGGGCTACGAGCACTAGGAGCAGAGGTTGATCAGGAGGAGAGAGCATCCGAAACTTCTACAAAGCGCAACCCAGGAAAGCAGATTCGCAAGGACACCAGTTCGAAGACGGAGCAGTCTCGGGAAGAAGACAGTGACAAGGAGCACGACAGCGCAGACGAAACTGGAAGAGGATTCTTCGGAGACGACTGAAAACTGGTTGAGCCCATTAAGCCTCGTCCATTATAGCTTCGTGCATCGTAACCACGAGCTTCGCTTCGACTGCTACAGATTAGACGTCACGTCTTACGACCCCACCCTTGCGAAACACGATGCCCATTCTCGTCGTTCACCCAACTCTCTATTCGCGATGCTACATCTCCGACCAATCGCTCGTACCTCTCGTCGACGAAGAAAAGGCCGCAATGAGCTCCTACTTCATCGACATTCTTCATGAAGACGCGAACCCATGTTGGATCTCGCTCTCCATGCGAGTCCTTCGGCGGCAGACTACAGAACATTCGATCCTTCTTTGGTTTCTGACTCTCATGCCCTCTGCTCTCCGATGGCGCTAGAGAATCTGTATCGTGGGCGACCGCGGACCCGGACCTAGATACTATGCTTGAAGAACGTGAGTTTTGTGCCGGAAGAATGGCGTTGGAAGGGCCTTGCAACTGTGGCAGTTCTGGTTCAGGCTCACCACGGAGCCTTCTTGCTTCGCGGTCCATGCGCTGCCTCTCACGTTCCAGTCGAAGCTCTTTTTTCTCGCTGTGAGACATTTCCGACTCTGGCTTTGCTACCAATGGCTGTCTCCCTCTTACTGTCAAATCCATTGACTGCTGCTTTCCATGTGAATCCGAATCCCGTTCAGGCCTGGCATCGCTGCCCGTTCTCCCGCCGCCTGCTTTCATGGCTGCCTCATAGGCCTGAACAGCTTTCTTGTGTTCCTGCTCTACAAGTGCTCTTATTGCAGGGTCTTGGATGTAAGTAACGTCCAAGGGAGCTGGCCTGGCTGGAATGTTCGTCGTACCTGACATTTTGTCATCCTCGATTGATGAGCCTTTCGACGTAATGTCCTCCTGGAAGCCTTCGCCTTGCGGCTCATTATCAATCTTCAAAGTTGGCACGTCCATGACCACTGAGCCTTCAGCCGCTGTTCCAGAGACCGATGAGCCTGTGTGTGAGGGCTGGCGCGATAGCTGTGGACTGTCTGAAGAATCTTCTTGAGCCGACTTAGGCTTCTTAGGCCTGCCAGTGCTCGCGGTGTAGTAATTGATGAATCGGACTCTGGGAGGCGTTCCACCTTGGACGACGGACCGCCGTACTCGTTCGTCCGCTTCCTCAAGTGCTCTCAGCCTAGCATATCTGTTCTTCAATTCATGATAGTTCGCCATCGCTCCGCCAAATTCTAAATACGACGACACTAGCTTCTTCGTCGCTTTAGTCAGGTCGTCAGAATGCTTGTTTATGAAGTGCCAGGCACTACGCCAGCCTTTTCTTACCGGAAGCACCACATCGTTCTGGAAAGAAGGGTTGTAATTTGGATCTGCTGACTCAGGTGCCCATAACGTGTCTGTTCGATTCGGTTTTGGTGATGGAGAAGGAGCTGCGACCTGATGTGCACTGTCTCCAGCACCGGTGGGTTCAAAATACTTGTCATCAGTTTCTTCAGCTGGTTTGAATATGCTTGACAGTCCACTCTTTACGACACCAGGGTGCATACCCAGGAAAGGAACATCGAAGTTGATAGTCCCTACGATGCGATGCTTCAAGGGTCGAGCTGCTGGTTGTCCAGGAGGCATAAGCGCCACCTCAGCAGATAGCAAGCCTCCCATGCTATGTCCGAGCAAGACAGTGTCGGTGGTGTTGTCCTCGTGTGGTTCCAGCCACCTACTAAAATCGTCCCTAGCATTTGTTATCCTTCCTTTAGATTTGTAGCGCGGATAGATCTTAGAGTGCACCACATGCGTGTCGGAGAGGAGAATGGCCAACAGATTATGCACATGAGCAGGAAAACTACGGAAACTTGTTTCGGCACCCATAAAGCCGTGAATGTAGACTAGGAGTAGCTTTCTCCGTTGATCTGTTTCTTCGTACGCTGGCAGGAGCGACTGCTGTGAAGAAGAACGTGGGTCATTATGCAGCGAGCCACCAGGATTGCTGGCCTTCGCATAGGCTTCTTGTTGTTGCTGGATCGCATCGTATGGAGGTGGCTCGTCCGGGCTGATGCTCACCGAAGTCTGCGATGCTCGAGGCGGCAGAGGTGGCGGCCGACCGTCATTCAGAGACGCCATTTACACAAGTTGATATGTGCTTGTAGGTGGCTCCGCGCGCCTACCGAGTGCAAATAAAGCTTCCCTCACGCTCCGAATCTGAGGCGAAATTTGCACTGACTGGCCCGCTGCATCTGCTTGTCTGGAGAGCAAGACTCATAAGAGCCATAGCTTAATTATGACGTTTGGATATCTCCATCGTGTGAATACGGTCGTGGTGAGGCAGATGTTGCCCCAACCTTGAAACTTGGCGAACGTGCCTGCCTTGCTGCATAATGACGGTTCAAGCCGCCCGTTGCCAAGACTTCTGACGGGCCTGCTTTCGCGGTGAAGCGCGCGCGTTCACATTCAACATCATATCTGCTCGCCCTTCGCCCTCTTCCGATTGATCGACCCCTAACTCGCACCTTCGTGGACGATGTCCGCATGTACGTCGCGAGAACAGCACGCTGATGGAAGCGGCGGTGCGATGGTCGCCGTTCTCGACGAGCGATAGAGAGAAATTCCTCTTGGTAGATGTCACTGATCAAAGCATCACCTTGAACGAGGCCGATCATCGGAATAATGAATCCATCAAATTTCACGCAGTAGCCAAGTATGGTAGACTGCCAAATTTTGGCGCCTTTGACTGGTCGAAAACAGATGAGGATCTCGTAGCCTTGGGTTTAGTCTCTGGCAGTGCGTGTTTGATTCGGCTGAGCGGAGATGGGAGGCCATCTGAAACTGTTGCCAACTTCAAGTTGAAGCAGCAGCGGAAATGTAACTCGATTGCACTCAGCACACAAAATTGGCTGGCGGTGGCATTGGACAAGACTCGCTCCGACAATTGCCTGAATATCTACGATGGAACTATCGACTCCCCAAGCCAGGATCCCGTCAGAAGGCTGTGTCCCGCTGAAGTCGTGTCAAGTGTTCGCTTCTTTCCAGGACAACCACAAGAGCTCATCGTGGCTGCTCAGCGATCATACATCCGGCTTTACGACCTACGAGATGGCTATTTCGGTAGCAACAGCACTGCGCAAGTCGGCACGCGAAACGTTAACAACATCGCTATTGATCCTTTGGACGAGAATTGCTTCGCTACTGCTGGATCGACAGGTGACCCTGCCGTGACCGTGTGGGATAAACGCTGGATCTCCCAGAGTAGCTCGGGTGGCGGAGGAGCTCTTTTTGAATTTCAGCCTGCTGTGGATAACTCTCAGACGACCACGATATGGAGCCTACGCTACTCCGGTCAAAGGCGAGGTCGCCTCGCTATCTGCTCGAGTCGTGGTGAATTAAAGGTCGTAGATATGGTTGAGGGCCATAGTTCTTTGCTTCAAGGATCAGAGTACTTCCCCACAACTCAGCATGCAAGCACGCTGTGGACGCAAAACAGATACGTCACACATTCAAGAAATGTGCAACGGCCATCGCAAGATGCAAAGGACGCCGAGGACAGCACTCGCTTGATAGCCTTCGACTGGATTATTGGGAGCGCAGAAGATTCAGAGCAAAAGGTGCTTGCACTTCATCCGAACAGAAGCGTAGCGCAGCTGCGCGTGCCATTCACGGTGCAGCATGCAACCGTGACGCCAAGACATGATTTGAGCTTGGTTTTCGACAGCCTGTCGATTCTGGAAGCAAAGCCGCCTGTGGACTACTCAAGACCGCAAGCGCCATATGAACTTCAGCGTACTGCAGAAGATTTTGGTCCTCTCGATTACAATGGCGAAGTCCAGAATGGCAGAGGCGAAGATGAAAAGTTCACCGGTGGCCTAGGCTCACCGCAGCTCACGATCATGCTTTCTGCGTCAAGCATCCAGCGTGAACGATGTCGCCGTGGCTACCTCTTTGACTGCCACCTGAATAAGAGTATTGTAAGCGGCAACTGGCAACTCGAGCAGCTGTGGGATATCATCGATCGCTTCCGTTCGCAAGCTGCCAACGGTGGCATGGTGGCTGAGCATCAGAGACTCGATCTTAGCTTCGTAGGTGTAGCGGCCGTGTGCACCGAGAAAATTGGGAAGAACGCCAATCGCTCCCTGTCTCCCTTGTCTGGCAAAGTCGAGGATGCAATAGCGGACCTTGCAGCATCAAGAAATTTACCTCAATTCAGCGGCGAGAGGACGAACTTTCCAGATCACCGACAGCTTTGCCTTGAGATGTGCGGATGGAAGTACACAATGGAAACCTTAGAAGAAGAGTGCCAAGAGCTCATCGACCGGGGTCTTCACTATCACGCCATTGTACAGGCGGTACTGCATGACTACAAGCACCTGGCCCTCAACATGCTTCGGTCGTTAATTCGTAGCAAAACCGTACCCAATATCGGTCTTGGTGCGCTTCTTGCATCGGACACTATCAATGAGGATCAGAGAGAGATGTGCCAGTGGATGGCTGCAGACACTGACGATCCAGCCTTGAAAGCCCTGTTAACTTTCCTTCTGACAGGAAACTGGCGCGACGTAATGAAGACGAATTATTTGCACCTTGGCTATCGTGTAGCACTTGGACTAAAGTACCTCAACGATACAGAGCTTCGCGGATTCATTCAAAGTGAGACTGCTAGGGCTATCAAGAATGGAGACCTGGAAGGAGTGCTATTGACCGGCCTCGGCGAGCCAGCTATGGATTTGTTCCAATCATATTTGACTCGAACGAATGACTTGCAGACAGCTGTCTTGGCGACCGCGTTCACAAATCCTGCATATGTCGACGATGTACGTTGGGACATGTGGAAGGAAACATATTGGATGCAGATGCAAAGCGTAAGTGTTGGCTCACATTCACCAAAAACATTAGCTGACTCGTCCGCTTCTTCGCAATAGTGGCAAGCCTTCACGCATCGAAGTCGATTCATCGTGCAACATAGCCACATGGCAAGGGCTCCAGACGGGAAAAGCCTACTCCAAGCTCCACGAGCAAGCGTTAAACTGCAGTGCGGACATTGCCAGCTTTCCCTCGCCAAGTATGATGGCCGGAATAGTGTACCTCGAATCTCAGCACCTCCATCCAATGCCAAGGGTACTGCTGCAATTGCAGCGGGCATCGTATGTCCGAAGTGTGGAAGACATATGCCTCGTTGTGGAATGTGCAAGAAATGGCTTGGTACTCCAGACCCAAATCGTCGCGGAGGATCGAAGGAATTGCAGAAGCTCAATGATATTATGGCAAAGTTCCTAACCTTCTGTGTAAGCTGTGAACATGGCTTCCATGCAGACCATGCGGTGCTGTGGTTCAAGAAGCACGAGACGTGTCCGGTGCCAGGTTGTGGCTGCTTATGCACAGTCAGATAGAGTCAAAGCAGTGCTATTGATTTCGAGGGCGTTTGACTACGCTAACGAGCGGTCGGAAGAAGTGGCTAAATATCGAGCTTTAGTAGTATTCCGTGTGTCTCTCGTAGTAAGACATGCTCTGCAATGCATTTCGAGACATGACTGCTGTCTGCGAGGAAGTCTCCCAAACGCCTGCCAGGGTGTGTGTATACCTATAGTGGTCGAGCGGCGCTGATTCCGGTGCCGAGAGCACTTGATATGGCGTTGCCGCATTCTGGGGATCTTATCGGGACGAGTGATTCGTGCATCATGCCTTGGATATCTGAGCGAAAACATGGAAGCTATGCAAGCTGCATAAGTTCATGCGAGTACGTAGCGTGTAGGCCGCTGACGAGCAAGGTGCGTTACATCACCACGATCCCCTGTGACGCCGAGCGGTCCGCCAGTGACAGCATCCACATCCACATCCGTGGTATCCATTGCATACTAATTGCATTGCATTGCATTGCATTGCATTGTCTGAATTCGTTGCATGTGACTTGATTCTCAATTGCTTTCCATTCGATTTGACACATCGATGCAGCAGGTCAGTCCAGAAGGGTAGTAGGGTCGTTGCCTTCAATTGCTTCAAGTTGCCAACACGGTCACAGTCCCGAGCAGCAGATGACCTCGCCAGCGTGCACGACGACCCAGTAGACTAGCATTGGGTCGCTCGCCAGTTTAGCTGCATCCGCACACGCCCTCCACTCACCTTCTCACCATGGCGGAGCTTCACGATGCCCTCAAGTATTTGGGTCCTGTGAATTGGAGCGATGTGCCCAAAGACCGAGAGGCCCTCGAGCAATATATGACCGATTGCTTCGCTGCCGGCGAGCTGATCTGTAACTCAATGCCCCCGCTGCCTGATGGGACGCCCTTCAATGCCTCGAAGCCTCACCACGACACGCCGAACTCAGCAACATCGCACAGAGACATACACCCGTCCGCCGCACGATCGTCTCCACCACATTCCGACCATGAAGCTCTCCAGAAGAATTGGGGAAAGCCCATGAAGTTCAATCAGAAGCAGAATCCGCTCAAGATCTCGCTGTACAAGATGGCTGGGCACGATAGACATGGCGCTTGGTTCGCACGAAGATGTGTGACCGAAGGTCTGGGCTTTGCGAAGTTCAAGGCGGCCATGATGCGCGAGTTCGCAGAGACAATGACAGTGTCGGGAGGACCAGGTGCCGGAGCAATTCGCGGACTCGCAGCAGACCGTCGCCTCGAGAGGGTTGAGGTACCTGGGACAGGCAAGCTGGAGGTGTTTCAGCTCAGTGCTCAGTTCCCAGGCCCTGTCACTCCCCGGGATTTTATGACTCTCTTGCTCAGCGGAGATGATGTTCTCTCGGACAAGAGCGCAGCAACTGTTGGCGGAACCAAAGGCCACGTGCCAAGGCACTTCATGGTAGTATCGAAGCCAGTCGAACACCCAGATGCTCCAATTCGCGCTGGTTATGTCCGAGGTCACTACGAATCGGTAGAGCTGATCCGTGAAGTACCTATAAGCACTGCCAAGGCCAAGTCTACATCGGACCTACTTACAAAGCCGGACAATGAAGCCAAAGGTCGCGATCGGGGTCATACTGTTGGACCGACCGCTTCGGAGAGTACGGATGCGATTGTGGGACAAGCGCATACGTCGAGTGCAGATGCATCGTCTTCTTCCGGTGATCCTGAGCTCAACCCTGTGGAATGGGTGATGATTACAAGGTCTGATCCTGGAGGCGGCATTCCGCGCTTCCTGGTCGAGAGAGGCACTCCAGAGACTATGCTGGAAGATGTCCATAAATTCTTCAATTGGGCCTGCGCTCAGGATCACATCCCTCATCCGGATGATGATTTAGACAAGCAAGGCGAGGTGTCAATCGGCCAGGCAGAAACGGATGGTGCTCCACTGGCTCCCTTCGAAGAGACTAACGGGAACGCAGATGAGCAGACAAAGTCAAGGACAACGACGGGTGGCTCTGTAACCGATCGGACGGACACAGCAGCGAATGGGGTCGCGACTCAATCAACGACGACAAGTTCGCAGGCTACTCAACAAGACGGCATATTCTCCAACCTTACGAACGCGATTGGTGCAGGATTCGATGCGTATGCGCCGGCGGCAGTCTCAAATATGGTTCATTCACAGCTCCGTCCAGAAGAAGAGCTATCTGATGATTCTTCAGACACGTCTTCTGTGGACTCCTTTTTATCTGCGGAAGAGATCCGCCGAGTCACAACGGCGCCAGAGACTCGTCCCGAGGACTCCGTGGACACTTTGAGCATCGCAAGTGGCGATCATTCAGAGAGCTCGGGCAGACCTCTCTCGCATCATGAGAAAGAGGTAAAGAAGCTGACCAAGAAGCGTGAAAAGTTGGACCAACAACTGGCTAAGAAGCGGATGGCAGAGGAACAAAAGATAAGACAGGCGCAGGAGAAAGAGCAAAGCGAAGCCGACAAGTCCAAAGAGAAGCTAGAGAAGGACTTGAAAAAGACGGAAGAAAGGCATCGGAAGGAGATTGAGAAGCTCGAGGCAAAGAAAGCAAAAGAGGCCCGCAAAGCTGAAGAGAAGCGCCGCAAGAAGGATGACCAGAATAAGTTGTCTCTGGTCTCTCGAGAACGTGACGAGTTCCGGAGCCAAGCAGACTTGTTAAGGAGGGAGAACAGCCTTCTGCGGGAGCAAGTTGCGGACCTACAAGCGCAGAACACCAGAATATCCATGGAACTCGGGAAACTCGGTGGTCAGGAGGCTCTTAAGAGCATTTCAGATGAATTTGGCCATCGAAGAACAGGAAGCATTAAGAGTACCACATCGGGAAGCTCGGAGTCGGTTTCGAAGGGCATTGACAAGAGAGTGGATACTGGTCTTCCGGCGCGGTAGATTTGGCCAGTATGCGATGCGAACAACGACTACTGTAATGTTCTTATGATTGATAGACGACAATGAGTTGGGAAACAGCCACATGAAAGACTATGAATTCTTCCGCCGTGAAGTTTCCTAAGATTTCATATTAGCCGACGGCTTTAGATTTTTGCCAGGGTCGCGGCTGACTGTCCTTAGGCCCCACTTACCTGACGCCAGATTAACGTATCTGCTCATTGCTCAGTCGGACTTTGAGATTCACAGATCAACACAAGTTCATATTGTTCGCGAAGTTTCACATGCTGTGAGGAAGTCAAGAGACAGATCTTGTCGATCCGACCCTAGAATCAAACCTTGATCAATACAACGTAGTGTCCAAAGGATTGGCAGCTCGTTGGCTCTTCATACACGATGGCTGACAGTGGCCCTTTGTACATGGTATGTAAAGCTCTGACTTGAATGATACATCAGAGCTAACTTGTTACAGGGCTTTGATCTCTCAACGCAACAGTTGAAAGGTACATGCTCGCACCACTCGATGTACCTCAGTTTTGCTGACTTAAAGTAGGCAATGTCGTTGACTCCAAACTCAAACTCACACATGAAGCAAAAGTCGATTTCGATGCGGATCTAAGTAAATATGGCATTCAAAAGGGTGTTCTTACGAACCCGGCAGAAGGCGAAGTCTTTGCTCCACCCGCAATGTGGCTCGAGGCTTTGGACCTCGTCCTGAACCGACTCAAGGCAGCAAAGCTTGATTTCGCTAGAATCAAAGGTGTCTCAGGTGCAGGCATGCAACACGGCACAGTGTTCTGGTCGAAAGATGCGGAGCAGCTCTTGGAGAGGCTGGATCCGAACAAGTCCTTGGTTTCGCAGCTTGGTTCCCAGAATGGAAAGGGAGGCGCTTTCGCTCATGAAATGAGCCCGAACTGGCAGGATGCTAGTACGCAAAAACAATGCGACGCATTCGACTCCGAACTTGGCAATCCCGATAACCTGGCGACTACGACTGGCAGCAAAGCACATCACCGTTTCAGTGGACCACAGATTCTTCGATATCGATCGAAGTATCCTCAACATTACGAACAGACTGCACGAATCTCCCTTGTCTCATCATTTCTTGCATCAACACTCCTTGGGAAGGTGAGGGCATCGTGTATTGCAAACGTCACATACGAAGCTGACCCTGAAGTCTAGATCGCTCCCATCGATATCAGCGATGTTACCGGCATGAACCTCTGGGACATCAATGCAGGGGCATGGCATGAGAAACTCCTTGCTCTCGCTGCAGGAGGTAGTGATCACGTAGCAGAGCTCAAGCGGAAGCTGGGAGAGGTTCCAGAAAGCGGTGGCGACAGTTTTGGATCGATTAGCAAGTACTACGTTTCGCGGTATGATCCCTTGCTCTTCAGCGGCTTTCCAGACAAGTGCTGACCTTGGTGCGATCCAGATACGGATTTCCTTCGGATTGTCAAATCGTCCCGCACACCGGCGACAATCCATCAACTATCCTAGCATTACCATTGAGGGCCTCGGACGCCATGGTCTCGTTGGGAACGAGCACAACGTTTCTCATGTCTACGTCCGAATACAAGCCTGACCCAGCATATCATTTCATGAACCATCCCACGACTCCTGGCTTATACATGTTCATGTTATGTTACAAGAACGGCGGACTAGCTCGTGAGAAAGTTCGCGACCAAGTTGGCGGGTCCAGCAGCTGGGACAAATACAACTCGATCGCGCTTTCCACTCCACCACTTTCCCAACAGGGAGACGGAGACATGAGAATTGGCCTATATTTTCCACGACCCGAAATTGTGCCAAATCTTCCAGCCGGTCAATGGCGTTACATGTACAACCCGAAGACGGAGGAGTTGAAAGAGGTCTCATCAGACATCTCGCAAGATGACGCTCGCAACATCATCGAATCGCAAATGCTGTCTTGTCGACTTAGGTCACAAAATCTTGTCAAAGCTGAGAAGGATCCGAAGACGGGTGAAACCTTACCACCTCAGCCACGTCGTGTGTACCTAGTCGGAGGAGGCTCTGCAAACGAGGCCATTGCCAAGATCTGTGGCGAAGTCTTGGGTTCTGTCGAAGGTGTCTACAAGCTCGATATCGGAGGCAATGCGTGCGCTCTCGGAGCAGCATACAAAGCAGTCTGGGGCTGTGAACGGGAGAAAGGCCAGACATTCGAAGATCTGATCGGAAGTCGATGGGACGAAGCAAGCTTTGTCAAGCGAGTTGCTGATGGGTACAAGAAAGGCGTCTTTGAGAAATATGGCGAAGCCGTCAAGGGCTTTGATTTGATGGAGAAGCGAGCACTGAAAGAGAATTCTGAAAAGCCAGTTTGAGAGCCGCTCGCTCTTGCATTCTTGATCGCAATAGCTAAGTATGAGTCAATTAATCAAACTCCAACGAATTGACAATATCAATGACAGTCTTTCAGAAGAGCCTCCTGCTCGGCACGCCTCCTTGCCCCCCATTCATCCCTTGTTTCCATCCCTTTCGCCATCTCAGCAATGCAACGTCCGGGGTCGAATACGTATCAGCACGCTTTCCACCTTCAAAAAGACAGTAGAACCAGCTTCAATTGACTTTGCTGTATGGTTGGCGAGGCATGCTAACCTGACTTTTGACAGCAGTGAAGGCGTAATTGAGGCCTAGTCGGCCTGTTATGACTGCTGCTCAGTCTTTTCCCATTCTTAAGACGGATCCGTTTTCTGTTCGTGATTTGGGTTTCTGTACTCCGTTCATCCGGAATGCTAGGAGATTCACGTTGGAACCCATAGCTTCCTGGAGCCACGGGTACTATTAAGAGCTCCACGCGAGACTGGTCGGGTGAAGCTGTTTGGATCGATTTGGCCAGCTGCAGTAGCCGTCTCAGCAGAAGCCACAGGTCCATTGTTGAAGCCTCCACGTCCTTGGAATGGACTCCCGCCACGAGCTCGTGGAGCGCCACGGAAATTTCCACGACCTCGGAAGTTGCCTCGAGGCGCGAATGGCAGAGCTTGATGGCCTCGAGGTGAGCCACGGTGATTCACGTGGCTCGCGCGAGGCGATGTAGGCGGCAGATCTGCCTGGTCTATCTTGCTGGTCTGCTGTGCCTGGCCGCCGCGGTTGAAATCGTTCGGGTCGATGACATTCGCTTGATGCTTCTGGAGCATAGCAGCAGGGGCCTTTGGCGGTTTGAAGAGAGGCTCCTCCCCGCCCTCATTGTGCTCAACGTCAGTCGCCTTGCCCTGTGCCGGGGGTTGAGATTGTGCTTCAAGGTTCTGGCCTTCCTTGTTCTGCAAAGCCATCCTGTTTTTGTAGTCGCGATCCTCTCGACTGATCGCCTCACGAAGCTGCTCTAGTCTTTTCGTCTTGATGTCGAATCCTTTAGCAAAACTGACTTTTCTGGGATCATTGCATAGAAAGATGAATGATTCCAGAGCAGCGACCGGATCTACCTCCTGGTGGACTCGCCAGAGAATGTAATTGAAAAGTGGCTGCAGAGTCTGCGGGACGCTAGCGCTCGATGAGGTAGGCCCGGTGCCGGCAAGAGACAGGGAGGCCATTTGCTGGACAGGAGATATGCTTGCCTTCTGTGGACTCGTGGGCGGGGACACGGGACTTGCACTGGAGTGCATGCTTCGTAGCGAAGACGGCGAAAGCGAGCGCGTGAGATCCGAAGCCACGGAGCTCGCAGATTCCTTGACAGGCTGTTCGGACTTATCTGCGGTTCCGGCATGGTTCTCATAGGATGCATTGGATTCGACCAAGTCTAGTTCGTGCTCGTGATTATTTTCCGAAAACAGCGTCTTCGGTACAGCGAACCTTTCGACTTCAGCCCAGCGCTCGTAAGTCTCATCGGCTCCTTGTAAAGTGACCACATCGGGTGAGCTGGTCGTGGCTTCGTCAAGCCATTGAAGGGTTTCGCGAACGTCGTCGGAGTGTTTGTTCTTGCCATTCTTCTGGCGGCTCAGCTCTTCAAGCGCTGCACTATGTTAGTCCGCTATCAGACTCAGGCTACGGCTTGCAGTAACACACCATGGAGAGGCACAAATAGACGTATTTGACCGTGCTTGACCCACTGTCGAATGCCATTTCTAGTGCTTCTCTTAACTCCGGCCACTAGGGCCGAGTCATCGACAATGCAGTTGAACACTCGGCGAGCTGGTCGGAAGGCTGCTGGGCGGGAGGCGCCTGGCGTCTGCGTATGTGTCTGAGCGCCATGGGAAGAGGTAGGTCGCGCGCGAGGTCGTGGTCGCATCTTGGCTTTGGCAGTTGTGGGTGTGGTAGCAGTAGGAATAGCCGCCGGTGGAGGTTGCTGCGACGCTTTAGATGAGACGGGTACGCGTAAAGTATGTGCTCAAGCGACGGTGGATGTGAGAGCGTGACTTGGGCATTCTTATTGGCGTGAAGATAATGAGAGCTTTGAGAAGAATATGCTGGAAGAGTGAAGTAGGAGTGAGAGGAAGCCGCACCGTGTCCGTGTCCGCCATCATGATTGCTTTCATGTGTTGCGATTGCGGCAGGCGAAGAGACGACTCATGTGATATAGACTCCCAGGCGCATTATTTTGCTTTGCTTGCTGATCAGGCAGCGCCTTTGCCGCCGGAGCAGAAGGTGATCATGCTGTTCGGAGAGGCAGAGTGTCGTGGTCAGCGGACGCAAGTACAGCTATGTCCAGCATGGTTGTTGTTCGCCGTTCGGAGTCGCGGAATATCGATGGGACGGTCGAAGTGGAGAGAGGTCACGCCAAGACCGCAACCTTGATTGTCCAACCGACAAGTTGCGGATGATCTGCTCCCCTACCACACTTCGTCAAGTCTTTGCAAATGTCATGTCGTCGGCTGCGTACTTGCAGCTGTCGCGCAGCGATCTTCACGTCCAGGGCCGCTGCCTCTCTATGAACAGCATGGCCCCGAGGGCATTTGCCTCATACACTTAGCGCCAGGACCCACTTTGGAAGGGTGCAAAACCAACTCCAAAGCCTCAGCAACATTCTTCGCCATGCCTTAGCATAGACATGCGGACCATACTGATTTCTGGCGCTGCCAGTGGCCTTGGAGCAGCGTTCGTTGCTGCGTATGCCCAGCAACGGGACGTGAACATCATCGCAGTCGATCGAGAGCAGTTCGAGCCGGCTAAGAGCAACATTCGCACATATGTCGTCGACATAGCCAGACAGGATTCGATCGATCAATTGGCCAAGGCCATAGAAAACGATTCAATACACGTTCTCATCCATAGTGCTGGAATACGAGGACTTGTCCCTGCCGTCGAAGAAGAGCACCCTGATAATGTTCACGCATGCGAGACTTTGCAAGTCATGGACCCCGAAACGATGATGAGAGCATTTACAGTCAACACCACAGGCACATTCATGCTTTTCAAAGCACTAATGCCGAGTCTACGTCGCGCACAGGGCAAAGTCATCGTCATGAGTAGCCGAATGGGCAGCATTGGCAACAACCAACATCCGAACAAGGACGCTGGATCAGCATACGCGTATCGAGCTTCTAAAGCGGCTCTAAATATGATTGTCCGCTCGTTCGCTGCTGACGTGCCTGATGTCGCCTTCGTACTCTGCCATCCGTGAGTTTCAATTAATGCCGTTTTACAAATATCCAGAGCCTATCTAACAAGAAACAGTGGCCGTGTAGAAACCAATCTGGTGAAGTGCGTAGAGCTTGGTGCGATCACTGCCGAGGAAAGCATTGCTACTATTCTGCCGTTGGTAGAGAAGTGGACAAATCAGGACAGCGGCAGGTTTTTTGACCGCTTCGGCCAAGTTATTGAATGGTAGATGATCCTAGGAGCACCTCTGAATTCTACAACTTCAGCCGAATGAATGGTCAATTTTGTTAGGGAAACATATCCCAGGACTTACGGGCTCGAACGCAGCACTGCTTTGACCGACAGCATCATCTCCATGACTGTCAAGTCTTCTTGTGGGCCACTTCGAAGACTCGACAGCCGGAGTATGCTGATGGCGCAAGTTCTTGGCAGGCAGAGAATTGTGATTGCAAGGGACACGAAGGCAAGCTCTTCTCTTTGCGTAATCGTTTCCCATTGACCTGATCTTGCATATCATCGAGACCGGAACCTTTCCACAGCTCGTGTAGATCTGTTTACGAAGGCGACGTACGTCAGAGTCTCCGAGCACCACTGCAATTAATGTCTTATAGTCGCTTCCAAATTTAACTCTCGATTCACACTAGGGTTCAGCGGCAGGCATTTTGCCGGCTGCCGAAGGACAAGACTTTCAACCGGGCGAATGCCATCCACCGCCATCTACACTTTCCTTTGCAGCTCCATCTGAGGACACTAAAGAAAGCACACTAATGCCCTTCCGCCCAGCAGTCGCCACAGTGATCTTCCAGCGACTTCGTACGGCATTTGAAGAGTTGCATTGTGATCTTGCAACACGAGCATGTCGCACAGCATAGGCCATGCTGTGACGTACCTTTCTCTCGAGACACAAATATGATACTAACAGGAGATGGGCAATACTTAAGATCATTGGCATCCCGTTTCTTCATTCTCATTCATCAAGCATTCTGAAAAGCATTAACGACAACAACGACATCGAAACCCCTCTCATTGCCCATTCACTCTTATAGTTCAGACACGAAATTCCTAGAGCTCTATACAACATGAAATTCGCCATTGCAGCCGCAGCTACACTTTTCGGCGCAGCTGCTGTAGCAGCGCCAGCAGCTCGAACAGACGATACGACCTACCAAATTAAGGACTTCAGTGAGTCTCTCGAGCTCCCGGTACTTGTACAGAAGCTGATCTTATTCTAGCAACCCGGAAATACGATGGCAAGACTATCAGCACCATGTTTTTCCGCATTCTCGCAACAAATGGAGGCACACTCGACTTTGAATGTGTACCATATGATCCAGTGACCAAGGGCGCAACCGAGAACTTTGAGGGAGGCCATGTGTACCCCTGCGGCGAGAACAGCTTCTTCAGCTTCAGCTATGTCCCGAAGCACGACACTCAGACAAATGAGCTTTTCCTTTGGCAAGATGTGAGCGAGACAGAGACGCCCGGAGGCAGAGCTTTCACAGATGACCCAATCTGCCATGCTGGAGGTAGCAGCGCGACCGATGAGGTGTGCTCGGTTCCGGATAATGTGTACTTTGCGATCACGATGTCGAAGTTGGGACAGTAAATAGCGATTCCTATAGCTTGAATTTCAAGGCATGGTAGCATTGAGCATATCCTTGACAGATGAATGAACAATATTTCCCTCCTGCATCGCTCACTTTTCTTGCTGATGTCCGTATGGTGAATATAACTTGTAAATGCCATTGCTTGCGGCGGTCTGAATAGACCTGCTCTTGAACTCGGAGCGCTTTTCGTAGTGTTGTGACCAGTGTTGTGACCAGTGTTGTACGGCCATTGCGATGGAACAAGTGCTATGAGAAAGGCGACGATATTGAGCAAAGCTCGCGAAATTTTGACGAAGAGAAGCCGAGATCGTCGGCAGTCACGCTAGCTCGTGGGGTGTCATGTGCATGCTGGACCTAAAGTAGGGGAAACGTTTCGAATCGAACAACCATTTGATTGTAGAGGTAGAATTGCGGTCGCGCCACGAATACGAATCTTACCTGAGAGGATCTTGCTGTCAAGCTCTTCCACGCGACCTACATTCGCCCTCTGCAAACCACTCGCTCAAAAGCTCCAACTCGTCTGCTTCAATCACCATGGCATCCACCCTGCAGGTGCCCGTTCGAGGGAAGGCAGGCAATGCTCCTGTCACTAAGGCAGTCATTCTGGTACGATTTGAGGAGAGACTGGAATTTGAGACTCTAGCAAGAGTCGAAGAGGCTTTTGGCTAAGACATCGGCAGGTTGGTGGTCCTTCTCGAGGCACCAGATTCAGACCGCTCTCGCTGGACTTGCCCAAGGTACGAAGATCAGGAACAGGAACAGGAACAAACCTCTTCCTTCTAGTCACCCACTGACGATCGCGAGTAGCCTCTCTTCGAAGTCGCCGGCCACCCGATCATCTCGCACTGCTTCGCAGCCATTACCCGAGTGCCTGAAATTCGCGAGGTCTTCATTGTCGGATACTACGACGAGTCCGTCTTCCGCGACTTTATAAAAGACAGCTCGCGCACACATCCACAGATCAAGATCCAATACTTGCGCGAATACCAGGCTCTGGGTACTGCAGGCGGTCTCTACCACTTCCGCGATGCAATCCTCAAGGGCAGGCCAGACCGCTTTTTCGTACTCAATGCCGACATTTGCTGCTCATTCCCACTAGAGCAGATGTTGAGACTGTTTGAAGAGAAGGATGCCGAGGCTGTGATCTTGGGAACACGAGTGCCAAATGATGCGGCAGCCAACTTTGGTTGCATAGTCAGCGATGCGCACAGCAAGAGAGTACTGCATTATGTCGAGAAGCCGGAGTCGCACATCAGCAACTTGATCAACTGTGGTGTCTATCTATTCTCCACAGAAGCAATCTTCCCTAGCATCAAGACTGCCATTAAGCGCCGGACAGACCGACCTCGCCTGGTGTCATATCCTTCTTCGGATGCACTGGACTCTCAGTACATTCCAAACCCAGCCGATGATGATGATAAGGAGAACCAGGTCATTCGACTCGAACAAGATATCCTGTCAGACCTTGCCGACAGCAGGCAATTCTACGTCTTGGAGACCAAGGACTTCTGGCGCCAGATCAAGACTGCCGGCTCTGCCGTCCCAGCGAATGCCTTGTATCTCATGAAAGCATTCCAGCAACAATCAGAAGAACTCGCCAAACCCTCGGCCAATATTCTTCCGCCCGTCTTCATCCACCCAACGGCACAGGTAGATCCAACCGCGAAGCTCGGTCCAAATGTGTCCATTGGTGCCAATGCTGTCGTTGGTGCTGGAGCCAGAATCAAGGAGGCAATCGTTCTCGAGGGTGCCGAAATTAGGCACGATGCTTGCGTTCTCTACGCCATCATTGGTTGGAGCAGCAGGGTTGGCGCATGGGCACGTGTTGAAGGCACTCCAACTCCCGTCCGAGAGCACAGCACATCAATCGTCAAGAATGGTGTAAAGGTGCAAAGCATTACCATCCTTGGCAAGGAATGTGCTGTCGGTGACGAGGTCCGCGTGCAGAATTGTGTGTGCTTGCCATACAAGGAGCTCAAGCGCGATGTCGCCAACGAAGTCATTATGTAAGCGTCCAGCGTAGCATTGGGAAAGGCAAAGTCATGAAACAAAAGCAGAGTGCAAGTTTTGAGCGACACAGAGCGCCACATAGACTTCAGATGCATAGTGGGATAGAAAGCGAGAATTTGCCTTCAGATTAAGACCAAAATGGCGAGCAAATCGCAACTCTTCAACAATTATCCAACTGAACGTCTAGCAAGGGGTATCTTCGCTGCACATCACACGGGGCCATGAAGGTATGCTTTCAGCACTTATCGAAGCAGTCACCTCGCCCATCCCACCCGAGCAAACGATTCGCGAAATCATGCACGAACCTGGCATCTTCTACATCACGACCATCTAGCTCCACCGAATCCGCATTCTGGCCTAGTCTCTCCGAGTGATACGCATTTGCTGCCATGAAAGGACAACCAGGGGTAACACTTGCTACTGCCGGCTTGCCTTGCGCAAGCTGAGCGTAGCCTAGACCACGCTCCGGAGAGCCGATGATGCCTTCTCTGACCATTCTTACCACGGACTCGCTGCTCTCAGATTCAGCCAGTAACGATCCCTTCGACGCGTGCAAGATTCCACATCTAAGTACATTTCCGCCGACACATGGTGATGAAGCTTTGCCTCGCGACTCGCCCATTACCAACGCCAGGATCAGACGGGCATCGATGTTGGATTCTCTCGACACATTGAGGATGGCTTGGTGGACGTAGTGTTGAAGATAGGTGTTGCCACCGTTGCTCGACAGGATTTGTTCGCGGTTGATATTCCACAACTCTGAAAAGGGAAGCCAGTGTGTAGGTGATGGATAGTCTGCAATGGTCCCATCGAAGCATCGGTAGGTGTGGAGAGGCTTTGATCTTCGGCTACTGTCCGAAAGAACATCTTGATGCGCGTGGTGCTGGACATCGTGATTGAACGCCAGGGCTCCAGAGCTGGCTGCTAGGAGGAGGACCTCGAACGGCAGCATTGTTGACGTTCTTGGAGTCGACTAGTGTGAATTTGGGCAGTTTTGTTGGTCGACCTCCGGCAGGAATCTTGTGTTCACACAGGATCAGCCAAGCTCATGTTGTTGTTTATATAATATCAGTTGTATCAATGGTGCAATTGGGAATGCCGCGCTCGTCATTCGCCGTGCATATGGTCAGCTGTCCAAGAGAAAGCTTGGCTGTAGAGGAATGAATAAAGTCTTGACTGACGAACACAAGTACCTGATCCTTTAATGAACAAGCAGGAGCTTTGATGGAGAGATAGCAGCGAGCTACCTCATTATACCTGCCACGAATCGAGTGGAAGCTATATAGCTTCCTCGTATCACTCTCGTCAGGAGCGCTAGGAAATGGCAGCCTCGCACCAGTGACTTCCTAACGTGGCGCCTTTTGGTCGAACACGAGGTGACAGGCTGCATCTTGACGGGCAGCGAACTGCGGAGCCATGCTGACTTAAGTTGCATATTTTCCCGCGTTGTTGTGGTGCAAATCCGCGGACCAGGCTCTGGGCTATTGACGTTTTCTTAATGATGATTTAGCTTGCAGCGACCGCCGCCGGACATTTATTGCCATTGTGAGAGCTGATGTATTGAGCTTCTCCATCTTTGCTGAATGTCATCTGGGCGGCAAGTCGAAGGCCGTGCATGTGCCATACGAGTTGCAGCTGCGCCTCGAAGAAACATCATGGCGAAGCAGCGGTCCGTTGATGCTGCGGTATGAGCCGCCATGTAATAAGGTTTCGCTAATGCCCATTTTGGATCCGACCTCGGCGAAATATTGTACAGTGGTGTTTTTTGAAGTGGGCCGTCCGTGCGCGGCGCTAATGCGGGGCGTTAACGCCCTATTGATTGCTAAACCAATTCTAGCTAATATTTAGTTAGATACCCCTTATTTTAAATAATCGCTTCGTAACGCTTATATATAGAATCTATTATACTTTTAAATATATAGTCTAGTAGCTTCTACTATAATAGCTCTATCTCCCGATCTAGCTACGCGACCGTTTCTATCTAATATATATACCGAAGTTTATTTTTAATCTATATCTAAATATATTTAATTAGGTTTAAATCCGGCGAATTAGAAGATAGTACTAAGAATCTAATACTAGCCTATTCTAACGTCTACTAACTAGCGCGTACGTAGTATATAGAAGCGTTATCGAGTAGTAATATAGGGTAGATACTCTATATTTCTAGCTCTATTTTAAAATACGCTATCTTCGGTATAATTTAAGAAATAAAGGTAGTCTAGTTATAGTTATTAAATTCGGTAACTTCCTACTTCTAAAATAGTCCCCTCTTTACTAAGATTACTATATCTACCTAATAAGAGGTCTTATAACTACTACTATACTTATCTATAACTAGAGTTATAGAGTCCCTATAATTATTCTATATTCGCGTAACGTCGTATAGCCTAATAGCTCCTATACTAATTCTAAAAGTAACTTAGTCTAGTACTAAGATATAACGTATTCTAATATTACTCTATTATAAAAGTATAGTTACCTACTAAATCTAGTTAGCTCGAATATAGAGTAAAGTTTTAGGCTTTTTTATTCGCTAATAGTATCTAAGATTCTATATCTTAAGCGAGCGGTTAATAATAGCTTTTAGTATATAGATACTAAGCTTAGCTATAATCTAAATAATTAGCTTATCGTAATTAGTTAGATTATCGAGATTAGTCTTAGCTAATCTCTCTATATCTATAGGATCTAGTATTTTAAGTAGCTAATCCTTCCTTAGTAGCTTAATCCCTCCTTTTAAAATACGTTAAACTATAGTATATAGAATAGGGATCTATTTAGTAATTATCCGTTTTAAAAAGCTAAGCTCGCTTAATCTATATACGTATCTACGCTATACTTCTATCTAGTACTTATAAGATAGATATTTAGGTATCGACGATATAGAAGTACTCGATTTTTATAATATAGTTAGCTCGCTTAAAGAGACTAGTAAGGTTTAAAGTAAAGTTTTTAAACGGTTTAGGTAGCCGCGTTTTATGCCTGCAGAGCTGTTTCTAGTATGTTCTATCTATTACGTCAATTAAACGGTCCGGCAGCAGCCGCCTTTAGCGCCGCGCACGGACGGCCCACTTCAAAAAACACCACTGTACAAGCTCGCTGCCAGGTACAACGAATTCTTAGAGGCAGTATTGAACTTTCCATGCCTCGCATATAACCAGATACATCATCGCTGCAATGGCTTCGCAAAAGGCAATAAGAATAGGTATGGACGTATTTCCCACTCGAAATACTGACTACACACTGACCGATCCCTAGGGTATGTACACGTCTCGCGTAAACAATTCTGCCATGGAGCAATGCCAATGCATCCCTCATCTTCGACAAACACCTAGCGAAAGACAATACTAAGTGTATTGGATGACTTGTGAATAATTGCTGACTTTGGCTCTCTGCTTTCTGTAGACTGATAGCCGGCGATGGTATTGGCCGCGAGGTAGGTCAACTCCATCTATAGAACACACTCCCTGTGAACAAGAGCTACTTTTGCAAAGTCTCAGATCGCAGCTGAGAAAACAAAACCTGAAGAGGATTGCTGATGTTTTCTCTCTTAGGTAATTCCAGCTGGCCGACGGCTGTTAGAAGCTCTTCCAGCCTCTCTCGGCCTCAAGTTCTCATTCGTGGACCTTGATGCTGGTTTCGAGACCTTTAAGCAGACGGGTGTTGCTCTCCCTGATAAGACCGTTGAGACTTTGAAGAAGGAATGTGATGGCGCATTATTTGGTGCAGTGAGGTGAGCGATTGCGTGCTGATTCCTCTCAGCACGTTCATACGCTGACCTTGTTCTGCAGCTCACCAACCACACCGACAAAAGGTTACAGCAGTCCTATTGTTGCCCTCCGCAAAAAGCTCGATCTTTACGCCAATGTTCGCCCTGTCAAATCAGTCGCGCCCACGCCGGCTTTCCCGGACCCTATCGATCTAGTAATTGTTCGTGAGAACACAGAAGATCTGTATGTCAAGGAAGAGAAGACGTACGATGGTGAAAAGGGCAAGGTAGCGGAAGCTATCAAACGGATCTCTGAACATGCCTCCTCTCGAATCGCGACAATGGCAGGAGAAATTGCTATACGAAGACAGAGAGTTAGAGAGACAACCGGACAGACAGGGCAAAATTCGATGGTTACTATCACCCACAAGAGCAATGTCCTCTCGCAGACCGATGGCCTTTTCCGTCAAACAGCACGGAAGGCATTGGAACAGCCTCGATTCAAGGATGCTGGTATCGC
Organism: Pseudocercospora fuligena; assembly: GCA_014298035.1. NCBI lineage: Eukaryota > Fungi > Ascomycota > Dothideomycetes > Mycosphaerellales > Mycosphaerellaceae > Pseudocercospora > Pseudocercospora fuligena. Next base: position 23,961 of record JABCIY010000059.1, on the reverse strand, counting down.
AATCGATGAGCAGATTGTGGACTCCATGGTCTACAAGCTCTTTCGCGAGCCAAGTACGTACGATGTCATTGTAGCACCCAACCTGTACGGTGACATCTTGTCAGATGGTGCAGCAGCTCTGGTTGGATCTTTGGGACTTGTGCCATCGGCCAATGTCGGCGACGGCTTCGCTATCGGAGAGCCTTGCCACGGGTCTGCTCCTGACATCCAAGGCAAAGGCATTGCAAACCCAATCGCAACTCTACGAAGCGTTGCGCTCATGCTTGAGTTCATGAACCATGAGGAGGCTGCTGCAAGGATTTACCAGGCGGTGGACGGAAATCTCGCCGACGGAAAGCTGCTCAGTCCTGATATGGGTGGCAAGGCTACGACCGAAGAAGTTCTGAACGATGTGATCAGACGTCTGTAAAGATGTATAGAGCGAGCTTTTTAAGGTCTGTCCAGGCATCATGCGGTTGTGGTCTTACGAGCCTTTGAGCCGTGCAGAATCGCGTCCCTTCCTCGCCTTGCCTCGTTGTAGCTGTACTATGTGGTACCTAGTGGGTTGCGTGTGAGAAATAGATGTATCTGGTCCGATGCCATTCGTTCCGAAAGCGGCTCGCATGAAAGTCCAGTGCGGTGACGACATCAAAGCTTGTCCTCGACCAAAAATCGCGTTCACATGCACGACATGCCGCATCACTCTGCGTCTCTGTCTTTGCCCTACACACACACCTTAGGCAAACAGTCACCACCTGAGACCTCCAACCATACGAGAAGCCGCAGTCATGGCGGACAAATACATTCTCAAAGTCACGGCAGGGCCTAATTACGAAGACCAGCAACCAGTTCCCGTAAATACCGAAGAATCGATACGTATATCTAATGAGCATTTGACCGCCGACCTGCGAATACGAGTGCAGAATTATCGCGGTCTACCTGAAGGCTCACCGAAGACTTCACCATACTTCGAGCACGAGAAGCACAAGTCCGATTTATACTCACTGGCTTTCACATTCACGCCCAAAGAAGACTTCAATGGTCACGATCTCGTTTTTGGCAATGACTTCGATCACCCAATCAGGGATAAGCTCCCTCCCGGATTCAATCAAGCATTCAAAATCGCAACATGGTTCATAGATCCTGGTCTGTATGGAGATGTCTACGCAGACGAGCCTTACCTGTACGGACCGCTTCTCAGTTCAATAAACACCTTCAGGATAGGGCCGAAGGACGATAAGGAACAGGAAAAGGTAGAAGAGGTCCGTGCAAATGAGGAGGTAATAGTCTTCCAGGAGGGTGCAGACGGAGATGGGCAAGAGGTGCGAGATAGCTTGGGCCTTCCAGCTGAAGGTCCGGCGAGACAGAAGTTCTTCTTGACAGAGAAGCACCTAAAGGACATCACATTGGAGAAGAACAGGGAATACTCTTGCGACTTCTTCAATCCATACCTGGACTTCAATGGTGAGCTCGCTGCGTCCGAAAAAGATCCAGGGCTAACATTATGTTGTCAGACTTCGCACTTCGCTTGCCAGGCTACAGTTTAATACCTGGGATCACGATACCTATAATATCGTACTGGGATGGCCAGCCACTTCGGTAAGTCAGAGGTCCTAGTGCTTGCAGCAAACAGTATGCATAGTGAGGAGGATGCTTTGCTTTCGCTATTGGTGGTCTCGACTAACACTCAGACTGCAAGCTCACATGCACTCAGATACGTTCTCAAAAATCGCAAAACTGACGAGCCACTTCTTGTCATGATCTTTACACTTCTACCAAAGGAGGAACACGGAACCGGAAACGATGACGGGAGCGTGAAAGTCCAGAACGTTCAAAAAGAGGCAGCCGCGAGCGGGAACGATGATCTGGACTAAAACATCTAAATACAGCCGTCTTCAGCTGGCTGACATTCACACCCGATCTCCGACATGCCATCAGTGTAAATGGCGATTGCTACACGATATTATACGACATCAAAGCTTACACTCGGATGTCAATCTTCTGGTACAGATCTTGCATAGCTCAGCGCATTTTCTCACTGCTTCACAATTCGAGCGCAAAGGCTCACGCCGGCTCTCCGGTGCGGCTCAGCTTCACATAGATTCGTCAGCATGGATAGAACTTGCGATGATACAGTAGCATCAGAGGAACAGCGTTGAGAAAGCAGGTCTAGTTGCAGAAAGAGAAACAGCCTGATGCCCAATGCATAGCGAGGATGGTCAAGCAAACTTGGTTAATCAATATTCACTAAACTCACTACGCATCTATCATCGTACCTCGGCTCCCGGGAATAATGACATCCTTGTCTACTACCACTTCTACTTGCGCATAGCCATCTGCATTCACAGATATGGCTGCACCACTAGGACTAGATCTGAAATCGAAAAAGGCGCGAAAGCGGAGCGACTATGTCTATCTTGAAGATTACAGGACAAGATGGTACGATCGCGGCACAAAACTACTCTTCACTTGCTGATGAAGCCGGCAGGAACGACAATGACATGTTCCATCACATGAACAATCCCATCTATGGAGTCCTAATAGACTCCATCATCAATTCATACCTGATTCAGAAGACTGGCTACAGCCCTGGCTACGGCGACCACAATTCCGAGTTCATCGGTCTGGTTGGATCAAGTTACTGCGACTATTTCGGTGCCACACAATATCCTGGCGTGGTCAACATTGGTCTGCGAGTTGTGAAATTGGGCAAAAGCAGTGTCATGTAAGTCGTATTCAAATTCAATGCTACTACATCTAACATTGTATCGTCAGGTACGAAGTAGGTATCTTCCAAGATGGCGAGGAAGACATCAAAGCTGTCGGCGGGTTTGTACAGATCTGGGTCGAACGCAAGTCGAACAAAGTCAAGGGAGAAGGAGTACCGCCTCATGTCAGGAAAGAGCTTCTGCCGTTATTGAAAGGTAGTGAGCAAGATCCTGCTCTTCAAAAGGCGAAGCTGTAGATGGGCTGCGTGATACCATTATGGCTTGAATTGCACTCCTGTAACACAAAGACTTCAGCATTGCATGATAGAGAGGGATTCTTTTGATAAATGGGATCGAGTTTCTCGTACACTTCGAGAACCCCTGTGTGGCGAATGGAATCGGTTTCGTGATCATTATAAGCATGCAGTGCTAAACCCAGAACCGTCTACCGCTTGGGACCTTTACCTCTTCTTAAACTGCCGAAGTCAAATTCATCTTTACCTCCATCATCTGCAAGGAACTTATTCACGCTTCCTGTTGGAGTATGAGTTGGAGTTCTGTGAGTAGCTTTCGTGTCGCCAAACAGGGACGCAGTCCCCCTGTCTTGGGAAGGCGTGGGCATTCTCTTCCCATCCTGTCCTTCTCTCAAAGTCGTATCCTGACCGAGCATGAATGAGAAGGGACTCTGCTCAAGTGAAGGGCGTGGAGTTGAAGATTTGACCGGCGTGCTCTGCTCCTGTGAGGGGGTGGTCTTTGGCGTCTCGTCAAGGCCAGCTTGTAAATCAGAGGTTGGTGGCTCTAGCTTCACATCCGTTTGCGCTTCAGAATCGTCGAAGTCTTCAAATGTTGATGGATCAGCAAGCGCCGGTCGGTGTGCAGCAGCGTAGTTTTGTCCAGCCACCGAAACAACCGCAGGAGGCAACACGGCTGACTCTGCCGTCGAATGATCCGGCTCCAATTCGGATTCTTGCCTTGGGCCTGCAACACTTTTTGTACTGCCTTTTTCGGACTCTTGCGTAACATCTTCCTCTGTAGGTAGGATCAAGGTCGGTTCGTCCAGGTACACCTGAACGAATTGCACACGCGCAATAGCAGCACTGAGCCTTTCCACATTTGTCTCTTGAGTCGAACCATCACTTACGTTCTGGTCTCCACTGACAAGCCCTTGACACTCCCAGAGTTCATTAACAGCTCGCCCGAGCAGGATAGAAAGCCTCTTATTACGTTCTTCCAATTCTTTCAGTCGCTCCAACACGCGTGGAGGCCCAGAGCGCCTCCAAGGTGGAGGTGATGGTGCCTGTGAGTCTCTGATCTCCTGAGCTTTCTTGTGAATATCGTCTATCGTACTCCTTACTGCTTTACCAATTCCCAGCCTCTCGCTTTGGGCGAACAAGTTCTTAGCTGTGCTCTGTAAGACCGCCTCGATGTTATTCCGAGAAGGCTTTGAGTGCCGTACAGCATTCAGGCCTGAGAATTGCGTGATGTTCCTCTGAAGAGCAGGAGGCGTGGTCGGCCGATTTGAGCTCGTCAAAGGTCTGCCAGTGTATTTGAGGACCAAGTAGCTACTGCCTTCAGCATTCATGTGATCTCGCAAGTACAATGCATCGAGGCCCAAACTCTGCGCGGGTAGATCCTTGTCAAGATCAGGATATCGCAGCAGCAGTCCAAGAGCGTTGTTGTAATCTGCATCTAGCAGATGCCATCGTATTCGTAGCAGCATCGCGAGGCAGATGTGGTCGACAATCTCGAGAGAGGAATCTTCGGCGAAGATGACATCCCAGAGGGCAAGCACACTTTCAAACTCGAATTCTCTGCCAAATAAAAGTCTAATCCATCGTATGAGGAAGACCTGAGGCAGCACATCAAGACTTTCGAGATGCTTGACTAGATCTGGATCGATCTGGACCATCAGCTCGTTGAATATGTGTTTGCTTCTGGTAGCAATAGACACGGGTCCTTCGGAGATGTACTGAAGTCCTAAGGTCAGAATCGGAAAATCGTACATTTCAAGCCAGCGAAGGGTTCAAACAACTTACGAATGTCTTCGCACTCTGCATGACTTGACCAAAAATGGCAAACGAATCGTGCTCTATGAATTCGGGGTCGAACACATCCTTGATCATGGCCTCTTCGCCAAGGGTCTTGCTTGCTTCGCCCACATCCACTGCGTCGCCCTCTACAACCCACAGGATCGGCGCAGCTATCTCGTGCATGCCCTGTCTGTAGCCAACATCTGGATTCAGTTTGCAATATGTGAACAGCATATCAGTAAGCATACGCCTGTGACTAGGCAGCTGCAGGATGGACTGGCGCTCAACATCTTGCACAATCTCTGCTCGAAGCTCTTCATCCTTTTTCAGTTGCTGCCAGGGAGAGGACTTTTAGGACTTAGCTTGTATCATCGGTGGCACCAGAACAGCAGTTGACCCTGCAAATTGAATTCTCATACCTCTGCATCTTGAGTGAGGGGGTCGAAGCCAGATCCTATTTCTTCAGGACTGTCTATGTAGCGAAAGAAATGTGCACGTAGTGAGTTGTACGCCGATCGTGAGGAAGCGAGCGTCCGCTGCCAATCTTCCACGTCCAAACTGTCGAAGAGAAGAAACGCTTTCCAGCAGATGGATCTGAGGCCGTTGGTGGCGGCTGAGCTGTGTTCATCAAGTCGCACGCCATCCTTCAGCTCTCTGAGACTCTTGTACTGCGCAAGTTCCTGCCAACTGGTTTTGGCATCGTCAAATTTTCTCATCCTGGGTGGTAGATAGCCTGCCGGGTCGTGTTGGAACTCAGTTTGGTCGGCCAGGTGAAGCCCAGCCGTCTGTGGCGCAAAAAGGGACTCCGGGCCGTGTGTCGATCTTTCCGATCGGCCTCAGTTTGGGAAAGTGCCCCCGACGGACTTCTGCTGTTGTTCCTTTCTTATGACATCGATCGCTGTTTGCGCCCTTAGGTCCAACCCTGTTTTTGATCAAATAGGGCCTATTCCGTACGCCAAGACTCCTTAATCAAAAGCGCTTTATTATATTAAACGAGACTATTAAGTAAGTAACTTCTATAATAGATTAGTATATAAAGATAATATAGATTATAGTATAGATTAAGCTATAGAAAATAACTAATTTAAAGCTATAGAAGATAGCTAATTTAGTAACGATTATAGTATATAAAGTAGACTAATTATAAAGTCGATTATAGTATATAAAGTAGATATATCTAAGAGTAATACTATAGTATATCTAAGAGTACTTTTATAGTAGAAAGTAAGTAATTATCTCTTCTATAGCTATCTATCTACTAACTTCTTAGCTATCTATCTTTTCTATATATCTATAGATATCTTTTTAAGTAATATCTTCTTAGTTAGTTTCTTAGCGCGTCTACTACGGCCTTTAGATAACGATAAGGATAGACTTAGTAGTACTTTAAATAGTACTAGATTAGATAAAGCTTTAGATTTAGATATAGGCTTAACTATAGGTATAACTAGTATATACGATTAAGTTAGAGTATTATCTTTAGTAGATAGACTACTACTATAAGCGACGGCGGGTTAAGTAATAGTAATTATATCGCTTACTATATTATTATTATTATTAAAGTCGAAGTTATTATTACTTAAGAAGCCGTTAAAGACCTTACTATTATTAGAAGCTAAGAATTAGCTATTACCTACTATTAACTTATTATCTAAATATCTATAGTTTAAGTTACTTATATTATTATAGCTATTACTAACGCTATAGTATAGCTCTAAGTATAGAAGGCCTTACTTATAGTATAGATAGATATTATTATTATAACCCTTTAATATAGTAATAGTTAGTCGCGCTATTTAGTAGAATTTAAGTCTACTACTTCGAAATATAAGATAATATAATCTTCTTATTCTTATAGCCTTAGAAATAGCTCTAATTAGTATAGCTATATATTATTAAGATAAGATTATATATATACTAGTTATCCTTAATCTAATCCTATAGAGATAGTAATTTATATATATTATATAGCTTATTATCGTCGTTTAAGTATTACTCGAGAATCTAGTAGATAATAATATAAGGGTTGTTTTAAATACGATATCTCTTTAGTATAGTAACGCTAATAAGGTCGCTAATATTATAGATTCTAGGCTCTATTCTACTACTATAAGCGCGATTAGCCTTTATATTAGTAGACGCTTAGTTAGCTTTAATTAAGTTATCTAGTATATAGCGATTATCGTTAATCTTAATAGACCTACTAGTACTAGAAATATAGACTATATAGTAGCCTTCTCGCTCGTTAAAGTAGATATTATTATATCCTCGAATACTACTCTCGAGAGTATTAATAAGATCTTCTTTAGGAATATTAGTATCGTTCTCGAAGTCTATAACGTTATTAATAAAGTCGATATTATATATATCTACTAAGGCTATAGAAATAGTAGTAACTAAAATAGTATCGTTATAAGGATCTATACGTAGTATACTATATATTAGCTATACTAAGCCCTAGGAGGATCCGGCTTAGCCTACTCTAGACTATTCTAGCTTTTATAGCTCCTTCGTATCCTTTCCTTTCCTCTTCCTTATCGATTCGAGTATCTTATACTTAGGATAGTTTAGTCTATATATTATAACCTAATCTTATATACGAATCGATCTTCTAATATATAACGAACTATTTAGTAATAGCTCCTACCTCGAAGAAGGCTAGTAAATAAACCGCTTAGCCTAGAGGCAAGCTAGAAGGCTTAGTAACGCTAGATACTATCCCTAAAGGAGGGGGCAATATACCTATAGAAGGCGACGAAGATAAAGGGCTAGCCCTACCTAACGAGGACGAACCTATAGAGGACTAGGAAGGGCCGGTCGATAACTAATCTAGCTTAGACGACGACGACCTAGAGCGATAGATCCTCGCGGCCGAGAAAGAGGCTAAGAAGATAGAATAACGAGCTAAACTAGCCGGAATTAAAGCTAGGACTACTATAGCGAACGCGATAATTACGGAACTTATAGCCGGAAAACCGCTAGCTATTATTAGTCGGCCTACCTTAGACTATACTATACTAATCTCGACTATAATCCCGAAGGCTTATAATCCGATAGTCTTTATAAGTAAGAGCCGAGCGGAATAGTAGTAATAGATCGACTTAGTAGAAAGAATCTTCTATAGAAACCTAACTATCTACGTTACTAAGCTTACTAAAGTAGACTTCGGCGAGGAATAGATCGATTATAAATACTAGTCTAAATAGAAGCGCTATACTAAGTCGCTTAGGATAACCTAACCTATATAGGAGGAAATAAAAATATATATACTAGACTCGATAGGATCTACGGAGGAAAGGGCCTAATAGGCCTATATACGACTTCGTTACGCTAAATAAGGCCTCTAAGATCTATTAGAGCTTATAGAGTATATAAAGATCTAGTAGGACGAGATCGGTAAGGATAGATAGTCCTAATAGATATATACTTTTATAGTTACGCTATACGACGACCTTTAGAAAAGATTAAGTCTTATTAAGCTACTACTAGCTACTCTTACGGAGGTAGAGAATAGGGCGTACGAATAATAGAGGTATATAAAACTAGTAGAAGATAGTAGAGCGAAAGGAAAGGATCGCCTACGCTCTAATATAATCTACGGTAATATAGATAAGAACGTACTAGACTATAAGCGACTATCCGGATCCTAATAGCGGCTTAATAGCCTATCGAGGCCTAATTCGGACCGTAGACTATCCTAGAAGGCTAACGAGGACTAGATTCGTTACTACTACTACTAGGAGATAGATTATAAGCGACCGGACTATTTAGCTCTAAAGTAGAAGAAGTCGGAAAACGATAATCCCGCGCTATAGAGCGCCTCGTTATAGCTAGAAAAGTTTTATATATAGAGAAGTAGAGATAATCCGTAGAGCTAGGCTCTAAGGTATTAAAGCCTTATAAGGAGCTAATTAGGCTCGACCTAGAGTTTATTAGGCTAGATAGGCCTAGGAAGGTAAAGGGCTTACTAGATTATAGCGCCTAAGGTAACTTTATTAGTAATATACTAGCTAAAGAGCTCGGTTTATATCTAGAGCGTAAGCCTAGTACTCGATATAGGACTCTTAATAGTTAGAGTCTATCTATTAACGGCTACTATTACGTAAAGTTTCTAGTACTAGATATAAATAGTATAGCGAGAGGATATATAGACGATTTTACTATAGGTAGGATTTATAGTTTCGATATAGTCCTAGATATATCCTAGTTATCTTAATAGAACCCTACTATTAATTTCTATCGCTATATAGCGGTATAGAGAAAGCGAAATAGCCGAAAATAGCGTAAGTTAGCCCTCGTTACCGCGGTAACTATACTATAAGATATATTAGATCCCTCGACTATACTATATATAGGATCGCTAGCGCTAAATAATCCCTTATTAGTAAAGGTTATCCTAGAGCGGTATAAGAAGTACTCGAAGATCTTCTCTAACGAGGATACGTTACTATTACTAGACTATAGGCTATACGAATTAAGTATCGATCTTATAGATAGTAAGTTACCTCTATAGAGCCTATTATATAATCTCTCGAAGATAGAGCTAGAGGTTCTATAGAAGTACCTAGAAGAGTACCTCGAGAAGAGCTAGATTAGATCTTCGAGATTACTAGCTAGTATAGATATCCTCTTTATAAAGAAGAAAGACGGTAGTCTACGTTTATACGTCGACTATCGGGCCTTAAACGCTATTACTATTAAGAATCGCTATTCTCTCCCGCTTATCTAGGAGTCCTTAGATAGATTAGTAGGCTCGAATATATATACTAAGCTCGATATACGTAATATCTACTATAGGCTCTATATTAAGGATAGCGATAAGTAGAAGACGGCCTTTAGGACCTATTATAGCCTCTTTAAGTATATAGTAGTCCTATTTAGGCTTACGAATACCTTAGGAACCTTCTAGGTATATATTAATAGTACCTTATCGGATCTAATTAACATATTCTATATTATATACCTCGATAATATCCTAATCTTCTCTAAGAACGAAGAGGAATATAAGTAATATATCTTAGTAGTCCTTAAGCGCCTAGAATAGTATAAGCTCTACTATAAACCGTCTAAATACGAGTTCTATATAGACTCGGTCTCCTTTCTTAGATATAAGATTAGTCTATAAGAGGTAGAGATAGAGCTAGAACGAGTTAATATCGTACGAGATTAACTAGTACCTAAATTAGTATACGATATCCGCGTATTTATTAGCTTCGTAAACTACTACCGTTACTTTATCGAGGGATTCTCCTATATCGTAGCCCTACTAAACCGTTTAATAGAGAGAGGGCCTAATATAGCCTATAGTAGTTATAAGTAGTAGAAGGAGGAGTCTCGAGAGATCTATATTCCGCCTAATATACTTAAATCGTTCTAAGACCTTAAGGAAGCTTTCTACTTAGTACCTATATTAAAGTACTTCGACCTAGAGAGGCCTATATAGGTTAAAACTAATATATCGGGATACGTAGTATTAGGTATCCTATACTAATAGTACGAGTTTAAGGGTAAAATATAGTAGTTCCTAGTTATATACTTCTTAAGGAAGATAAATACGATAGAGCGGAACTACGATATATACGATATTAAGTTACTAGCTATAGTTAAGATATTTAAGTACTATCGATACTATCTCGAAGGTATAAGGTATTAGGTAGAGCTAATATCGGACTATAATAACCTATAATAGTTTATAATAACTAAGTCCCTATTAAGATACTAAGTAAGATAGGTAGAATAGCTCTCTATATTTAACTTTATAATTACGTATATCCTAGGTAAGCTAAATAGTACCGTAGATATAGCGAGTAGAAGACCGAACTATATAGACGTCGACTATTCTAGTCGCTAGATAGCCTAAGAAGATTCTAAACCGGTTCTAAAAGCCTTATAAGCCTAATTAGGGCTAGGAGGCCTAATAATAGGTAGGGATATTACTACTAACGTTATAAAGATAGTAGTAAAGTTAGAAGGATCCTTTAAGTATATCTCGGTAGTACGGATAGAGGTAGAAGATAAGACCGATATCCTTTAGAGAATTTAAGTAGCCTAGTAGGAAGACTTAATAGCTTAACGGATCTATAAAGCGATCGAGGATTAGTAGAAAGATCTTTAGCTAACGAGATAGGAGGATAGGAGTAGTATACTATAGCTTAATAAGCGTATCTATATACTAGTAGGTCTATATAGACTTAAGATACTCCGAACCTACTACGATAACCCTCTTATAGGCTACTTTAGGTTTAAAAGAACTATAGAGCTAGTATAGAGAGTATACGACTAGCTAGATATTTAACGATATATTAAGGACTATACTAAGAGCTATAAAGCTTACGGTAGAGCGAAGCCTAGATACTATAAGCCGTACGGTAAACTCTATATAGAAGCCCTATTAGAGATATCCTAGAAGGATCTAATACTAGACTTCGTTATAGACCTCCTACTAAGTATATACCTAGACTAGATATATAACTTAATCCTTATAATAGTAGATAGGTTCTCTAAGATAGCCTATTATATCCTAATAAGGAAGGATATCTTAGCTAAAGGCCTTATAGATACGTTCCTAAGAGAAGTTACGTACCTATATAGAATACTAAAGTTAATTACCTCTAATAGAGGGCTAATTCTAATATCTAAGTACTAGAGCTCCTTTTACTACTACTTTAGGATATATAGAGCCCTTAGTACGGCCTACTACCCTTAGACTAATAGCTAGACCGAGCGTTAGAACTAGATAATAGAGTAATATCTATAAGTATACTATTACTACGAGTAGGATAACTAGGTAAAGCTACTTAGTATAGCGGAGTTCGCGTATAACGACTTAAGTTACTCCTCTACTAGAGCTACTCTATTCTAGATATATTAGGTACGAGATCTACTAAGTACGAGATAGTCTAAAATAGCCTAGAAGAGTAGTAATTCGGCCGATACGGAGTAGCTCGCTAAACGAGTAGTCGAAATATAGCTTTCTCTTAAATAGAGGCTACTAAAAGCTAAGGAAGACTAAGCGAAGTACTATAACTACTACTATATACTAAAGAAGTATATAGTAGGGGATATAGTATATCTATCTATCCGAAACCTAGCTACCGATAGAGCCTCGAAGAAGTTAGACTATAAGTATATTAGTTTATACTAGATCTCGAAGATTATTAGCGATATAGTATATATCCTAGAGCTACTAAAAATAATATTAATCTACCTAACGTTCTATATCTTATTACTCGAGCTATATAAGGAGGTAGATAAAGCTATAAGAGCCTAGAATAATCTAGAAGAGCCTACTCTAGATAACCTAGATATCTATATAGTTAAGAAGATAAAGGAGTAAGATCGCGATAAGGATAGAAAGTAGATTTATAGGATATCCTAGTAGAAATATAATTCTAAGGAAGATATCTAGGAGTATACCGAGGATATTAGTAGATTAGTAATATATATCTATAAGAGATCGATTAGGTAAGGTATAAAAAGACGCCGAAAGCGTTAATAGGCTAAGATAGTTCTAAATAGGCCGGCGTAGGTAGATAGAGATATCCTTTAACTTAGAAAAGAGACTAAAAGTCTTATTAGATATATTTATATACTATTAACCGAGATATCTTCCTAAATACTATACTAAAGGGACTAAGAGGAGGGCTAAAATAGGCTAGAATATCCCTATAGAGCCTATATAATATATAAATAAACTAAGCTAGTCCTCCTCGGTATTAATCTTATTAGGAGAGACTATAATATTATCTAATAGGCTAGAGAGGGCGCGAGAAAGGATAGTAGCTCTAGTCTAGGCCGCGACGGTAGTCTTAACGGTATAGAGGGCGGTACCGAGGATCTTAATACGCTAGAATAGGTTAGAATAAGCTAAACTAGGGCAAGATAGACTAAGCTTACCTTATAGAGGGTAGTAATACCTATAGCGCTACCTACTATACTAGAAGTAGGTATTAGATACTTCTTTCTACTCGAACTAGCTAGAGTCTAGAAAGTACTCTCCTTATTATTATCTATCTTATACTATAATAAGGTTAGCTAGGCTAAACTAGGCTAAAATAGGCTTATATACCTTAGAGCTATAGTTATTACGGATACGCTTAGCTATAAGTAGACTAGTCTTAGAGGGTATAGAGGCGCCTATATATAAGTATAGGCTATCCTTACTAGCGAAGGAGGGCTTATTACTAGAAATATATTAGTATAGGCTAGAATAGGCTAAGCTAGGTATATATACTATCTAATTATATTATAGAGCTCCGTAGTAGTATCTTATATAGCCTTAAGGGTATCTTCGTCGGTATTTAAGGCGATAGCGGCGCGGCGAGTAGTATTAAAGGCGTCGATACGGCCTTAATAGGACTCGGGGAACTAAAATAGGTTAGAATAGGCCTAAATAGGCTAAGATAGATATATCTACCTCGTAGTACTCGCTATTAGTACGGAGGTAGTAGGTATAGTACTTTATATAGAACCTAGAGCTATCGACGTCCTTATATTTATCGTTCTAGAGGTTCGCTATCTTATAGAAGTTCTAAATAGGTTAGAATAGACTAAAATAGGATATTTTAGGGCGGAGCTATACCTAGAGCTACTTAACTATAGTAATATTAGCCGGAGCGACGTAGTTAATATATAGATTACCGTTATAGATACTAGCGTTAGTCTATTCCTTATACTACTTAGCTACTATAGTATAGATCGGCGCGAAATAGGCCGAAATAGGTCTAGATAGGCTAAGAGAAGCGTACGATAGCGGCGGAGAGGACTTACTATACTAAGTTAGCGTATACTAGTCTAAACTAGACTAGTATAGATATCTCTATCTATAATACTAAAAATAGTATTTCTAGCTTACCTTATTTATTAAGATTATAGAAAGGAATTTAGATTAGTAGAAGAACTACTCGTATCCCTTACTTCCGCGATTAGTACTTAAATCTATACTATACTAAAAAATATAGTAGCCTAAACTATATATAGAAAACCTAGGAAGTAAGGGTATATATAAATTTAGGATCTTAAGGATAATAATCCCTAGGAGAGGGATAGTTATAAGGACCTATACGTAGTATACTATATATTAGCCGTACTAAGCCCTAGGAGGACCTAGCTTAGCCTACTCTAGGCTATTCTAGCTTTTATAGCTCCTTCGTATCCTCTCCTTTCCCCTTCCTTATTAATTCGAATATCTTATACTTAGGATAGTTTAGCCTACGTATTATAACCTAATCTTATAATCGTCGTCTTCTACTACTAGAGTATCTTTAATCTCGTCTACTAGTTATAGCTCGCTATTATTAAAGATAAGATCTATATTCCCTTCGTTTATAAGTCGATAGTACTTATCGCTAATAATAGATTAATTAGCTAGAGAGTTATAATTAAAGAAGGCCTTATAGGGTATTATCTTAATTACTAAGTACTAGGTTAGATTATAGATCTATATAGCTTTATAGATAGTAGAAACCTATCTCTTAAGATCTAACTATATCTTTATAGCTATAATCCGCTTCTTAATAACTCTATTCGCTTACTTAATAAGGTTTTAACTTTATAAATAGTATAGAGCGCTATATACTATCTTAATCTTAAAGGAAGTAATTAACTTTTTAACTACGCCCTTAAACTCCTTACTATTATCTATTTAATATAGTTTAGTATAGCCTATAAAGATACTAAAGTCCTATATATAGAAGGTAATTTCTAAGGATATAAGAGTAGGTTATAATACGTAGACTAAACTATTCTAAGTATAAGATACTCGAATTAATAAGGAAAGAAAAGAAGAGGTTATAAAGGAGTAGTAAAAGCTAGAATAGCCTAGAGTAGGCTAAGCTAGATCCTTCTAATACTTAGTATAGCTAATCTATAGTATACTATATATAGGTCCTTATAACTATTCCTTTCCTAGGGATTATTATCTTTAAGATCCTAGGTTTATCTATATCCTTACTTCTTAGATTTTATATATATAGTTTAGCTTACTATATTTTTTAGTATAGTATAGATTTAAGTACTAATCGTAGAAGTAAGGAATACGAGTAGTTCTTCTATAGATCTAAATTTCTTTCTATAATCTTAATAAATAAAGTAAGCTAGAAATACTATTTTTAGTAGTATAGATAGAGATATCTATACTAGCCTATTATTAGCTCTAATCTATATAACTCTAGGATAGGTAGATATATAGAAAGGGCTAGTAGTAGGACTAAGCTAGATTAGAATATTCTACTAGGTATAGGTAGAAATAGGTAGGTCTTATATATATAGTAGTTAGATATAAATAGTAGGATACGGATATTAAATATATAGAATCTTTTAGAAAATATAACTAAATTCTATTATTACTAGTTATATTACTATCTTACTAGTATCGTCGCTATATCTAATTTAAAGTCTAAAACTATATATAAAAGTAATACTATAAAAATCTAATTAGCTACTAGCTAATAACCCTTCCTTACTTAAAGTTATAGTACGACTCTCTTATATCTAGCTATTACTTCCTCTAAGAATACTATTAAAGGAAAGCTATCTACTCGCTTAAATATTAATCTAAACTCTAAATACTATATAAACCTAGTACTTTAATTAATTATTTTATTCTACTCTCTATTAATATCTAGCTTAAAAGTTATCTTCTAGAGAGGTAATTCTTCCTCTAACTTCTTATACTTCCTATCTAAGCTTAGTCTCTACTATATCTATATCGCTAGTTCTATAGATATTAGCCTTTCCTTCGACTATATACTATAGTAGATATTTATTTAGATTACCGCGATTAAGGAAATAGCTATACTTCTCGCTATAGAAGTTCTATTCGAAAGTATATATACTTTTAAACTTCTATATAAACTCTAGAGTAGTAGTCTATCTCTACTTAATAAGATAGTTATTCTATTACTTAACTAAGAAGTAGAGAACTTTACTAATCTCGCTAACTACCTTATAATTATCCTAGTATAGGTTACTAACTAAAGGTCTAGAAATAGGGTTTTAGAGGTCGAGATATACTACTACTAGAAACTTATACGGAATAGTACTATAGTAGTTTAGATAGCTAGATAGAGATATCGGTCCTAGTATTAAGTCGGTATAGATAGTACGAAGTTTATTAAAAATACTAGTATTAGCTACTTCTAAGTTACTATTCTCCTCTATCTTTATAAACTAAGGTAGAATAGTTCTCTAAATATTCTTTCTACTAGATACTCTATATAGAAGTATCGGACTAGTAATCTATACTAAGTTCTTCTTATATAGCTATATCTACTACGAAGTACTAAGCTCCTTTAAATCCTTCTTAGTTAGAACCTTATTAGTAATCTTATAGATATAGCTATTACTTAATATATCGCGATTCTTTAGATTCTCGAACTAGATCTCGAACTTCTTAGGCTTATATAGACTAGATATAATCTTAGTATAGTTATTATTAGCCTAATTATCTAAAGAAATACTATTCTAGATTATTAAGGTTCCGTATCTACTCTATATATTAGTAATATTTAGATCGATATAGTAGAAATCTATAGCGCTTATATTCTCCTTAATCTTACTAACTACTAGGTACTAGTACTTAGTATAGTATAGATAGGAGATAAGATATAAAGCCTTATCTAGTCGGTAAATAATATATATTAGCTAGTAGAGTAGGTCTATATATACTAGCTAATTATAGAGACTATAGATTATATTATATATCTAGCTAAAGTTTAGCTTTCTATTAATATATCGCTAGTACTACTAGTATATATCGAACTCTTAAAGTATATAGTCCTTAAGAGTCTTAAGACTATCCTAACCCTCGTCTTTTAAATCTATAGTCTCCTACTAGTTTATAGTACTAGTAGTATATATCGAGCTATTATTATACTAGAAGTTCTAATCGTCCTAGTTAAATCTAATATACTAGTAAGCGAATAAAGGATTATTCTTCTACTAAGGAGATAGTATCCGAATTACTATATCTCGACGCTAAATAGACTAGAAATAGTATAGACTAAGAGCTCTACTCTATATATCTACTAGCTTTACTACTATAATAAAGAGGTCTAAGAAGTTAGCCTTAAACTATTTAAATTCCGTAATATTAGGTTATTTCGCGATCTTAATTAAGTTCTAGTATAGCTATAAGTTCTTTAAAGAACTAATAACTATTCTAAATACTATAATAATAAACTTTCGTAAGTACTTATTATATAGTAGCTACTTATTCTTCTTATTCTCGTAGTTATACTAGTAGCTCTTAGCGAGGCGATACTAATAGTCGTCGGCGAAATAAGCATAGTTATTCTTTTACGTAATATTTAGTATACTAATAATAGTTAGACTCGTAGTACTAGGATAGATACTATAGTACTTCTTTACTTTATCTACTAGAAGCTAAGCGTTACTAGTATAAGAGACTCCTAATATATTTAATTCTCTATAGCTACGAGTAACTAGGCTCTAATTCGATCTAGAAGCTAGTAGTCTACTAGACGTACCCTACTAAGAAGATATAGGCGTCTTTAATACTACTAGTAGAGCTTTTAATAGTATAGGTATCTTTAGTAGTATAGATATAGATACTTTAGATAAAGCCGAGTCCTTCTACTAGGCCTAGATATAAGTAGAACTCCGCTATATAGATTTAGGAGCCTTTCCTTCTATAGACTTAGTAGATATAGGGATCTTACTCTAAGTACTAGCTAGATTAGGTAGTATCTATAAGAAAGTACTTATACTAGAAGCCTTACTAGATCTAGTCTATATACTACTATCTCTAGTAGTCTTCTTAAATATCGTATTCTTTAGTACTAGATAATCCTTTAGATCTATATAGTATTCCTTATTATTAGCTCTAATAATAAGCTATAAGCGACTAAAGCTATACTTAATACTATCCTTAGCTAAAGTATTATAGATTAATACTCCTAAATCCGCTAATATAATATTATTTTTCTCCTTCTAGTAAGTAGGGTCCTTCTTCTTATCCTACTACTTTAGGTCGATATTAGAAGACTAGTATACTATACTAGTAGATCGGTTTATAGCCTTATATAATAGTCGCTAGACGATATACTTAGCGAGCTTAATATAGCTCTTCTCTCTATTAGAAAACTTATTAATAAAGGTACTTAGATTCTTAGAGCGCTCCTTATAGTTAAAGAAGTTATACTCTATTATATAACTCTAGAAGTAGATATCGTATAGCTACTAACTAGTACTATAGGCTATCTCCTTATACTTTCGAATATTCTACCTACTATTAATAGTATTCTATAGATTATTAAGGCTACTAGCCTTATTTAGTAAGATAGTTCTATAGACTATATTCTTATTATTCTAATCTATAGTACTATTAACTATCTCCTATATTTAAGAGATACTAACCGTAAAGCCCTTAACTATACTATTAATAGATTAGAATACTAACTTAACTAAGATATAGAAGGTAATAGAGTTATTAGCTTTTAACTCGATTAATACTTTTCTAATCTCTTTAGCGTTCTTATAGCTAGTAATAAGTTAGTTTATATAGCTATCGAGCTTAGTAAGTTTAAGGATATAACTAGCCTCGTTTTATTAAGATATAGCTACGAGTAGGTCGATACTATTTAGAGTAAAGTAGCTTCTCTTATAAAGTATAGTAAGAGGGATCTTATAAATATAGATTAGCCTATAAAGATAGTAAACTACTAACTCTTTTAGTAGTAACTAGAGTATTCTTATATAAGGTAATAGTAGTTATAGATAGTTAATAGACTAGAGGTTTACTATACTTAGTATTACTTATTATACTTAGCTATTAGTTAATAAAGAAGAAAGGAAGTTAATCGTATAAAGAGCCTTCTTTTTATACTACTATATAGGATCTCGCGCCTTCTATAATATAAGTATCTTCCGTATATAATACTACGACTAAATAACGTATTCTAGTAAGTAGTATATAATATAAATAACTACCTACCTAGAGTAAATAATCTAAGTAAATTATATAGTATATAAAATAAACTAGATAGATAGCTTCTAGAAGGATCTAGATAATATAAAGTAAATCTAATAGTAGGTATAACTATTATCTAGCTCGACTTTTAATAAGTAGATAATAAATATAATAATTTAGAATTAGAGTATATCGCTATAGATAGTATATATCGTACTAGTACTAGGTTATAAAAGTTATCCCTTCTAGAAGAGTAACTTAGAAATTTTATAATTTTCTTAACTTTTAATTTCCTAAGAGCTACTATCTACTAATTCTATATTATTAGTAGTAATACCTACTAATTCTATATCGTTAGTACTCTTACTATCTAGTACCTCTTCCCTCTTATATAGCCTTTTACTTCTATATAGTAATAAACCTTCCTATTTTTCTATTCTTTCTTTATTCTTCTCTATCTTCTCTTCCGATTTAAGATCTATCTCTAGTAGATTATATACTATATAGAAAGATCTAATCTCTTTTAATATAACTCGAAGAAAGATTCTATCTATAGATATACTATTATATTTATTTAATTAGTAGATATCTAACTACTTACCTAGCTCGTCTATATAGTATAGTCTTTATAAATACTTCTATATTTAGAAAGGTCCTTTCTAGTAGAAAGCTAGCTTTTCTAAGAAGGAGATCTTAATCTTAGATCTATATACTATTACTAGGATATCGGACTTTAGAGGCTCTAGAGTAATATCCTTAGTCCTATTCTAGTATTTAGTTATCTAGTCTCTTATATATATCTACTTTACTTATACTTCCTTATATATAGTATCTATTTCTATTAGTATTCTCGCTTAATATTCTAGAAGGATCGTTCTATCTCGAATCTTAGACTAGTCTATAATAGTATATATTATAAACTTAACTTTAATCGGGAGAACTACTTCTTATTCTATTATTAGGTATATAGAAGTAAATCTAGTCGTACTATAAGATAGTCGTTCGCTCTATAAATAATACTACTTCGAGATATCTCTTCTAGTTCTTAAAATCTCTATTCGTTAACTTAGATAGAATATCTATAATAGTTCTAAACTTAACCTTAATTATAGTATTACTTTTAGAATAGTATATTAAAATCTATATCTTTTTTATATCTATACTCTTTAGTAGTAACTATATCTTCTTTAGATACTACTTTAATTTATCTATTATAATCTTATATAGTATACTCTACCTATAGAATATCTCTTTCTAAATAAACGTAGTAATATACTAAGCCTTAATCTTCTTTCTAGATAGATTATATACTTTCCCTTCTAGCTATTAACTAAGAGCCTCCCTTATTATAATAATAGAGCCGCTTCTATCGATATATATTATATCTAGAAACTATCGATCTCCTACTATCTAAGCCTTATATAAGTATAACTTAGAAGTATATATCTTCTCTATTCGGAACGAGTACTATTTATATATTTTATAATACTAAATATAATTACTATATATTCTATTCTAGTAGTATAGCTATTAGAGAAGATTATATATCCTATTAATATTATAGTAACTATTCCGCTTATATAATACTAATAGGATCTTCTTTCTATCCTTCGGATTATTAATTATTCTCTATAGTAGAGTATTCGGCTTTCGCTAGTAGAATAGATATTTACTTTTAACTAGATACTATCTCGACTTCTTTAATAGACGTCTATACTCCGACTAGCTTATTTATAGTAGTCTTTATAGGAACGTCTTTATATATACTAGGTTCTACGATTCTAGTAATATATTCCCTTCTAGTAGATCTATCTATTCTAGCTTACTTACTATAGATACTAAGCTAGTATTTCTATAGAAGCCTACGAAGAAGTCCTTATCGATAATAGTCTCTATATTATTTTCTTTCTTAAGCTCTACTAAGTCTTTTTTAGTAGATAGCTTTCTTAATAGTATATCGGTAGTACTATACTTCTTACTAGATATATATCGTACTTTAAATATAAAGAATCGAATCTAGGTAAGCTATCTAGTTACTATAGTATTTAGTAAATCTATAGTAGCCTTATTTAATTAATATACTAGAGTATTCGTATCGATCTCTAGTATAAAGTATATACTAAATAGCTATAGCTTAAGCTTATATAGTACCTTAAGGACTCTAAGATATTCTAGTTTACTAGTATCGTACTTCTTTTTAGCTAGTATCTATAGTCTACTCTCGTATCTTACTAGATATCTTTACTTTAAATTTATAGGGTTTACCTATATTAGTATCTCGCTATATCTCTTAATACTAGAATCTACTACTATAATAATCGGACTATCCTTATTACTATAGTTAATAGACTTAAGTACTAGAGTATTAATAAGCTTCTCGATAATCTTTACCTTTATCTCTATCTATATAGATCCCTATTTAAACTTTATCTATTCTTTCTATAGTAACTAGAATAGTAGTTTAGCTACTAGTATAAAGTAATAAAGTACTTAATCTAAATACGGAAATATACTACTATTCTAAGGAAGATACGTACTTCTTTAATACTAGTAGGATCTAGCTAGTCTCGAATCTTCGTAATATACTTATCGTCTAGATATCTACTATACTCGTCTATAATATAGCTAACTATTCGAACCTTCCGATAAAGGAGCTAAAGCTTACTAAATACTACTATTATATTCGCCTTTTCTAAGTCGTAGAAGACTATATTAATAGCTATAATATACTCTATAATAAACCTTTAAATATCTAGCTCTATCTCCTTATTATTATATCTAGACTAAGGACCTTTAATACTAATATCGTCTAGAAAGAGTAATACTAAATATAAAATATACTCTATTAAAATAAGAGTTATAATCCGAACGAACTAGCTAACTAAGTTAGTAGTATCCTATAGTAGAATAATCTATCTTAGTAGACTAAGAGATAAATCGAATCTAGTAGGATCTCTACTAATCTATACTAATATAACTTAGTCGTAGCCTAAGAAGATATTAACTAGAGTAGCGATTACTAGCCCTACGAATTCTTCTAAGAAGCTATCTATATTTAATAGTAGATTAGTATCTCGGATCGTTACTCGATTAAACTTCTATACTATATTAATTAGATAGTACTTCTTTAGCTCTTCTAGAAGTATCTTCTTCTAAACTAGGAAGTATAGGTTCTAGTAAGTACTATAGCCGATTTCTAGAATATTTACCTTAAGTCTATCTTATAGTATTCCTTCTATAACCTTCTTTATTATTAAATAAAGTCGAAACCCTAGATACTACTATAGCTTATATAGTACTATATATATTTCTTATAGAGATACTACTTCCTCTTATATCCTATCTAAATACGTAAAGTTAAAAGTAAGTACTATCTCTCTATTATATAGTATTTCTTTAATAAGATCCTTCTCTTTTAATAGTAGATCGTATCTAAACTATAGGCTCTCGAAAGCTTACTTAGATATATAAGAACCTTATTCTATATTTAAGAACTTCTTAACTAAGTAGATACTATTATATAGATCTATATCTTCTAGAAGTAGAGCCTCTTACTCTAAGTATAACTCCTTTTGGTTCTTAATATCTCTAGATACTAAGCTATCTATTATTATTATATCTATATCTACTAGTTATATCTTATCGGCTTTCTACTTATATAAGATATAGATACTTACTTAGCTATATCTTACTTATCTCTCTACTATTACTAGTCTATTAATTTATATTATATAAAGAATTTCCTAGTTAGATAGTCTATCTTCGGAGATATCTCTAATATATACTTCTAATAGTAGACCTCCCTTATTATACTCTAGTTCTAGTAGCTTCCTTTAAAACTATAGAGAAATATAATTATATTCCCCTTTATATCTAGTATCGTCGTTATATAAAATATCGTATTATTTTATAATATTTTAATTTAGAAGAAAGTCGCTTTTCTAGAAGGCGACTCTAGAATTTTAGGAGCTACTATCCTATACGGCCTATACTCCTACTAAGTACTAATTCTAATAACTAACTTTTCTATCTTTCTTTCTATATCTATTATCTACTATAAACTCTAGTATATCTATATACTAGTAAATCCTTAGCTCTTTCGAAAGATTAATATATTCTATAAACTCTATTATATAGTATACTAACGCTATCTATATAGTAGTACTTCTATTAGCGAAAAGGCTACTTATTCTTTTCTTAAAGTAATAGCTTTATTATAGAGCTAATCCTTAAGAGTTATAGTTCCTTCTTTTCTAGATATCGCTATAAAGGTTACTCTTTATCTATTATAAGTATAAATCGAATCCTTCTAGGATCTATTATTATAGTTCTTAGAGATAAGTCTATTAAGTCGTATCTATAGTCTTTCGAAAAGGATTAGAATATAGATATTCTTACTTACTATAAATAGGAGATATAACTCTATACTATATACTATATACTAGACTATAGTATAATCTATAAATCGATTCTAGCTACTAATAGTACTAAGCTAGTAGTACTCTATCTAGACTAGAGCTAGCTTATAATACTAGAGTCGAGTAATACTAATAATATAGATCTCTATATCTTTATCGATAATATCCTCTACTTTTAGTCTACTAATATATATCTTAATCTAGAGACTAGCTATAACTATAAATAGTATAGAAGCCGCTAAGATATTAATCTAAGTTATATCCTTATATAGTTTATAGATAGGAACTATCTTCTCGATAGTAGTATACCCCTTCTACTATCTATTCTATATATCTACTCTAAGTATAAATATCTTAGCTTCTATCTTCTAAACTTAACTATTAGGAGGTACCTTTATCTACTAAGACGACTAAGTATATACTCTAGCTATAGTAGCGATAGGATTCTATATCTCTAATACTAGATCTAATCTAGTATAGACTAAGCTAGATTTATTATTATTATTAAATCCTACTCGAGCTACTATTACTCTATAAGGATTACTATACTAAGCCTTCCTATAGTCCCTTAACTAGTTCTAGTAACCCGGATTATTTAGAATATATATATCTATACTACTAGGAATATCCTTATTATATTTCTATATATCTTTTTCTATTATTAGAGGATACTTAGCTCTAGCTTATATATCTAACTAGAATAGCTCCGAGTTACTAAATAAGGATTCCTACTAGAGAGCTTACTTCCTAATATAATTATCTTACTAGAGGGATACTAGCTTAGAGTATATCTTTTTTATCTTATCTTAGATAGGAGTAATAGATATAGACTCTCTATCTAGGTACTTATACTTCTAGTTAGGTATTTCCTTATCTTCTCCTTCTACTATAGTCTA